>CM044550.2:31975847-32220847 GCA_024416835.2 Perccottus glenii | reverse complement strand
CACAATAACAGGTTGAATGTGCATTTTTGAGACCAGCTTAAACAAATAATGTGCACCATTTACCTAATGCTTAAAAACGATAGTGAATGTGCAAACACATTAAATTAGAATGAACTAAATATGTTTCAATATTTTTTCTCTTTTTAGTTTAGTCTATACAAGGGCCCTGAAATGAGGCTGAATGTCTGAGGTGGACAATGACATTTGAGGGACAGCTGACAAGTGGTCATCAGTAAGTGTCACTGAGAAAGTTTGTTTATAAATGTAGGTAGAACCAAAAAGAGCGTGCCCCTTCTAGAGAAGAATGCTTGCTATGTCTTGCAGTGAAAATGACAAATAGTTCTCGGTCAACAGGCTATCAGATTGCAGGTTGATGAGTTCAAACCAAGCCTCTCTCATGGAACCTCTTAAACGGTCCTTGAGTAAGGACGCCGCAATACAGCAATATACGGCAAAATAAAACGATATACCTCCGTCCACCAGAGGGCAGGCTCCAAAAGCATAAATACCATAAGGAAAAACCCAATGGCGACTTTACAAGTGTAAAAATCATGTGTACAGCCTGGTACAAAAGATGGATCTGGTTTCTAGAGTTTTTACTAAAGTTTTTACTACGTGACAACTCTGTGGGGGTGAATTTTTGATTAATATGTCCGTTTATGCTATCTGAAAACTATTGTTTTACTATGGAGTAAAAGCTGAAAAGCCCGGAAGTAACCGCCATTTTATTGTCCTTTAATAACGACAATATCTGTGAATAGGGGACCAATGGGTGGATTATATCCATTTTATTTACAATCTATGGTTCAAACAGAACATCACTATCCACACTGCAAAAACAAGAAGAACCATGTCCATTTTAGTTTTGATGGCTTTGAAGGGCCTCTAATATGGATGATTCTTTATAGAATTGCTGTAGTCACAGCAACAGAAAATACCAAGTTTCTCATCCAGTCTGCCTCTGAGAGCTCTGGGACGTCCTTTCCTTTCTTTTGACAGAACTCGTTTAGCTCTTTCCTCAGGTCCCATACCCTTTTGAAAACTTTGCCCTCTGAGCTTTATGATACCTTATATGTCCCTATGTTCAGTCTCATGCTCCTCTGCAAGTGCATCAAACTGTCTGTTAATCATAGCTGATAAAGTTCACCACATGACTAATTTTAAGTATAGATTTACACAACACATGTATACAGTGCAATAACACAATGTATCTCTCAATGTATCTTTTATCCGCTTTAAAAAGGCCACATCTCCTGGAGATGACGTCACCCAACCTGAATTTAGGCCGTTGGCAGGAAAGCGCCGCATCTGTACAATAAACATTGCACAGAATGCGTTTCTACTAGACTGTAGAAACGCATTGAGCCCATTTTCAAGACAGTACATTTGTGTAACAAGTTGTACCACTAACACATATTTGTCTGTAAAACATTTAAACAGAAGAAGAAAACAGGAAAAATAACAATGTAACAATAACAATAACAATATCAATGTTAGCTTTTGTTTAGCAACCAGCGTCATTAACCAGCAGATTAAGAGCAACGAGCTGTACATTCAGATACATTTGTACATGTCTACAGTTATCTGGGGTTGCATGTCTTATTGTTACGTTGACCTTTAGCTACGTGTAGTTATATCCAGTTGTGAATCAGTTGTAAGAGGACGTTCTTTACACGTGCATTTATAGTCCATCATGAAGAAGAAGAAGTTTTATTTATATAGCGCCTTTCCGTAGCTCAAGGTCGCTTTACATTTCACAAATACAGTACAGACAAACATTTAGATACACATCACATGAAACATATAGTTGTAATTACCCAAAATGTTTGTTAAATAGATATGTTTTTAACTGAGACTTGAATGCATCCACAGATGAGATGTTTCGTAGATTAAGAGGCAACGCGTTCCATAGTTTAGGAGCATTTAAACTAAAGGACCTTCCACCAACAGTAGACAGACGGAAACGTGGGGTGGATCATGACCCTCTATGAAATCCTTTTGAAATATACCTCGGTTTATACTGCAATAATTAACGTGTGCCTCAAGTCGTTTTTAAGAGGTTGTGAATAGACGTCCACTGATGTCACCAAGTTCTCTGTGTGGTTAAGTGATTGTGAAGCAACTGCATTTTAGTCATTATTTCAACCTGTTTTATGTGTTTATGATTATTGTTATGGAATGTTTGCATATACATGTATAACAGATATACTAATATCCATTCACCATTTAGGTCTGAGTTGGATGTAGATTGTCAAAAGATTGCTTAAGATTAACTAAATATAGAAATAAATATCACGATATTACAGAATCACGCGATATGATTATCTCGCAAGATAGCCTTATCGCGTTCTCCATTTTCTTTCGACAACCACAAAGAGAGGAGGACATGAGGAGAGAGTGGTTTGAATATATTATTAAAAAAATCTACTGTTGGGTAAGTACATTTTGTTTTATTTGATTAACGTGCTTAAGTTTTACTTGTTTCACACGAAGGACCCGAAACAAATGATACCCATAGTCAACTGAAATTTACTTTGGCTAAAATTATCTAGTAGGCTAAAAGTTACTTTCAACGTATACACAGTATGTTTAATGATAAAGTAGAAGTTATTACTGTAACCTATTAATGTAGCCTTTTGAGAGTTTTTTCAGGAATGTTAAGCTGGATTTGAAAATTAAGTGCTTTATAAATATTTTTATTGCTAAACATGTTCTCCGGACCAAAAGAAGGGGAGACAATGTAGGGAAAAGGTTGATGCTTTAGTGGGGCGCAATGGCTCAGTTGTAGAGCGGTCGTCCTTCAACCGGAAGTAGGCGGTTCGATTCCCGCTCCCCCCACAGTTCATACTGTCGTTGTGTCCTTGGGCAAGACACTTAACCCTCCTTGCCTCCAGTGACACAGCACTGGTGTATGAATGTGTGTGATTGTTGCTCTGGTGAATGGTGTGAGAATGTTGGGACGACGGATGGAAATTAGCTTACGGCTACAATCTGGCATGTTTACATTCATGTGGCTGTGCCTCATGTTGTTCATTAATATGCACTGTCCCAATAAAATTAATAAATAAATAAATTAATTAATTCATTAGCAGCCCTGAAGTCTCCAGTCTTGGCTGGGGAGGGCAGTCCCCATGCGGAGGGATCAACTCCCTCTTTGGCATTCTGAACCCTGGCAGGTCTACAATGTCAACAAAATGGATTCAGAGAGTGACCTAAAACTCTTCGTAGAGTACATCAAAGATGCTGAAAATAAGTTGTGACATAAAGAATATGTATTTGTATGTGTATCCATCTATCTTTGTATAGTTTTAAAATACCATATTACATTATTTAAATTTTTGTCACATTAAGGTCCAGCAACTGTCCAGAGTTTACATTTTTAGTCATTTAGATAAGGCTTTTATCCAAAGCGACTTACATTAAGGTTCCATTCACCAGTGTTACAGATGTGATACAGTGTCTTGCTCAAGGACACACTGCACCCCATGATTGTTGGTCGATCGTCTGTCAGAGACTGGGTGAACAAAGTCTTGAACAGGTATGTGTTTCCCTGGAATTGTTTGTGTGTATTGTTGCATAATATTTCAGGAAAATATATATTGATTGCCACCATAATAAACACAGCCATTTAAATGACTTTAATTCAGTATTGAATCTGTCACACATCACTTGTTCAAAAGTTTGAATATGTCTGTACTGGCTCAGTCAGTCAGTCAGTCTGAAAACAAGAAATCAAAACATGATTTCAGAAGGATATAGTTCATAGCACTTGTTACACGACAGATGAGTCTTTGTGAAAGTGTCTGTTTTAACATTGCATGCAATCGCTACGCTGCACATTACTGTTAATTGTGATTATTGACCTTATGTGGTTATTTTTCTGAGGTGACGTAATTTTAAATGTCTTTCACAGAATAATGTCAAATGCTTTAACGGTGAAGTTCAATATGAGGGATGCTTGAAAAGAAGCCATTTAAAGCTACACCTTTTATATGATGGTAATTTGGGAAAAATCTCTTGGTCCTTGTATATTGATGTCATTTTTATTGGTACCCTTTATCTATTCAGGGGACATCAAAGCCCACTAGTCTTTATAAGAAATGTCCTGTTCACTTTCTCACAGTCGGACTACATAAGGGTCTTTCTCAAGGTCGCCACAGTTGTATTGAAGAGGAAGGGGACAAATGCTGCCCCCTCCATAATTAGCTAAATTTAGACATTTAATTAAGACATTTTGAAAATAAGTGCATCTACTTATTTAAAAAATAAATATATTCTCTTCCCTCAGATGCTGTGAAGAGGTGGAGCCAAAATGCTAGAGACTCTGAGATTGATGCAGCAATGGCAGAACACCTGAAGCCCGCTCCAGGAAGAGCTGGGGGTGGAGGTTACCAAAAATGAGCTTTAATGTTTTTAAGGGATAGTCATAGGGGTGGCAAGGGTGGCACTGCACCCCCTGGCAGTTCAAATATGTCACTACAAATATTGACAAATAGGTTGGAGTCACTTTTGCTAAAGGTGTTCATATGGTGCTGGTGAATTAATTATGTTTAGGCGCTCTTTCTGTCTGTAAAAAGAATTTAGCGACTGAATTGTGGAGAATCAAAGCTTTCAAATGAGGTACAGCATGTCCATACTCACAAACGTTTAGCTGTGGTTATTTGCAGGGGCGCAGCTACCCAGTGCTAGAGGGGCAGCACCCCCACCCCTCCCAAAAAAAAAAAAAAAAAAAAATATTAAGTGAGCCGGACATCATTATGTATGGGCTGTAAATAATAAAAGTTTATTTTAAAGTATATCAGCCACTGCAGGCCTACCATTAATATACAGTATTAACAAGATTGACATATATAAAAAAAAAAAGCTTACCTCAGTTTAATACCTCAAGAGCATCTGTTACTCATCCGAGGTAGAATGACTCTTTGGCAAATAGTAGTTTTCTTTTAAATAACTATATAAACTTAAACTTAAACCAGAGTCGAACAGAGACACAGTAACACGTAAACTGAAAAACACAAAGAGCAGTGTTTAGAGATATACTCATTTTTAGACAAAGACACATAAAGAATCATGCTGCCATTGGATATCCTGTATGTCTGTTATTTTGTAAAAAGTTTAGAAGAACAAACTAGCTCGCTTGCTCGTAGCTTTTGATGTTTTCAAGTGCTTTCTTACAACCCAGTTTGTTCTGTTCATGTCTTTTTAACTTGTAAAGTTGGTCTTATTGATATTTATTAATGACTCAATAATTACTGGACAAGCCGGGTTTATTAGCATTTACAGGTTTAACGTTAGATTCTTCTCTCTGGGGTAAAAACTTTCACTCAACCAATGGGCAGGTGAGATAGACACAAAAAATAAAGGTTATTTTTTTTAGTGAAATATTAGGACTTTTACATTTTACATTTAGTCATTTAGCTGATGCTTTTATTCAAAATCTTACATTAAGATTCCATTCACCAGTGAATGGAATCACTTTACACCACTGGAGGCAAGGTGGGTAAGTGTCTTGCCCAAGGACACAACAAAAGTATGAACTGTGGGGAGAGCGGGAATTGAACCACCAACCTTCCGCTTATAGGATGACCGCTTTACAACTGAGCCACTGCGCCCCTCAGAGGAAAATGCTATGACATGATAATAGTTAATAAACGCTACAAAATCCGACAATTTTGGTAGTTGTAGGTGGTCTGTCAGCCGAATAGCAGAGTTTGTTTTTACATTGCGCTCTATGGGCTGTAGGTTTTTTTTCCTGCAATACCTTGAGTGTCCACTAATCAAATTATTAGAACTGGATAGGGCAGTCCCCTATCCAGTTCTAATAATACCTCCATTGGTGGAACACACTTGTAGCGTTCTGCACCTCTGTTCATCCGCCATGTTTAAGTTTTAAGATCACATGGTTGCAGTGTAGTTAAACATGAGGAACAAGTTGAGCGTCCTCCATCCTGGCAATTGTGATGGTTGCCTTTTATACCGTCATCGTGCTTGTTTGGCCTTCAGCTTCTTTGTACTGCTTCCTACTGGACTGGAGGTGTAGTGCGCTTTCTTCTACCACTCCCACACGTCAACAGACCAATCCACATTGGTGATTTGGCAATACACTGTGTGCACAACTATTAGGGAAGTTGTATTTTTGATTATCATATGCCTCTCACCAGAACCAAGTCTTTTATCCTTTCAGCAATTAGACTCCTGAATTCAGGAGCAAATCTTAAATTATTATATATTTTTCAACTCTCGCTGGTTCTTCTTCACATTAGCTAACTTTCCTCTGTTTGTTTTGTTTTTAGTTAGTCATATATGTTTATGTAAATTTGCACTTACAGAGTAAAATCAGAGCTGTACTGATGTGTGAACTGAAAGCACATATACTTGTTTGTCTTGTGCTGTCTGTGTTGCCGGGTTACTGCAAACAATTGCCCTTCAAGGGACTAATAAGGTTTTCTGATTCAAAATTCTAAAAGCTGCGAAGGCTCAATTGAACTTTGAGTATACAGTAGTCTGCTCAGTACTACATTTACATGCAGACCTTGCAATTTGATAACTCCCTTCAACATCTCCCATTTAATTCAGTGCAACCTCCTCAATAACAGTGCGCCTGGAGTGCAGCACGTTGTTAAATGTCATTGTTTGTATGCTAACAGTATAACCACATGTATTTGTTGTGTATGAATGCACTGTTGCATTATGTACTGTACAATGCATCCACTCTTTAGAATAATTTCCTTTTTTAACACAAGCCCCCTGAGTGCGCGGGTTGAGGGCCGGGTCTGGTCTTGGGACTTGAAATCAGGGCTAAACCTAAACAAGGACAAGACCAGGGATGAACCAGGACTAGCCTAGAAGTAAACCAGGACTAGACCAGGGCAAAAGCAGGACCAGACCATGGCCGGACCACGAGTTAACCAGGACTTTATTTATGAACCAAACTGTCTTTGGTCTGCTTAAACCCTCTTGAGATATTTCTAAATTGTCACAAATAGTTTAGATCAAATATAGAGCTATATTAAAAGTTTTGTGCCTGAAGCAATCATAAAAGGTATAATTATTTGGTTATTTTACATTCTTTTTTCAGAAGAGCAGATGACAGTGGTCCAGTTCTTTTCTAAATAAAGTGATGTCGAATCTGGAGACTTTTGCCGCTGTACAGTTCACATACAGGTCAAAGGCTCTGTGTAGCTCTGGCTGTTGGTTCTTTGTCTGTAATATGTGATGTCATCAGTGACTTCTATCATTTCTATCTATCATTCCTCTCAGATTTGTAGAACAAGGTCCTCGGGTATCCTCAAGTAAATATTGCCTTCTTTCAGAATGGAGTATAGCTACTGTTGTATATTCAAACTAATTTTCATTCACAAGCATCTGCTCAGCCAGAGAATAGCCCGTATGCCAAGTCTTTGGACTAAAGCTTGGTCCTCCAGAGAATAGTTTAGGATTTTGTGTACTGAAAACCATCAAGTTTTGGTTCAGTTCAGTTCAGATGAGTTTATTGAAATCATATTTCCCCACTACAAGCTGTGAAATATTGGTTAAATGGCTTCTTTAGATAGTGTTTTACTCTTTTACCTTTTATAACATAGAGCCTTGTGCTTGTCCTTTTCTCTTTTCAGGCTTGTAACAAACACACCCGAGAGCTTACTGCCCTCAAACGCATTAAGATGGAGCCAGGTGGGAGTTTGACACTTATTACTAATTTTACTAGTTACTAGTCCCTGAAGTGAGCTTGGCAGCTGGTGTAGTTTTATTGAGTGCCAACTTTTTATAACTGATTACAATTTAGGTTCTATCTTTTAATCTTTTTAGCCTTGTTGTTGTAGTAAATGTTCACTTTTGGTAAATACCACTGCCAATGTTGTGGAAAAGTCTGGAACTATGCATAACCTGTCTTTATTTATTTGTCCAGAGGATGACTTCTCCATCATCCACCAAGAGATTATCATAGTGAAGAGCTGCAAACACCACAACATTGTGGCTTACTACGGCAGCTACATACGGTAAGCACTGTCTCTTGGTGATGTGTGCTGAGCTTTTGCTCTTTATAAAAGTTAAGAAAAGGTTTTCTACCACAGAGATAATGAGCTGTGGATCTGTATGGAGTTCTGTGGAGGAGGTTCCCTTCAGGACGTTTACCACGGTAAGATCCATCCTAATGCTGCTCTCTAACACCAGACACATGTATTATTATTTACTGTGGACTCAGCTCAGGCACATTGGTGCAGTTTAGGGCTTGCATTACAGGGGCAGCACGTGGCAGTCCTGCCTTTGAGTGAGAAGGTGCTGGATTTGATTCCTGGGCAGTGTGGAGTTTACATGTTCTCCCCAGGTTTCCTGCCTCCAGGTTCTCTAGGTTTCCCTACCATTAAAACATGTACAGTAGGTCCCCTCTCCTGGAAATGAGATTTGTAATCTCAGCGGGACACAGTTGTTATTCACAGGTGTCTGTCTGAATCCACCAGGTCTCGTTTCTTAGATTTTATTGATCCACATTCCTGTTTTCTGTGAGAACAGAAAAATTATTTCCAAAGATTTTTTCTTACACTATATGGAGAGAATCTAAGGGGTTAAAAAGAAGGAATCTAAACATAGTTTAGAATCAGTTCTGTTTCTAAACTAGCATTATGACTGAGAATCTCCACAAATATAAATATATGGAAAGACACAATGGACACTGTACATCTTGTCCAATAAACTCCAAATATCTGCATTCCAATCTGAAGCAAAATGCTTCAGTGATTATATTATACATTGACACAAGTGCTTGATATCAATGTGCTTGTATGATTCCAAACTGAATGAAATATATTGTATTGTCAGGTGACATTTAGGGCTGGGGTCAGGGCTGTTCGTACAGTGAGTGTAGGAAGATTCACACACTAGTTAAGATTCTGCAGATGTCAACACTTTGAATGGAACATTGCTCTGTTTTTTTTTACACTCTACATACCAGTATCTGAACTATTTGGTTGCTGAATTGCCTAATAAGTCTTTTTTATTTTTTTTACGTTTTCTAAATGATCTGATAAAACTGTACGTGTCTGATCTGATTGTTTGTTCCTCTGCAGTGACGGGTCCTTTGGCTGAGCTCCAGATCGCTTATGTCTGCAGAGAGATGCTTCAGGTGCACAATTTGCTTTGGAAAAGAGGCTAAATTTCAAATATGGTCCATGGTCTAGAGAGCATCTCTGTCTGAGAAATAAGTTATTATTTTATAACAACTCAGAATGAAACTAAATGTTGCGTCTACTGTTTGTAGCTTATTGTTGTCACAGAGACATACGTGTGGTTTGGTGAAACGTGGGTCTGTGTTCGCTGCAGCCACTGACAGTAAAGGCCATGTGTTTCCACATGGCCTTGAGGTCGCGGGTCAAATCTGATCTTTTGTGACTTAGGTTATATCTGGCCATGCACTTAATCTCTAGACAACTTACGGAAAAAATCAGCAAGGCCACCTGCATTGTTGTGTTAGTGACAAAACAATTGAATAAAACGAGTAAACCACTAGACATCTGCTTTTATCTTGCTCAGTACCATTCAAAGAGACACACTGCCATTTAAGTTCAAATAGAATCTTAAATCTTAATCTTAATTTTTAAATTACTTGCATTCTTTGTCTTCTATTGCAATAAAAAATAGTTTATATGTGTATATTTATTTATTTAATTTGAAATTAATCAATTTTGTATTTTTATTTTTTTTTTGCCCACAATAATTGCCTTAATTTTGATTGTAATTGGCATTAAATATATTGAAAAGGTCTTGAATAAAGACAAAACCTGGAACTACCCTGGATCTAGAAAGTCCAGGTACTTAAGCTTTATTTGTATTTTTAATTTTACTTCCTACATTTTTATTTAAGTATACTGTCGAGTGTCTTCACAGTGATTATTTTAAAGAATAAAATAACAGTATACAGTATTCAGTTTAAAACATGAGCACTATTATGGTTTTCCATTCAGCTTTAAGAGGAACTGAACAGTCTCAGTGTGTGTTCTCAGAGCATCTATAAACCATCTATAAACCACACCAAACCACTATCTCTGCATATTCGAAAGTCTATTACAGCTCAATCTTTTTCACTCTCAGACGGCCAAATATTGTCCCTGTGAGTAATTTACACTGAGGAAAATCATCTATAGGAGGGCCTAATTGGCATGAACATCTAAATATGATATCTCCAACTGGGGCAATGTTGTATTTTGAGGTTTTGTGTGCTGTGTGTGCTCAGGGCCTGGACTACCTTCACGCACAGAAGAAGATGCACAGAGACATAAAGGTGACTATTATGCTCCGATTCCACTTTCCACCCCTTCATTTGCATTACCTTATTTTAAAAGCACTTTGTGCTGCAGGGAGCCAACGTCCTTCTCAATGACATGGGGGAGGTCAAACTGGGTAGGTACCCTCTTCTAGCTGAGCTCTTTCTGTTGGCACAAATATCACAACTCTACTAAATATAAAGCAATGTAGAGAGATAAAACAATGAATATGAATGCAACATTTGAAAATAAAATGCAATGCAGTGTTGAACAAAACTACAGATGTGGCATTAATGTATGTTCAGAAAATCAAATTTTTTCAGTGTAAAGGATCTTCCACTGTTATTACTCCATACTCAGATACTGCTAGCAGAAATTTGACGTATTATATAAATATGTATATACTATAATTGTGTTGTGTTCTTCTGTAGCTGATTTCGGGATCTCCGCCCAGATTACTGCAACTCTGGCCCGGCGCATGTCCTTCATTGGGACGCCATACTGGTAAGTTGTTGCTTAGATCTGGTTTAGAGCCAGAACTCAATATCAGATCTTAAAAATATCAACCCATAGTCCTGTTGTGCTCTGTTGTCAGGATGGCTCCGGAAGTAGCTGCAGTGGAGATTAAAGGGGGCTACAATGAGCTGTGTGACATCTGGTCTGTGGGCATCACGGCCATCGAGCTGGCCGAGCTGCAGCCGCCTCTATTTGACCTGCACCCACTGAGGTAAGCACCCCCACTTCTGTAATTGGTGCATCCACAGTCACCACAACAGTGTGGGGCTCTGCCCACGTATCGCTTTCTCAGTCTCAGTATGTTTCAGTGTATGTCTCAGAGCACACCCCCGTCTACTCAACTGTCTACACTTGGCCCCTCAGCAAAACGGGGCCATTGCATAAAGCAAATTAGGGTTAGGAGTCAGGTTAGGACATATTCTATAAGGACATCAAAGATAACATGCTCTATTCATTCAAAATAGTTCTTTTCAAACTCTAATCCATTCACTGACAGTTGTTTTTCTAACCCCCAAATATAGTTTTATTTGATGATAAGCAATATTTAGCAACGTCTTCCCAGACCTAACCAATTATTACTACATTGATTTATCACATCACATTTAAAACAGTATAAATTGTATAGTTTAAAGTAATTGGTGATTTTTGCACACTGTCAGACCGTTGTGCAACTTTGTTTTTGTCCTGCAGAGTTCTGTTCCTCATGTCCAAAAGCGGATACCAGCCTCCAAAACTCAAGGACAAATCCAAGTGGTAAGTATTGTCATATCCCATGTCACATTACAGGTTAAATCCTTTCTTTTACAAGCTGTGATTGATTATTCCCTTCAATTGTGTAAGAAATCTATCATGAAATGTCTTAATTACTAATTTAGAGTTGTATGGAAAAGCATGTAAAAATGGGATCTGAATAATGAAACTGCCAGGGGCGCAACTATCCAGTGCTAGAGGGGTATGCAGCATCAATTTTGCCCCCCCCCCTACCATTAATATACGGTATTATTAACAAGGTTAACAACTAAAAAAAACAGTCACGTTATGATCAGATTCCAGTACCAGTAACAAATACACATGACTGGTTTTTGGGTAGCTCAGCTGGTTAGGACAGGACTTTTCACACGAGTGCCCCAGGTTCGAATCCCCCTCTGGACAATATGAACAAACCATTGAAGATTAGTTGTTTTCCAAATTATTGTAATTTATTGTACATGGCATGCTGCCTTATATTTTCCAGTTTTCAGCTCAGTAACCTCAGTTTTCCATATTAAGATAGCAAAAATTTATTTAAACCCCATTTGGATGCTACATTCCCAGTGTTAGCAAACGCTAGCTAGTCTGTTCTCACTTTAAATCCTACCTGTTGCCTGTTTATCAGCTGTCCCATACCTTGACACGCCATCTCCTTTTCCCTCTTTCTTCATTTTTTTTAGCCCAAAAGACAACTGTGTGCGTACTGTGAGAAACACATAACGTTACCTGCTCGCTCAGCACGCCACACCCACTCGCGATATTCCATTTATTCTATTTATGGAATCTAATAAAGGCGCCTACTGTAGCCTGTTAGTCCTCTAACATGTTATATAGTATTGAGGAAATACTGAAATGATTTAGAAACGCACAACAGCAGCTGAGCTACATTTAGGAAATACCCAAATAAAAAAATACATATATTTTTTAAAAATACCATTGCTTTGGCGCCCCCCAAGGTGCTGCACCCCTGTGCCCCGCATATGCCTGCGTAGGTTTCCTCCGGGTACTCCGGTTTCCCCTACCACCAAAAACATGTACAATAGTCCCCCCCCCAAACACACATGGGGCCAGGACTCCCCTACAAAAGAGATTTGTAATCTCAGTGGGACTATCCTGGTTAAATAAAGGTTAAATAAATAAAATAAAAAATGCCGCATACCCCCTTTTTGCGCCACTGGATACTGCAACAAATTGTTTAGGGCTAAGATGTGTGTCATCTTTAAATGTTAAGATGTCTTTAAAATACTTTTCATGTGATTATTGTGACCAGTGCATTAAATGTATAAAGTCTAACATCTGACAGACAGACTCACTGCAGTGGTTGGAGTTCAACATAATGCACATGATCACATAATGTCTACTGCAGAATGCAAAGACCTGACTGTGTCATTCTGTCTTTAGGTCATCCACTTTTTATAACTTTGTAAAGGCCATGTTGGTGCGAAAACCAAGCAAGAGACCCAGCGCCTCCAAGATGCTGTCAGTGAGTACAGCGCACAGCTATTTCTGTCCCAGGGATTGTGTGTCATATACTGTGTATACAATAACAGATGAGCCTCTTGTGGAAAGGAGGTCCAGATAAGAATGATTATGGCAGAGTGGTTAGCACTCCTGCCTCACAGCAAGAAGGTCGTGAGTTCAAAACCCGGCCGACTCAAACATCCTCAGCTGACTCTGGGCTTTCTGTGAGGAGTCTGTATGTCACGTGTTACTGTAGGTTCTCTCCGGGTACTCCGGCTTCCTCCCACCGTCCAAACACATGCATGTACAGGTTAGGAAATCTAAAGTGTCCCTAGTGAGTGAATGGTTGTCTGTCACTGTCTGTCTCTAAATGTTGACAAACTGGCCACTGTCCAGGGTGTACCCGCCTCAGGCCCAAAGCTGCTGGGATAGGCTCCAGTCACCTGTGACCCCTGATGGGACTAAGCGGTAGAAAAAAAAATAAAAAATAAAAAATGTTATTAATTTGTGACATTGTGTCTGGTGTGACTATGTGCCAATGCAAACAGAGTATGGAACTTGTAGCAGGGCCCTGAAGTCAGGCTTTTCATTATTATTATTATTATGAAAAAAAATATGACTTTATTGTCATTACACTTTAAATCATCCTATTATTTAAATAAATTTGTAATTTACACATGGTATTGCACATTATTTAACCACATCTTTAGTCTGCTGGGAAAGACCTGACGTTCTCTGTCTTTCATTGAGAAAAGGTCTCTGTAAAGTGTAGCGTGGGCCATGACCTGAAGCCATGCAGTTACAGCTCTGAAGAGCTTTTTTTTTTATTACTGTAAATTAGATTAAGATGTGTAGATCGGTCGTCGTTCAACCAGAAGGTAGGAGGTTCAATTCCCGCTCTCCCCACAGTTCAAACTGTCGTTGTGTCCTTGAGCAAGACACTTAACCCCCCCCCGCCTCCAGTGGTGTTCCAGCTGTAACACTGGTGAATGGAAGCTGAATGAATAAACGCGTCTGCTAAATGACTAAATGTAAATGTAAGGCAGATTAATGTTCACAGAAAGTTTCCATTTGTCAGGACCAGATTAGGACAGAAGGACAACACTGATGAAAACACTGTTGTAATGGCCCCACGCCTGGTCTCACTCCAGGCCTGTCCCACTGCTGACAGTCTCTCTTGATCTCCTTCCTCCAGAACCCATTTCTGACACAGCCGGGTCTGAACCAGGAACTGACCCTGGAACTGTTGGAGAAATTTCGGCACCCAGAGAAACTCAAAAACTGCCCGACAACAGATGATGATGACATGGAGGTATAGGACTATACTTTAAGTTCTTTTTCCATATATTATATTTTTGAGCAGAAGAAGATGAAGGAATAAACAGTCAATCAAAGTACAACCAAGTACATATATACAAACAAAAACACTTTCATATCATTTTAGATTGACTAAAATATCAATACCACTGTTTATAACTTATTGGTTATTATTACTGAAGAAGGAATGCTTTGTATAGTGTGAATGTAATAGTTACAGATATTTGCATTCATTCATCTTCTCCCACTTAGTTTCTAATTATTAGAAAGCATTCTCCTGCTGACAAACGTTTCCTCTTTACTGTGAGTCCATTCTAACACATTTTCTTGATTAAAGGTGGTCCCTGGGTCTTTGAGGAGGATCCAGTCTATTCACAAACACAACCAGGCAGAGAGGACCCACTCTGACACACGCTGTAAGAAACACATCATCATTTGTGTTGTATTGTCAATCTGACAAACAGGAACTCCTCATCTTGTGTCTTTGTCCTACTCAGCGGAACGCATCTATACTCAGAGGCCTACCAAAAAAGAGCCAGCCGATGCAACGGTAAGAATTCCAAATGATGTCATTAGGATAAGTTTGGTAGAACTGGTGAGTGCTCTGACTTTAATACTGCTTAATGGATGTGCTCTATACAGTTCAGGCGTGCACTAGGATCCAGCAGCAGTAACAAGAGTCCTGTCAGGTGAATGGAACTCTGCCCATTATATTTTATATTCTAATTCTAATGTAACCCCTAACCTCCCTGTCCTCTCTGTCCGCATTTTGTCTTTAGGCTCCAGGACTCAGACTCAGATGATGACTATGATGATGTTGATGTGTAAGAAAACTCCACTTCCATATGTTTTACCATGTACAAGCCACTGGAGTTGAAAGGAAGCCACAATTGGAGCCTACTGTTCTTCTTAGGTGGTACTGAAAGTAAATGTGAGGCCACAACGTAATAATCTGTTGCCTCAGATTATAGTTATGGCCCCAAACTGACAGAATCCATGAATATCAATAATGGATATTGGCAAATTTGAGTCAGTTTCTAACTTCATATATTTTATATAAACCATCACCGTGTTATTAGGCTTTCTAGGTTAGAGACAAAACATAGAAGTTTTACTGATCTCTGTTATTATTAATTTCATAATGTTTTCTGTTTGTGATAAGAAATTATTATTCCATTAGTCTCACTTGACTAGTTTGCTGTTGATTTCAGGCCTACGATACAACCCCCCCGACCCCCACAAAGCAACAATCTCCATACGCCCATGTATTCACATAATAACAGCAGACTCAACCAAACAGACGATCACAACCTCAGTCCACCAGCCAATTTTACACGACCCCCACTTCCTCCTAAGGTGAAAAAAATGACTTTTACTGTGCTCACCTTAAATTTAGACTGCTTTTCCCAGCATTTACACTGTTCCTATCTGTGTGTGTCACCCTGTGAACAGACCAAAGTCTGCAGCAACTCAGAAGACAGCCTGACAGGAGAGGACCAGTGGGGCAGAAGACCCTGCGAGCCGAGTCCTGATGCCCGACCTGTTCCCCTGCCACGATCACTGAAGAGTTCAGGTCTGTTTCATCTCACCTCAGCAGCTCATACTCCTAATGGGTTTCAGTATATGTCCACAGATGACATTAACCTTCAGCTAGTGTTGCCTAAATGCTGCTGCTGAAAATTTAAACACTAATATTTTATAGCCAATCAGTAACAGCACATATGCAATTGTTTGCCATTTGTCAAAATAATCTTGTTAAGCAGAAATTTAACCATTCTTCTTGACAAAAAGCCTCCAGTTCCTGTAAATTCTTGGGCTGTCTTGCATAAACTGCATGTTTGAGCTCTCTCCAGAGTGGTTCAATAATATTGAGGTCAGGACACTGAGATGGCCAGTCCAGAACCTTCCCCTTGTCATGTTGGAACATTCAAGTACATCCCATGCGCAGCTTACAGGCTGATGAGTGCAAATTTTCCTTCAGTATTTCTGATATAATGCACCATTCTTCTTGCCATCAATTTTGACCAAGTTTCCTGTGCCTTTGTAGCTCACACATTCCCAAAACATCAGCTCCTTCTCCATGTTTCACAGGAGGAATGGTGTACTTTTCATCATAGGCTTTGTTGACTCCTCTGCAAATGTAGTTTTTATGGTTGTGTTGGTCAATTTTGGTCTCATCACTCCAAATGACTTTGTTTCAGTTTTGAGGCTTGTCTCTGTGCTGTTTTTGTGTTATCATTTATATTCTCTGAAAAATGGTCAAACATTCACAAATTCTGCCAGGGTAACTTATGAGCA
Organism: Perccottus glenii; assembly: GCA_024416835.2. Taxonomy (NCBI): domain Eukaryota; kingdom Metazoa; phylum Chordata; class Actinopteri; order Gobiiformes; family Odontobutidae; genus Perccottus; species Perccottus glenii. The sequence continues at coordinate 32,204,246 of CM044550.2, read as the reverse complement.
CAACTGTAAATTGCAGACCCAACATCACTCCTAACCACAACAGCTGAGCTCCAACCTCCAGAACTGCCCCCTAAAGGCCGCAGACGGCAGCCCACAGCAAAGGTAAACATTTTAATATTGTTATTTTACATTTGAGTTTAGTAACAGCACATTTATAGTGGGGTTGTGTCATTTTTGTCATTTTTAGTAGGTTTGTGGTCAATCATTACACAAAAACTATTTTGAATGCACGTGGCAGAGTGGTTAGCACTCCTACCTCACAGCAAGAAGGTTGTGAGTTCAAAACCCGGCCGACTCAAACATTCTTGGCCGACTCCGGTCTTTCTGTGAGGAGTCTGCATGTCACATGTTACTCTGGGTTCTCTCCAGGTACTCCGGCTTCCTCCCACCATCCAAAGACATGCATGTACAGGTTCATTGGGAAATCTAAAGTGTCCCTAGTGAATGAATGTGAGAGTGAATGGTTGTCTGTCACTGTCTATGTCTAAATGTCAGCCCTGCGACTAACTGGCCACTGTCCAGGGTGTACCCGCCTCAGGCCCAAAGCTGCTGGGATAGGCTCCAGTCACATGACCCCTAACGGGACAAAGCGGTAGAAAATGAATGAATGAATATTTTGTATGCAAACATTAATTGCTTTCTAAGGGGTACCCAGTGTAGCCTGTACTTGTAGAAGTGACAGTTCAGTTTCTTTTCTTGGGCCTTTTACTCACCTGATCCTTGGTCTGATGTTTCTTTGAAAAGAACTAAAAAGTATAAAAAGATAAAAAGTTTTTCCAGATAATAAGTCAGGAAACTGATATATAAGAAATGTGTACATTACATTGTTAGTCCAGTGCTATAAAGTGCTAAATGTTAGAAATTTGAGAAAATGGGGGTGCAGTGGCTCAGTGGTAGAGCGGTTGTCTCTTAACCGGAAGGTTGGTGGTTCGATTCCCGCTCTCTCCACAGTTCATACTGTTGTTGTCTCCTTGGGCAAGACACTTGCCTCCAGTGCCACAGCTCTGGTGTATGAATGTGTGAGAATGTTTGGAGGTTGGAGAGTCTGTAGGCGAAATGGCTGCCACCACCACCAGTGTGTGACTGTGGAGTGAATGACTAATGGACTCTGTAAAGCGCTTTGAGAGCCTTGAAAAGCGCTAATAAATCCAATCCATTATTAATATTATTATTATTATTATTATTAAAATTAACTGTACATTATAACCCATTATTATTATCATTGTATTACCCAATTAAGCTGTAATAGAGACTAGTTTATTTTTGTGTCACTAAAAACAGGTTTGCAAACCTCAAAAACACCCAATTTTTCACCAGGCTCTGATTGAGAACACACCTTAATGGGCCTTTTACACAGCAAAATTTGGGAAAATCTATCAACTTCTGTGTTTTGGTTTTTGAAAATGCAAATGTTTAAAAAGTCCTCCTGAGGGTTATGTCTTAAAAGAAACACCCAAAGCATTCCTCATGTTGACCTTCTGATTACAGGATGTTCCTGAGTGTGTTAGCCCCATCGTGAAGAAACCTCCTGTGAGTTAACTGCAGTGCTGTCTGACTCCTCACAAGTTTGACAACATATAAACACAACTTTGCATCATTACATTTTATCAAAACTCACAAAGACCAAACATAAGTGTCTGTTGAATGCAAAAAAAATTTTTTTATACCATTTTGACTGTTCACTCAACACATTGTATGCCATTGCAGCAGAGTGAGGTTGCATATTTCTCCCATTCTCTCATAGATCCATTTTAAGAGGGTCTTCTATGGATGTCCTCTTAAGATCAACTGCTCGACAACATGGGAAAACCCAACAACCAAAGGTAGACCCAGTCTTGTTCAGCCTTTGCTGTATGCACCTGGTGCTTCACATTTGTTGTGTTTTGTGCGGTTCAAACAGACTCTGGTGCAGTTGCTTTGTGAGTGGTTTACTTGGATAAGTGAGAATGCGGTCAAACAAATAGCAATAAGCATGCATCGTGAGACCCCGCTCTGTTATAATTTATAATAAGAATCTTTATTTTTATTTAGCGCTTTTCCACCTACTGTAGGAGGCACTCAAAGCGCTTTACACACATTAAGCTATTTGCCAGTGTTACAGAACACTCACTGGAGGCAATGTAGGGTAAGTGTAATGGTTTGTTTTTGACACAAATGTGTCGGAGACATAAACAGGACACAGCTTGCACTAAAGTCCAGCTGCCATAGCAGCTGTTGGCTCTTTTTGATTTTTTTAAGGCTGTTTAAACAAAAGACATTTAGACAATATCTGTCTGTTCAGAGGCACAGTGGCTCAGGGGTAGAGCAGTTGCCCTTCAACAAGGTTGACGGTTCGATTCCCGCTCTCCCCACAGTTCATACTGCCGTTGTGTCCTTGGGCAAGACACTTGACCACCTTGACTCCAGTGGTGTTCCAGCTGTAACACTGGTGAATGGAACCTTAATGTATGTCGCTTTGAATGAAAGCGTCAACTAAAAATGTAAAAAATGTAAATGTAACACTGGTGACGGAAGCTGTAAGTTGCTTTGGATAAAAGTGTCTGCTAAATGACTAAATGGCTGCAGTGCAGCAGCAGAACGGTGCGCTGCTCATTAACACGACACACACGTCAGGTATTTAAGCAGAGTCTGGATGCTGAAGAACTTCACCAGACAAGAGAAGCAGGTAAGTAGGTGGGCTGGCAGGTGCAACTGGGGTCCTCGGTCGGAGACAACATCCAGAGATATTCCTTGAACCCGGAAGACTTGTTGGACCAACAAGTCAGCTGTGTCCTGAGCTGAGGGGAGCTTGGACAGGGCAACAAAATAAACAGATTTGGAGAACCTGTCGACGATAGTGAGAATAATTAAGTTACCGTGGGACACTGGTAATCCAGAGACGAAGTCGAGGGCGATGTGGGACCAAGGCCGACCCGGGTTGGGTAAGACCCGTCGGAGGTTGATTGGATGACTTGCTCCGTGCACAGACAGGCAGCGACGTACTCCCGGGTGCCCTTGGCCATGGTTGGCCACCAGAAATGGTGATGGAGGAGGGTCTGGCCAACCCCAGGAGGGCAGGCGGTGTGTCCTCAGTGAATCACCTGTGAGCGGACAGAGTTAGGAACAAACAGACGGTTAGGGAAGACATTACCTGGATCTGGTTCAGTCTGATGGGCCTCCAGGATCCAGGCCCGTAACCCTCCCAGTCAACCAGGAACTGGAAACCCCGGCCATGGCGACGTACATTCAGAAGCTTGTGCACAGTGAATGCCCGGTAGTCGTTGACAGCGGAATGTCCTGGCACACCTTCTGACCTGGTTGGTAGTCAGGAGCAGGTGACTGGTGCAGGTCCGCAACCTCCCGATACCTGGGAGGGATTCAACCTCCCAGGTATCGGGAGGTTATCCAACCACACAGGCAGCAGGTAAGCAGGCAGGCAGATGAGCAGGCAGGTCCTGGACAAAAAAAGGTGAGTTAATAGAAATCCACAGGGAAAGGGTAGTTAAACCAAACACGCTACTAACTGTGTTAGTTGCGACAACGAATTGGCAAGGAGTGGATGGAAAACCAGTCTTCTTATACTGCAGGATGATGAGGAGTGAATTAAAGACAGGTGTGCAAGCCACACCCGGGAGGAGTGTGAGGAAACACAGGGAGAAACAGAGGGACAACAAAAACCAGGAATGGATCCTGACAACTTATCTATTTTAATATTTTACTCATGATTGTTGTTATCCCTGGCTGTAGTAAAAAGCTGCCAGGAGCGGGACAAAGAGATAACTTTCTAATTTTTTTCCCCATAATAATGTTTCAGGTTGATGTTAAGGTATTGTTCTAGTATTGGTATCAGGTATCAAATCGAACTCAAAATCTTTGTATTGTGACAACACTACTGTACAGTGCCTTGCGAAAGTATTCGGCCCCCTTGAACTTTGCGACCTTGTACCACATTTCAGGCTTCAAACATAAAGATATGAAACTGTAATTTTTGGTGAAGAATCAACAACAAGTGGGACACAATCATGAAGTGGAACAAAATTTATTGGATATTTCAAACTTTTTTAACAAATAAAAAACTGAAAAATTGGGCGTGCAAAATTATTCAGCCACCTTAACTTAATACTTTGTAGCGCCACCTTTTGCTGCGATTACAGCTGTAAGTCTCTTGGGGTATGTCTCTATCAGTTTTTCACATCGAGAGACTGAAGTTTTTGCACATTCCTGCTTACAAAACAGCTCGAGCTCAGTGAGGTTGGATGGAGAGCATTTGTGAACAGTAGTGTTCAGTTCTTTCCACAGATTCTCGATTGGATTCAGGTCTGGACTTTGACTTGGCCATTCTAACACCTGGATATGTTTATTTGTGAACCATTCCATTGTAGATTTTGCTTTATGTTTTGGATCATTGTCTTGTTGGAAGACAAATCTCCGTCCCAGTCTCAGGTCTTTTGCAGACTCCATCAGGTTTTCTTCCAGAATGGTCCTGTATTTGGCTCCATCCATCTTCCCATCAATTTGAACCATCTTCCCTGTCCCTGCTGAAGAAAAGCAGGCCCAAACCATGATGCTGCCACCACCATGTTTGACAGTGGGGATGGTGTGTTCAGGGTGATGAGCTGTGTTGCTTTTACACCAAACATAACATTTTGCATTGTTTCCAAAAAGTTCGATTTTGGTTTCATCTGACCAGAGCACCTTCTTCCACATGTTTGGTGTGTCTCCCAGGTGGCTTGTGGCAAACTTTAAACAACACTTTTTATGGATATCTTTAAGAAATGTCTTTCTTCTTGCCACTCTTCCTTAAAGGCCAGATTTGTGCAGTATACGACTGATTGTTGTCCTATGGACAGAGTCTCCCACCTCAGCTGTAGATCTCTGCAGTTCATCCAGAGTGATCATGGGCCTCTTGGCTGCATCTCTGATCAGTCTTCTCCTTGTATGAGCTGAAAGTTTAGAGGGACGGCCAGGTCTTGGTAGATTTGCAGTGGTCTGATACTCCTTCCATTTCAATATTATCGCTTGCACAGTGCTCCTTGGGATGTTTAAAGCTTGGGAAATCTTTTTGTATCCAAATCCGGCTTTAAACTTCTCCACAACAGTATCTCGGACCTGCCTGGTGTGTTCCTTGTTCTTCGTGATGCTCTCTGCGCTTTAAACGGACCTCTGAGACTATCACAGTGCAGGTGCATTTATACGGAGACTTGATTACACACAGGTGGATTCCATTTATCATCATTAGTCATTTAGGTCAACATTGGATCATTCAGAGATCCTCACTGAACTTCTGGAGAGAGTTTGCTGCACTGAAAGTAAAGGGGCTGAATCATTTTGCACCCCAATTTTTCAGTTTTTTATTTGTTAAAGTTTGAAATATCCAATAAATTTCGTTCCACTTCATGATTGTGTCCCACTTGTTGTTTATTCGTTACAAAAAATTACAGTTTCATATCTTTATGTTTGAAGCCTGAAATGTGGCAAAAGGTCGCAAAGTTCAAGGGGGCCGAATACTTTCGCAAGGCACTGTATGCATTCATTTGTGACATTACTGTACACATGCATGCCATTTACCACTTTTGTAAAATTTTAAACATTTTAGGGGTTTTCAGTATAATTCTAAAAATACAATAAAACATTGCTAGGTCTGATTTCTACTGTTTGGTTGATTTTGTAAAACATATTTTCCAGCCTTGCCCAGAAATGTATTGTGTAATTTCAGTAATAAAATAAATGTAAAGATACATGCGCTGCTGTCATTTGGAGTTATGACAGCTGGTGGGAGCTTGTGTATAGATTTGGTCTATTTGCCATTTTATTTGGAAGTTGCATTACTTTGGATTGATCTGTTTTAGAAAAAGCTTCCTGGTTTATTAGGGTTTCATATTAGATTAGATTAGATTAGATTCAACTTTGTCATTACACAAGTACAAGTACAATGCAACAAAATGAAGTTTAGGTATTGCCAGAAGTGCAATAGCAGCAAGTGCAGGATATCCAGTATTTGCATAAATAAATAAGTATTGTAGAAGTAATTTGCAGATGGACTTGTACATAATATACAGATGGCTTATTGCTATAAACAGAAATGATAAAAATGGATATATACAATGATAGACAAGGCCATGGTGAGCTATAAACAAGTAAATGTAAATCATGTCTTCCTGGGCACTCGGGAAATGTGTGTCAGCTGTGAATAATAGCTGCACCTGGACCTTTTGCTTGGGGATCAAAATAAATTGATTGTTTTTTGTTTTGGTGCTGACTAAAAGTGTGGACACACCCTAATCTCTTCTTGTGTCTCTCTTCAGACCAGCACCTTATCCTTGGGGCAGATGAGGGCATCTACACCCTGAACCTGAACAGCACTGAGGCCACAATGGAGCTGGTATGGACTTTTTATGATGATGACTTTAAATGATAGTCACCACACACACTGACAATTCACACTGGTCTGGGCATTCTGACCTCTGGTTCAGGTTTTTTATTGTGTGGGAAAAGGAGTTCTAGCATTGGAAAAGCATTTTTTTAGTAGTAAGTTTTTTAGTAGTTTCTCAAGTACTTGAATAAAGTATTCAGTGTCACTGGTATACTGAATGTACCTTAACCTATAGAAGCCTAACAGTTTCTGGTATTTTCTGAACATATTCGCTATATAATTATCTTCTTTACATTTTCTGACTGGTGAATATAATACATTTCATTAAAACTAAACTATTTTTAGATGTAGATTGCATCTGGACTTAGTTTTAAAGCATCTTCTGAGCTATAACATGTGTTAAACTGGCTGTCTTCTTTCTTTTACAGTTGTATCCTGGAAAATGTACCTGGGTCTACTACACCAACAATGTTCTCATGTCTGTTTCGGGTAAATGAATAACAAGTTATTCAAAGTTCAGTTGAGTCAGGGGTTATGTGTCGTTGTGTGTTGTTAACTAGACGACACATTTGTAATTTCCTGCTTTGCAATGTCTCACTTACACACCATTATACTTCCTTGTGTGATATGATATGCCGCATTGTCACCATTTGCACTCTGACACCCAGTGAAAAAAGTGACAAAAATTAAGTAACAAGCCTGTTTTGGAATGTAAAAAGTACATAAATATGTTTTTGTTTTTTTAAATGTCCAGAGTCTAGATATTTGTACTTTGATATTTCTACCTTTGGTTGATTGAAATACAAAATAAGCAGAGCTTGTCTTTCCAGGTAAATCATCCCAGCTTCACTCCCATTCACTTAAAGAGCTATATGAACAGGCTCGCAAAGACCAGCGGATGCCCACTCACAGACTGTTGCCCAGGTAACCACTCCATCTACTTCTGTCCCCGGACATGTCTCCTGACTTTTCCCCAATACACATGTTTTATCAACTTTTGCTTTCAGGAAGTTTGCAGTGACCTGTAAAATCCCTGATACCAAAGGATGCAGGACATGCTCTGCTGGTGAGATATTTACTAGTGTAGCAGTGTCTTGTCATGCAACATTGGAGGACACAGTATGGTAGCTCCAGATACTACATGCTATGCTATATTTGTATTTTGTTTGTTACATTGACTTAATTTGTGTTATATAATAACTATAACTCCTGTGATGAAGATTTAGAGGAACAACAATGTAGAACACGTCTCAATATGAAAGCATTAGTGCAATAAGAACACTTTACAAGTGAATAACACAACGTGTACTGTGCATAGTGTCCACCATCTTAAGTTTGAACTATCTCTATATGCATGCAACAGGACACAACAAATTCTCAAATCAATCACCAAGCTACAAAATACTTTGTCCTGCTAATATTACTGTATTACAATTAAAAGTTATATATTATATAATATATAATATAAGAGTCATTTTTCTCATGGATTAATAAAGTGTATCTTAAACATTATTCACTCATCAGCCACTTTATTAGGTACAGCCGTTCAATTCCTTGGAAACACAAATTTCCAATCAGCTAATCACATGGCAGCAACTTAACTTTGTGCATTTAGGCATCTGACTTGCTGAAGTTCAAAGTGATCAGAATGGGGATGAGGGGATTTAAGTGACTTTGAACATGTAATGGTTGTTGGTGCCGGACAGACTGGTCTGAGTATTTCAAAAACTGCTGATCTACTGGAATTTTACACACAATCTCTAGGGTTTAGGGAGAATGGTCCAAAAAAGAGAAAATATCCAGTGAGAAGCAGTTGTGTGGATGAAAATACCTTGTTGATGTCAGAGGTCAAAGGAGAATAGGCACAGATGGTAGGGTTAGAACTAGACGTAAAGAACATGAAAGCATGGATCCATCCTGCCTTGTTTCCACGGTTCAGGCTGGTGGTGGTGGTGGTGTAATGGTGTGGGGGATATTTTCTTGGCACACTTTGGGCTCCTTAGTACCAACTGAGCATCGTTTAAACACCACAGCCTACCTGAGTATTGTTGCTGACCATGTCCATCCCTTTAAGACTTTAGTGTACCCATCTTCTGATGGCTACTTCCAGCAGGATAATGCACCATGTCACAAAGCTCCAATCATCTCAGACTGGTTTCTTGAACATAACAATGAGTTGGCTTTACTCAAACGGCCTCTACAGTCACCAGATCTAATATCCAATAGAGCATCTTTGGGATGTGGAGGAACGGGACAGTCACATCAGGGAAGAATTTGCAACTGTGTGATGCTATTATGTCAATATGGACCAAAATCTCTGAGCAATGTTTCCAACATCTGTTGAATCTATGCCACAAAGAATTAAGGCAGTTCTGAAGCAAAACAGGGTCCAACCCAGTATTAGCAAGGTGTACCTAATAAAGTGGCCGGTGAGTGTACGTATATTACAATGATTTTTATTTTTATAATTTTTGCATGACTTTTATTTCACAAGTTACATTGCTATGCTTCAGTCTTAGTCTGTCTGTTAATGATATGTTAAGGACCAAAGGGCATCCACCAGGATTTAACACACACACAGATCTTTAAAAAAGAGCAGAACTCACTTTTCCAGTGTTATGTCCATGTACTTTCAGCAGGCACCATGCAGCGAGGCTGTGTATTTCTGTGCTGTGCTCTGGAGACCAGTGTGGTGCTGCTGCAGTGGTACGAGCCAATGCACAAGTTCATGCTCATCAAGGTATGTTCAGACACCGCTAAGCCTCCAACATTTAGTAACGTTAGGCTTAATAACACAGGACTGTTTCACATCCAGCAGCGGGTTGTCTGTGTAGCACATTTCAGAGGTACAGTGGGGATCGAAAGTTTGGGTAAAAATTTTTATTAATGTGCATAAAGACGCCAAGAAAAGATGAAAAAATCTCCAAAAGGCATCAAATGACAGATTAGACATCCTTATAATAAGTCAAAAAAAGTTAGATTTTATTTCCATCATTTCAGATGCCAATATCCTCTGTTCGGAATGTAATTAAGAAATGGCAGTCATCAGTAACAGTGGAAGTTAAAGCAAAATCTGGAAGACTTTTGTAAGGAAGAACAGGCAAAGATACCTCAAACAAGAATAGAAAGACTCATGGCTAGTTACAAAAAGCGTTTACAAGCTGTGATACTTGCCAAAGGGGGCAGTACAAAGTATTAACTCTGCAGGGTGCCCAAACATTTGCAGACACCATTTTTTTGTTTTCTGTTATTTTGAAAGTGTAAATGATGGAAATAAAATCTAACTTTTTTTGACTTATTATAAAGGATGTCTAATCTGTCATTTGATGCCTTTTGGAGATTTTTCCATCTTGTCTTGGCGTCTTTATGCACATTAATAAAAAAATTTTACCTGGGGTGCCCAAACTTTCGATCCCCACTGTATAGCAACCAATTGCATATTATGTGTAAGGACAGTGTAAGAAGAATAAAACAATCCTATTACATACACTGTTCAGTGTATTTTGGTACACATACACCATTTTGTGAAATGAAATAAAATGCATGAAAATGTATCAAATGAATGTAAAGTTGAGATACAGGTGTTTATGGTCACCATCAACGGCTCAAGTTAGCCTGACTATTAAAATGATTGGAAAGTACACCCAAGAATTAATATTTGATAAAAATGGAAACAGACTAACTTCCTGTTTCTTGCAGACGTTTGATTTCCCCCTGCCCAGTCCCCTGCGTGTCTTTGAGATGGTGGTGGTCCCTCATCAGGAATACCCCCTAGTGTGCATCGGGATATCTCAGGGGTCTAGTCCCATTGTGCCAGTCTCTGTGCAGTACATAAATCTGAATTCCAACACATCCTGGTTCACAAACACTGGCCTCGGTATGTGCACACACACCAAACTGAAACAGCTTACCACTTCTAGATTTAACACTAGTGTGTTCTTCCAGAGAAGCCCTGCCCAGATGTGGTACAAGTGAACCAGCTGGACAGTAGCACACTGCTCGTTCTCATGGAGAGTAAGTCCAATATGAAACTACTTCTTTAAAAACACACAGGAATAAATAACAATCCATACTGGGGCCACACAATAAAGCATACAATATACAAGATTGTTGTTGAAAATTATGATCATGAAATGACCAACAAACCACACTCAGTCAGTCATTAGCCATGTTTTCAATGAGTGTTACAGCTCAGGTTGTATAGTGTGTTTCTACCGTATGTGAGATATTATGGTATTACAGTAGCTTGTGGGTGCATTGCCATGAATTAAGTGATGTGAATGAATGCGAGAGACTGGTTGGATTGGTGTATACTGCAGCAATAAAGCTGCACCAGTTTTCTACATTTTTTGGGACATAAATTCAACTTGTGTTGAGTGCGATGACAACAAATGCAGGTTTTTTATTTAGTAAGCAAAGGCCGTAAAACGCAAAAAATTCTAACCTCCATGACAACTATTTGAGTATATTTTAAAGGGGTACCTTTTATTTTATTTCTTCTAGGTCCATTATTGTTTGTCCTAATACCAAGACCTGCATTATTTGAGATATATTTCTGTTACCATCATCTCTTTGATTGTCCTTTTTGCCTGAGGATTCTGTCAAAACCCTCCAAGCTTAAACTTATGTACATCTGCCTAGAAGTTGTAGATTATATTATACCATGACCCAGAGATGTTTATTTAAGAGAACGGTTGAAGAAGTGCTGTGTGTGTAACTGTGCCCTATTTATCAGAGTCAGTACATGTGGTTGGCCTGGAGGGGGAGCTGAAGAGCAACAGGAGTTTCTCCCATCAAACAACCTTTTCTCACGAAGTGGAATCAGTGGGTGAGAACAGCTCTTAGTGCTGGTATATTATCATTAGAGTATTTTTGCTGACTTGCTGCTGACGATGAGCCTGATTGTGTTCAGTATATTTTGCTGACTCGTTGCTTGCTGTGTGGCGTCATGGCTGGCAGAGGAGAGGACATGGCTTGAGTGAAGTGCTTGAGGAAGTCACCGACCAAAAGAAGACTTACAGACTGGTGTGCTCTGACAGGTACTGTCCCGTACAATTCTTTGATTGTGTTGGTTCTGTTCTGTGATACCTCCAAAGATCCTGGACTATAGAGTTAAACATAGATATTTGAGGATTTTCACAAGATTCAAAATTAACATCTTACATAACCAGATGTTGGTGGGTTTGTTTTGAGTGATTGGCCATTAATCATGTCCCCCACATTTTTTGGAAACAACTATAATAACTATAAAGAACATAGCAACCACCAGATACTGATACTGGTCAAGAGCCACAAACAAGTCTTCCCATCCAGGACCTACGCTCACTGGCCACTTTACTAGGTGCACCAGTTCAATTCCTTGGTAACACAAATTGCTAATCAGCCAATCACATGGCAGTAACTCTGTGCATTTAGGCATCTAGATGTGGTGTAGTGGACTTGCTGAAGTTCAAAGTGAGCATCAGAATGGAGAAGAAAGTGACTTTGAACGATGGACTGGTCTGAGTATTTCAAAAACTGCTTATATTAAGGTTTAGGGAGAATGGTCCAAAAAAGAGAAAATATTCAGTGAGAAGCAGTTGTGTGGATGAAAATACCTTGTCGATGTCAGAGGTCAAAGGCAGACTGGTTAGAGATGATAGAAAGGCAACATTAACTCAAATAACCACTCGTTACAACCAAGGTGTGCTAAGAACGGGAAACAAAGGCTACAATTCGCACAAGCTCACAAAAATTGGACAATAGAAGATTGGAAAAACATTGCCTGGTCTGATGAGTTTCGATTTCTGCTGCGACATTCAGATGGTAGGGTTAGAACTAGACGTAAAGAACATGAAAGCATGGATCCATCCTGCCTTGTTTCCACGGTTCAGGCTGGTGGTGGTGGTGGTGTAATGGTGTGGGGGATATTTTCTTGGCACACTTTGGACTCTTTGGTACCAATTCAGAATTGTTTAAACAAAACAGCCTACCTGAGTATTGTTGCTGACCATGTCCATCTCTTGTTGAATCTATCCCACAAAGAATTAAGGCAGTTCTGTGACAAAAGGGGGTCCAGCCCAGTATTAGTAAGGCGTACCTAATAAAGTGGCCGGTGAGTGTTAAGCTCTCTGAAAACAGGGACTCATGCCCTTTCTTTCCCCAAGCTTATTACTTATTACAAACATTTAAGACCAAATGCATTTATGTGAAAAATCAGTGATCTGATGCACCATTACATTTTAAACTATTTCATATTCTTGTATATTAATCATATGTATTTAAGGTTTGGTTTAATCATATCATGGGAGCAAATATACAGTTTAGTGTATTCTTGTAATTCATTGATAACTTCCTCTTCTTTTAAAGAAGATTCTTATAATAACAATGCTCATTCTCATCACAGGATGGTAGTTTTGGAGACTCGTCAGACAGAGGACCAGTCGGGCCTGTCCAACCTGTACGTCCTGGAAAATGCTGACAGCTACATTGTGTTGCCTTGACCAGTTTCTCTAAGCACAGTGGAAGAAGCTCTGATGCTCAGTGTATTTCCTCTAAGGACTTAGAGAGTTCTGAAGAGAAATAGCACACTGGACAGTAATAACAACAAGACCAAATATACAAAGATGTCTTTGACAGTCTCGATTGTAATAACCCATGCTTCATCTTATATGGGCAGCTCTGCTTTTATGCTCATTTGTGAATGATTATCTAAAGAAATCTCCACAAACACCACTAAACAGTGAGAAACAAGGAATATCACTGCTTGTGCATTGAAAGGACTTCCACATTCTATGGCTCACTGGTGAAAACAAAGCAGTAACTAGAACATGTCACTCATGCTGTTTGTGTTTTATCAAACTTCTTTGTTTGTGTAATTAAAGTTATAAACACAGTATAAAATAAATTGATTAAAAACAATTGATTAATTAAAAACAAATAAAAAACAAAAAAATATATTATACTATTTTTTAGAAACCATGTGCTTTTTGACTTCTTCATACTACATCTTAATCAGTTAGAGTATCAGACCACTATTTTAATAACAGTGTCATATAGTGTAGTTAGTGTGTATAGTGTTTTAAGAAACGTCGTCCAAGAATCCTACACAACAAACTCAAAACAGGTGCTCCCCCAGGAGGCGGCCAAGGCAGTGTGTAGCCTACTAAAGTAGCCTACAGAGCGGTAACCTTATTGTTCAGGGCATGGCTAACTTATGGCTACTAAAGTTTCAATCTACTAAAGGTGATAAAGTGAGGGCTAAACCAGGCAGGGGTCAGATACTAGCTGTCCCTAAAAAATCACAAGCAGAGCGCAGCACCAAGACGCAGCATCACGCATCTGCATTACGCACACTGGATCCGCTGGCTGCGCGGAGGCTGAGACGCGGCCGGGAGGATGATGCTGACTCCAGCTCACAGAGGCTTCCTACCGGGGTTTGTTGGCTGGCGGTGGCTGCTGGAAGATGAACTGGGGCAGAGCGGCTGTGCTCGTCGGCCTAGCTGAGCGCGCTGCTTCTGCTCTCCCATTTTTATTCCAGTAATAATTTCTTCCAGGTCAAAATCTCAGTTTCCTGTGCGGCTTGTTTGTAGCTGCTAAAAATGGCCGGAGATGGCGGCGCACTGAAGGATATCAATGAGATTAAATCGCAGTTCCGCACCAGAGAGGGTTTCTACAAGCTGCTCACCCTCTCAGATTCTCAGCAGCGAGGAGGACTGCCGCGGGGGCCGTCCACCGGAACGACGCTGGGGCCCGTGGCGGGGGCCGGGTCCATGCCCGGCGGAGGGGTCGGCCTGCTGCAAGGTCCAGGGGCCGCGTCCACCTCCTCTAACGCCACAACTAGCTCGTCCCAAGCTGGCTTCCTGCCGCCTGTCAGGGTCTCCATGGTCAAGCTCCAGCCCGAAGACCCCGGCGAGGAGTCCGAGCGGGTGTGCTTCAACATCGGCCGGGAGCTGTACTTCTACACGTACACCAACATCAAGAAGGTGAGGGCCCCCCCGCCTCAGACACACGCTGGCTAGTCGCAATAGCATAGTATGCTACTCTCATAGCTAACCTGATGCTTTCGGGAGAATTCAGTCAAGTGTGAACCCTATATAACTGCTTGGCATGAACCCAGAGTTAAAAAAGAACCTCTACCACAGCAGCAGAGCGGTTCTGGAGAGGCTGCTGAGGTGGACAGGGAGCTACAGGGGGCTACAGGGAGCTACAGGGGGCTACAGGGAGCTACAGGGAGCTACAGGGGGCTACAGGGAGCTACAGGGAGCTACAGGGGCTACAGGGGGCTACAGGGGCCTGGGGGCTACAGGGAGCTACAGGGGGCTACAGGGAGCTACAGGGAGCTACAGGGGGCTACAGGGGCTGCAGGGAGCTACAGGGGCTACAGGGGCTACAGGGGCTACAGGGGGCTACAGGGAGCTACAGGGGCTACAGGGAGCTACAGGGAGCTACAGGGAGCTACAGGGAGCTACAGGGGGCTACAGGGAGCTACAGGGGGCTACAGGGAGCTACAGGGCTACATGGGGCTACAGGAGCTACAGGGGGCTACAGGGAGCTACAGGGCTACAGGGGGCTACAGGGGCTACAGGGAGCTACAGGGGGCTACAAGGAGCTACAGGGGGCTACAGGGAGCTACAGGGGGCTACAGGGAGCACGACCGAGTCAATGGCGTCACCAGCTGCTGGACACAGTCACTCTACAGTCCACTCCAGCTGCGGACACAGGCTGAAGGGGCAGGAGAGTCCACACTATACTCTGTTTTAAACGGTGCGAATACTTGCCCCTTATTTTCCCTCTGTCACAAAACTGACACGCTACTCATGTTCTAATACTAATTCCTTCTTAAACAACCATCACTGGCATATGGTGGCTTTGTCTTTACAGTGTGGCCTGGCTGTAGATGGAAGACACATGCATTGTGCTTTAGCGCTGTTGGCCTTTAGGTGGGACCTTTTTATATAGTAATGGTTGCCTTGAGTCATTAAAAGTCACCCAGTTTTGTTTTAACACCAAAGCTTTTTTAATTATTACTATTAGATCATCTTTATGTTAAATATCTGGCACATGAATCAATGGATGTCTGTTAGTGTCTGTCCAAATGTTAGCCCTGAGATTAACTGGCACCAGAAAAACAAATGTGTTTCCAGTATATTCACAACTTTTAAATTCAGAAAGCTGCGGCTTTTTTCTACAAATTGGAGAGAGCTGTGCGCCGCAAACACTCTCTAAACCTGGAAACGGCTGTTGCAAAATACCACAAGCTCTTTATTGATAAAAAGTATAACATTTAATCATTCTTCAGAGCAGTCAAGGCTCAGCAATGCCTATGAAAACATTCATTCATTCATTTTCTACCGCTTAGTCCCATTATGGGTCGCTGGTGACTAGAGCCTATCCCAGCATCTTTGGGCCCTGGACAGTGGGCAGTTAGTCGCAGGGCTGAAAACCAAAAATATAAAAATCAATTTTTTTTTTTAATTTTTTTTTTTTTTGTTTGATCCAAGATGGCAGCGCGAGTACATCGCGAGGCTCGGGTTCTCTCCAGTTTGTAAATCCTGTACATCTCCATATCCTGCACGTACGCAACCATTGTATATATCCTGCACTTTACTGCTATTGCACTTCTGGTTAGACCTAAACTGCATTTCGTTGCCTTGTACCTGTACTTGTGTAATGACAATAAAGTTGAATCTAATCTAATCTAATCTAATCTAATTTAGGAGGTCAGTTGTTGATGTGTCTGATTGAACTGGGGATGAACCTGGTTAATGTGATCAGCCACATATCCTCTTTGGACCTCCAGGGAATACGTTTCTTCTTCTCCACCATTGTTTTTCATGCTTCTTGCATCTCATTTTCCACCAGGCAGTTGACCTGAGCAAGCCAATAGACAAAAGGATCTACAAAGGCACACAGCCCACGTGTCATGACTTTAACCAGTACTCGGCCACAACAGAGAGCGTAGCGCTCATCGTGGGTTTCTCAGCGGGACAAGTGCAGTACCTCGACCCCATCAAGAAGGAGACCAGTAAACTTTTTAATGAGGAGGTAATTTACTTGTATGTCTGTACATAGTTTTGTACATAGTTTGCTGGCATTTGGGGAAATAAACACCCAGTTTTAGGCATTTTGTTGTTCTAGGAGATTTATTTTTTGTGTTGCTTTTATTACTCCTCGAGTTTGGATGTTGTGATGTGTGAAATGGAATTCTTGAACCGTTTAAAATTTTCCTCTTCAAAGAAGAGCAGATTATGTGAGTTATTTCTCAGGATGCCGTTAGGTCTCTATGTGACCATTCACACATAGCATGAATTATGGTGTCTTTTGTACTTGCATCTTTTTGACCGTAATTTCCCTGCTGCCATCTTTAACCAGTGACCTTCTTGCTTTACAGAGATTGATAGACAAATCCAAGGTCACCTGCCTAAAATGGCTTCCCAAGTCTGAGAATCTGTTCCTGGCATCTCATGCCAGTGGCCACCTCTACCTTTACAATGTGGATCACCCATGTGGCACCACACCCCCACAGTACTCTCTGCTGAGGCAAGGTGAGGGCTTTGCTGTTTACGCCTGTAAAACCAAGACCCCACGCAACCCCCTCCTTCGGTGGGCCGTGGGTGAGGGGGGCCTGAACGAGTTTGCTTTCTCCCCTGATGGAGTGCATGTGGCCTGTGTGGGCCAGGATGGCTGCTTGCGCGTCTTCCACTTCGACTCCATGGAGCTGCAGGGTGTTATGAAGAGCTATTTTGGTGGTTTGCTGTGTGTGTCATGGAGCCCAGATGGCAAATATCTGGCCACAGGCGGCGAGGACGACCTTGTGACCGTGTGGTCCTTTGCCGAGAGCCGCGTTGTTGCCCGAGGCCACGGTCACAAGTCCTGGGTCAATGTGGTGGCCTTTGATCCCTTCACCACCTCACTGGAGGACGACGAGCCCATGGAGCTCAGTGGCAGCGAGGAGGACCTCCACCAGGGGGCTCCTAACAACTCCATGCACTTTAGCAGAGTACGAACAAGCAGCACGTTGTCGCGCCTCTCTCGACATAGCTCTAAAGGGGGAGGGTCTGCGTCGGTCACTTACCGCTTTGGGTCAGTGGGACAGGACACACAGTTCTGTCTGTGGGACCTGACAGACGATGTATTGTACCCCCGGCTGCCCCTGTCCCGTGCTTTCACTAACACTTTCGGGCCCTCGCTGTCCAACTCTGGCGTCAACAGCATGTCTACCGGGGCAGGCAGTGGAGGGGTTGAGGGCCATCACCACCCCCCTAACACTAACTCCGGCCCCTCCAACCCCCCCACTTTGCCCCTGCCACGCTCTTTGTCCCGCTCTAACTCTTTGCCACACCCTGCTGTGGCCAACGCCTCCAAGAGCCAGGGCAGCTCTGAGGGCAGCGTGGGCGTGGGTGGGGTTAGCAGCAGTGGGGTAGGCAACAGCACCCCCTTCAGCATCGGCCGCTTTGCCACATTGTCCTTGCAGGAGCGCAAATCAGACAAGTCCAGCAGCAGTGTGGAGAAGGAGCACAAGCGCTACCACAGCCTGGGCAACATCAGCAAGAGCAACGACAAAATCAACGTGGCCCCCAGGAGCCACCGACTGGACGCTGCCAAAGTCCTGGGCACCACCCTGTGTCCGCGCATGCACGAGGTGCCTCTGCTGGAGCCGCTGGTCTGCAAGAAGATCGCCCACGAGAGGCTGACCGTGCTAGTGTTTATGGATGACTGCATTATCACTGCCTGCCAGGAGGGCCTCATCTGCACCTGGGCCCGGCCCGGGAAGGTGGTACGTTCCAGCTCTTTACCCTTAAACATTTGTTCATAGATAAATGTTGAGGCCTGTTTTTACCACTTTGATGGAAACAAGATCACTTTCTCAAAATATAGACTAAGTACAATTCTCGCTTAGTTTTTAAAACTATTTTCAAAACTTTAATGCAAACTATAATCCAAAAACTGTAAATGAAGTCCAATAAGAAACTTTTGTACTGCTAATTATGTTTACATTATGCAGAATTATAAATTATTATGATCACACTTGTAATGCAGTTGTGTAAGGCAGGGTTATGTCCACAAAATCAGTTTGGTATGGATTAAATGATGTGTTCACCAAAACAGTTATTTAAACAGATTATATCTTGAAGATTCGGATTAAGATTTGTAAATCCAATCCTGCTCTTGATCCGGATTAAATGCTACTTTCTGGATGAGTTTTATCCTGATTTAGAATTATACACAAATTCATCATAATACAATAGTACAAATACAGCTGGCCAACCAAGGTTTCTATATGTATTTACTTAATTGTACATATTTGTACAACTAAAAAATTTCCTAAAAAGTAAACACATTTATTAAATATAGCCACAAGAGGCTGACCGTGCCAATGATTGGCCCTCACCTGTTGCTACCCAGTGCTGGTACTGTTTCCTAAAAGCCCAGGTGGGGAGTTTAGGGACCTGGGAAATGTATGCAATTTTTTTGAAAATCTGTCTGTTTGGATGACAGCATTTTACTGATTTTGGAGGGTCGCCATGGCAACAAATTTATAGATAGTCCAAAAGCTATAACAATACAATAATGATCTGATGTGTAGCTAGTGACACACCTTACCTTCAACACTTTTGCCTTGCATCTGGATAATTTTCTAGTGATCTGTAGCTTTTGTAGCTAGTGTTTGTCCTAAATTGAGCGGCTGTGAAAACATGGCTTTTAATGAGGATCACATTATGTCGGAAGTCAATTATGGGAGCCGCAAATGTTGTACAGATGTACAGTGCTTTGCAAAAGTATTCGGCCCCCTTGAACTTTGTGACCTTGTACCACATTTCAGGCTTCAAACATAAAGATATGAAACTGTAATTTTTTGTGAAGAATCAACAAGTGGGACACAATTATGAAGTGGAACAAAATTTATTGGATATTTCAAACTTTTTTAACAAATAAAAAACTGAAAAATTGGGCGTGCTAAATTATTCAGCCCCTTTAACTTAATACTTTGTAGCACCACCTTTTGCTGCGATTACAGCTGTAAGTCTCTTGGGGTATGTCTCTATCAGTTTTTCACATCGAGAGACTGAAATTTTTGCCCATTCCTCCTCGAGCTCAGTGAGGTTGGATGGAGAGCATTTGTGAACAGCAGTTTTCAGTTCTTTCCACAGATTCTCGATTGGATTCAGGTCTGGACTTTGACTTGGCCATTCTAACACCTGGATATGTTTATTTGTGAACCATTCCATTGTAGATTTTGCTTTATGTTTTGGATCATTGTCTTGTTGGAAGACAAATCTCCGTCCCAGTCTCAGGTCTTTTGCAGACTCCATCAGGTTTTCTTCCAGAATGGTCCTGTATTTGGCTCCATCCATCTTCCCATCAATTTTAACCATCTTCCCTGTCCCTGCTGAAGAAAAGCAGGCCCAAACCATGATGCTGCCACCACCATGTTTGACAGTGGGGATGGTGTGTTCAGGCGATGAGCTGTGTTGCTTTTCGCCAAACATAACGTTTTGCATTGTTGCCAAAAAGTTTGATTTTGGTTTCATCTGACCAGAGCACCTTCTTCCACATGTTTGGTGTGTCTCCCAGGTGGCTTGTGGCAAACTTTAAACAACACTTTTTATGGATATCTTTAAGAAATGGCTTTCTTCTTGCCACTCTTCCATAAAGGCCAGATTTGTGCAGTATCGACTGATTGTTGTCCTATGGACAGAGTCTCCCACCTCAGCTGTAGATCTCTGCAGTTCATCCAGAGTGATCATGGGCCTCTTGGCTGCATCTCTGATCAGTCTTCTCCTTGTATGAGCTGAAAGTTTAGAGGGACGGCCAGGTCTTGGTAGATTTGCAGTGGTCTGATACTCCTTCCATTTCAATATTATCGCACAGTGCTCCTTGGGATGTTTAAAGCTTGGGAAATCTTTTTGTATCCAAATCCGGCTTTAAACTTCTCCACAACAGTATCTCGGACCTGCCTGGTGTGTTCCTTGTTCTTCATGATGCTCTCTGCGCTTTAAAAGGACCTCTGAGACTATCACAGTGCAGGTGCATTTATACGGAGACTTGATTACACACAGGTGGATTCCATTTATCATCAGTCATTTAGGTCAACATTGGATCATTCGGAGATCCTCACTGAACTTCTGGAGAGAGTTTGCTGCACTGAAAGTAAAAGGGCTGAATAATTTTGCACGCCCAATTTTTCAGTTTTTTATTTGTTAAAAAGGTTTGAAAATATCCAATAAATTTCGTTCCACTTCATGATTGTGTCCCACTTGTTGATGATTCTTCACAAAAAAATACAGTTTCATATCTTTATGTTTGAAGCCTGAAATTTGGCAAAAGTTCAAGGGGGCCGAATATCTTCGCAAATTAGGATTTAGTGTCGGAGCTGAGGAAGTTTGGAGAATAAGTAGAAGTGAATGCATCCTTAACAAAATATACGCAACATACTTTTAAGTGCTGACTGTGCATTTACAACTTTTACTATTTACTACTTGGTATGTCATAAGTTGAAAAATTACTTATCAAAAAAAATCAGGCTTGTGGGATTTGGACATAATGAATATTATACTGAATATGGTACTATTAATTTGAAGTTCACATTCCGGGTCTGGGTCTGTGGGAATAGTCTGTTCAGTCTTACTTGGTTCCAATAAGCTATATTTGCAGTAGTTACAGACCAATGCGTCCTACAACCATCGCTGCACCAGGGTACGTTTTAAAGTAGGCTATTTACTTTTTGACTGCCCTTGACCCAGTCAGTCCAGAAAATAAGGAGCACCAAATGAATGAATAAACTGGATAATATCTGAGAGCAACAGCTGCACTTTAAGCTTTATTAATAAGACAATTAATGGCTTCACCCAACCACTAACTATGAGTGAAAAAAACGTTTTTGTGTTATTCATACTCTCTGAAAAATGGCCCCAAAAATCACAGATTTTGCCAGGGTTTGTGAACTCATGAACACAACTGTAGTTTTAATTAATATAATTAAGCATCACTTTTAGCACTTCTAACTCTGATTATTACTGTGTTAAGTGTTAAAAACTTTTAAATCCTGACTTTTTCTTTAATTGAAATAAAATTGTAACATTTTTATAAAAGTACTCTGTATTCATGTCTCAAATGCAGAACTTGACAGCACAAAACGGGAACTCTCCGAGCGGAACAGTGGTATAGTTGGAGGAGCAGCTTTGCACTTCTTCTCTTCATCTCATCGACTCGCTTTGTCTCTCTCTTGGGACCATTCTTCTCACAAAGTCACACCTGGGGTCAACTGGAAGGGCCCAGGCTCTACTAATCTTTGTAGTATTGACCACAGTGGTATTAACTCATATGGATTTACCCCGAGGGCCTGTTTGGTGGGAGACTCTCATCATCTCAGAGAGTTGAACCACAAAATTATGAAAACATGCAAAATTTTAGTTGGGCATTGTGATGACAAAATGAATAGATTTTTTTTAGGTCTTTACTGGCTTCTACTTGTATACACTCATTTGATCATAACACAAAATGATTGGGTCGCACTCTTGGCTGATCTTACAATAATCCATGCAGTATTTGAGATTTAAAGGTGCCCACAATTAAGTGTAAGATTGAATGTTTTTCAGTCATGTTTTGCTGCTGTGCTCTGGCTAATTGCAATTGTTGATGTTTCAAAGGGACTTAATGATATATATTTTTGTTTTGTGAATTTATCCACCTCCCTCTGTGATTTCTGAAGAGAGGTTTCATCATCTTTAAGGAGAGATTGAGGAGCAAAAACCAAACGGTCTGACCTGGTTTCCCTCTCATGCAACAGACACTGCGAAGCCACAGCCTCTGTATTTATGTTATTTATTTTAGACTGTGTAGTTATTTATATTGTAAATATGGGAAATACTCAATATAATTACGCAAAGGACATACCATGTATGGAAATAATGTCTTGATGACAAGAAAGCTTAAAAAAATGGGAAAATAAATATTAATATATGAAGATAATTTTATTGTACATACCACATTTAAATTTGAATGTCTGCTGTTCAAGAGAAATTGAAGATGTCATTGTGTTTTTGTGTGTTCTTTGGGTTTGAGCCTCAGAAAGGCAGGAACATTGGGACTAGTTGGAGCCCCTGAGTTAGTTGCTGTTTGTGCGACACTAGAGGTGGATGTTATACAGTGGGGATCGAAAGTTTGGGCACCCCAGGTTAAAAATTTTATTAATGTGCATAAAGACGCCAGGAAAAGATGGAAAAATCTCCAAAAGGCATCAAATGACAGATTAGACATCCTTATAATAAGTTAAAAAAAAGTTAGATTTTATTTCCATCATTTACACTTTCAAAATAACAGAAAACAAAAAAATGGTGTCTGCAAAAGTTTGGGCACCCTGCAGAGTTAATACCTTGTACTGCCCCCTTTGGCAAGCTAGGACCTGACAGTGTCATGGATTGTTCTCAATCATCGTCTGGATAGACCAGGTGATGTCAATCTCAAAGGTTTTAAATGCCCAGACTCATCTGACCTTGCCCCAACAATCAGCACCTTGGATTCTTCTAAGCAGTTGTCTATAAAACTGAAACTGAAAATAGTTGACGCTCACAAAGCAGGAGAAGGCTATAAAAAGATAGCAAAGCGTTTTCAGATGCCAATATCCTCTGTTCGGAATGTAATTAAGAAATGGCAGTCATCAGGAACAGTGGAAGTTAAAGCAAGATCTGGAAGACCAAGAAAAATATCAGACCAAACGGCTCGCAGGATTGTGAGAAAAGTAAGTCAAAACCCACGTTAGACTGCACGATCCCTCCAGAAAGATCTGGCAGACACTGGAGTTGTGGTACACTATTCCACTATAAAGAGATACTTGTACAAATATGGACTTCATGGAAGAGTCATCAGAAGAAAACCTCTTCTACGTCCTCAACACAAAAATCAGCGTTTGAAGTTTGCAAATGAACATATAGACAAGCCTGATGCATTTTAGAAACAAGTTCTGTGGACCGATGAGGTTAAAATAGAACTTTTTGGCCGGAATGAGCAAAGTATGTTTGGAGGAGAAAGGGCACAGAATTTAATGAAAAGAACCTCTGTCCAACTGTTAAGTATGGGGGTGGATCGATCATGTTTTGGGGTTGTATTGCAGCCAGTGGCACAGGGAACATTTCACGAGTAGAAGGAAAAATGGATTCAATAAAATTTCAGCAAATTTTGGATGCTAACTTGATGCCATCTGTGAAAAAGCTGAAGTTAAAGAGAGGATGGCTTCTAAAAATGGATAATGATCCTAAACACACCTCAAAATCCATGGTGGATTACATCAGGAGGCATAAACTAAAGGTTTTGCCATGGCCTTCACAATCTCCTGACCTCAACAGAATTGAAAATCTATGGATAGACAGACAGCCCAGAAATCTCAAAGAACTGGAAGACTTTTGTAAGGAAGAATGGGCAAAGATACCTCAAACAAGAATAGAAAGACTCTTGGCTAGTTACAAAAAGTGTTTACAAGCTGTGATACTTGCCAAAGGGGGCAGTACAAGGTATTAACTCTGCAGGGTGCCCAAACTTTTGCAGACACCATTTTTTTTGTTTTCTGTTATTTTGAAAGTGTAAATGATGGAAATAAAATCTAACTTTTTTTTAACTTAATATAAGGATGTCTAATCTGTCATTTGATGCCTTTTGGAGATTTTTCCATCTTTTCTTGGCGTCTTTATGCACATTAATAAAAAATTTTACCTGGGGTGCCCAAACTTTCGATCCCCACTGTAGTGTTTCCTCTAGACAACACTGGCCAAGGAATCGCTCTTCTACTTCCACTCATTCTCAGTTTGTTTGCCTTGTTGTGTTAGACGGACCTCCTGGGCTATATTCCTCTGAACAGCAAGAATTTGCACTTAAGAGCCCCCTCAGTCCACACACAAAGCAACCACTGATGACACAATAAGTGCTGGTATTTCTGAATCAGCCATGTTCTCATCTATTAGAGAAATTAAAATAAAAGGCTTCATTTTGTTGAATGTACTTGGGAAAAGGAACTTGAGTGTTGCAACTGGACTAATATAAGACAATAGACACACAAAAACTGCATTACAAGCAAAAGCCACAGAAACATGTTATTGGCGTGTGGTGGTATCCAGTCCATGCACATATTCTGTTAATGAACATTGTTTGAGTTCTCAATTGATTTCAAATGATATGGTGTAGTCTTGTGTGTGTATGAGTTGGCTATTCTAAATAGCTATCAAAAAGTTGAACCGTTGTGCTGCACAAACTAAGGTTAACTAAAGTATTTGGGTCCATGAAAAATCTACACCATTAACCAGAGTAGGTGTGAACACTAGAAAACCTGTGTGAGATGAATAACCCTACAAAGCCTAGAGTGGCCTTTTTGTTTTTGTTCATTGACCCATTAAAACATTTTAACTTTGTAGTTCCTTCTGATTCTGAGAGCAAGACTATAAACATTCTCTAACATTTGGAACAATCTAGTGTGCATCACAGGACAATAACTTCTGGTCTATAGGCCACATCTAACATAATCTTTAAACAAATGATTTATATTTTAGAAGAAAATCAAAGACAAACGGCTCCAAAAAAAATCTCATTCTCATTCTTGCCATCATAAACGCTACTAATGTACTGTATTTGTGATAAGGCAGTGATGCTATACTGTGAACTATGGCCTATTTATTTTTATAACTAACTAATTAAAAGATGATACAGTTAGAGTCATAAAATGTTATTTAAGACAAACAGTGCTATATGGATATAGTTTTATCAGATTAGAGCAACATAAATTGTATTTACATTGTGAGGCACAGGAACTGTATTTACACTCTTCATACTTTCACTCAATAATACAGTGAACATACTGCATTTGTTCTCAGCGCCACATGCATTAACATCCCATAACCGCTTCAGTACACCACAGGTCTGAGAGCTCTGTTAAACAATACTTTATTCTGACAAACATTCACCTCTTTGTTGTATTTTCTTTGCAGACATGTCTCAGAAACATGAGAACAACATTCCAATTGTGTTTTGGGGATTTTCTTGTGTTTGGATTGTGTCATCAGTCATACTTGCTTCCACATCCTCATTGCCTGTTCTGATGGAAGTCATAACAGCAGAATAACGTATCCACTGTATCCATTTTGTAGATAGAACTCTGTTAATAAAATTTTAAACATAAACCCTTGTCATTTACTCCTTTGTTAATCTACTGCTGTGTTGTTATTGGCCCCTTAATAATTATACAATAACATTTATTCCAGATATCTATAGTCATTATTTATATTTTTGTTGTTTTATTACATGATGAAACAATTAAGAAGAAAGTATCTGGACATGCTTAGGTGTGTTTTGGTCTTTTTGACACTATATGAGATTCTGACACTTCAAAAGCTAAACGAGTATACTGTATAGTCACTGGACATAAAAAAAAAAAAGCCTATTTGCACATATCTCATTTCTGTCCAGTGGAGGGTAGAACAAACAGTGCTTCAACATAGACCATGGCTATTCCATTGGCTGGGCCAGATATTTTTCAGTAATGACAAATTTTATAACCTCAATTCACACAAACTCCCATCCATCCATCTTCTACCGCTGATCCGGGGCGGGGTCGCGGGGGCAGCAGTCTAAGCAGAGATGCCCAGGCTTTGCAAAAATGAATCTTGACCTCAGCCTATAAACAAACTAAACTAATAGTATGAGTCAGTATAAGTGCAGTGTGTTAATATACCAAAAAATCCATTTCAGTCCTTCCACCTACCTCCCTCACTGACTTCATACAGGAAATTATAGGAAATAATACATGGTTCTGCACAAATCTTAAACTCAACAGCTCCAAAACAGAGGTCCTCAGCAAATCCGATAAATTCTCCATTATCCTTGACAATTCCACTGTTCATCTCTCTCCTCAGGTCAAGAGTCTGGGTGTCACCCTCGACAGTACATTATCTTTTCACGCTCACATCAATAACATAATCCGCTTTGCGTACTTCCACCTATAGGCCTATACCTAATATCAACTGCATCCTTCTTTTTAAAGTTTTAGTTGAAATTGCACTGTAGTCTACAATTGTATTGTACTGTCTTGTATGAGCTTTGTAAGGCGACTTTAGGTTCCTAGAAAAGCGGCATTAAATAATATGTATTACTACTAGTATTATTATTATAGGCCTATGTAAGAATTCACAGAGTTTTCACAAGTTTCTGTCAGAGGGAGCCCAGCAAGAAGGTCCAGGGTTTAACTCCTAGGTCAGTCAGGGAGCACACAGATCTCCCCGTGCTTGGGTGGGTTTCCTCCAGGTACTCTTTACAAGAAGCAGATAAAAGGGTCAAAGTTCATTTCAAGTGTGCTATTTGCATTTGGAAACTGTTGCTTGTCATCTCTCAATATGAGATCCAAAGAGCTGTCACTGTCAGTGAAGCAAGCCATCATTAGACTGAAAAAACAAAACAAACCCATCAGAGAGATAGCAAAAACTTTAGGTGTGGCCAAATCAACTGTTTGGAACATCCTTAAAAAGAAGGAACACACCGGTGAGCTCAGCAACACTAAAAAACCCGGAAGACCACAGAAAACAACTGTGGTGGATGACCAAAGAATTCTTTCCCTGGTGAAGAAAACACCCTTCACAACAGTTGTCCAGATCAAGAACACTCTCCAGGAGGTAGGTGTATGAGTGTCAAAGTCAACACTCAAGAGAAGACTTCACCAGAGTGAATACAGAGGGTTCACCACAAGATATAAACCATTGGTGAGCCTCAAAAACAGGAAGGACAGATTAGAGTTTGCCAAACAACATCTAAAAAAGCCTTCACAGTTCTGAAACAACATCCTATGGACCGATGAGACCAAGATCAACTTGTACCAGAGTGATGGGAAGAGAAGAGTCTGGAGAAGGAAAGGAACTGCTCATGATCCAAAGCAGAGCACCTCATCAGTGAAGCATGTGGTGGTAGTGTCATGGCGTGGGCATGTATGTCTGCCAATGGAACTGGTTCTCTTGTATTTATTGATGTGACTGCTGACAAAAGCAGCAGGATGAATTCTGAAGTGTTTCAATATTATCTGCTCATATTCAGCCAAATGCTTCAGAACTCATTGGACGATGCTTCACAGTGCAGATGGACAATGACCCGAAGCATACAGTGAAAGAAACCAAAGAGTTTTTTAAAGGAAAGAAGTGGAATGTTATGCAATGGTCAAGTCAATCACCTGACCTGAATCTGATTGAGCATGCATTTCACTTGATGAAGACAAGACTGAAGGGAAAATGTCCCAAGAACAAGGAACTGAAGACAGTTGCAGTAGAGGCCTGGCAGAGCATCACCAGGGATGAAACCCAGCGTCTGGTGATGTCTATGTGTTCCAAACTTCAGGCTGTAATTGACTTCAAAGGATTTGCAAACAAGTATTAAAAAGTGAAAGTTTGATTTATGATTGTTAATCTGTCCCATTACTTTTGGTCCCTTAAAAAGTTGGGAGGCACATATACAAACTGTTATAATTCCTACACCGTTCACCTGATTTGGATGTTAATACCTCAAATAAAGATAAAAGTCTGCAGTTAAAGCACATCTTGTTCGTTTCATTTCAAATCCATTGTGGTGGTGTATAGAGCCTGTAGCATGTATCCGAATTGCTCATCTAAATGTCAGAAGTCTTCTCCCTAAATTAGATTTGATAAAAATCTGGGTTGACAGATTGAACACTGATATTCTTGTTTTGTCTGAAACATGGCTGACAAAATCAATCACAGATAATGACATTGCTATCAGAGGTTACAATGTTTTTCGCTGTGATTGTCCCAGAAAAGGCGGTGGTGTCGCTCTTTACGTAAGGAACAGATTTTTGGTAACTGTTCTGTCATCGTTGTCAATTAGTAAAAAGTTTGAATGTCTTGCTTTGAAAGTAGAACTTTATGAGAGCCATTCTATCACAGTTGTAGGCTGTTACAGACCTCCCTCAGCAACAAATGATGCTTTGTCCTTATTGACTGAACAGCTAGCAATGTTAAACTTTAATGAGATTCTTCTTGTCGGGGATTTTAATCTGGATTGGCTGACGTCTGTTTCTGATCAATTTAACGTAATTTGTGATTCTTTTAATCTCACACAGCTGATCAGTGATCCAACACGGCCAAATCTTAAACAGCCAAAAAAATCCTCCATCCTTGATCTAATTTTTACAAATGTTCCACATAAATATACTGCTGTTGGAATATTTGCCAATGATTTAAGTGACCATTGTGTTATCACCACTGTCAGACAAACAAAAATTATTAAAAGAAGGCCTCAAATTGTGTTTAAACGGGATTTTAAACATTTCTGTGAACAAGCTTTTTATCATGACTTGTGGATCTGTGACTGGAAAAAGATTTTTCTTATTAATGATGTGGAACTAGCTTGGAAATATTTTTATGATGCTTTGTCTGAAATTATTAACAAACATGCACCGTTTCGCAAATTTAGAGTAAAGGATCGCAACAATCCCTTGTTCTCCTGCGAGCTGTCTGAACTTTTGAAAGAAAGAGATCATGCTTGGGCTAAGGCCAGAAAAACAAAGTCTCAGGTTGACTGGCTGAGTTTTAGACAACTCAGAAATCGCTGCACTTCCCTTTATTAAAAAGAGTAAATCTGAATATTACTTGTCTAAAACCACAAGTAATCTTAATGATCCCAAAAAATTTTGGAAAGTTATTAAATCATCTTACGGAAACATACAGACCAATGAACTCCCAACATGCATTGTGGAAAATTCACTTATTCTCACAGATAAATCTGAAATACTAAATTGCTTTAACAAACATTTCGTTTCATCGGGTTGTCTATATGAGATATTGAATCCAACTACCAAAACTTTTGAACAAAAAGGGCATTCATCGCCCCCTCTATTAGCTTCCTCAATTGGCTCGTTTGTTTTCAGACCAGTGACTGAGGCAGAGGTCTACAGAGCTCTTAAAGAGCTGGAAACAGACAAATCTGCAGGTCCAGACAATCTTGATCCTTTTTTTCTTAAAATGTCAAAAGATTTTGTAACTGAACCCTTGACATATCTTTTTAACTTTAGCCTTTCAAACAATGTCATCCCTATGGTCTGGAAGTTTGCTTTTGTTCTTCCCTTGTTGAAAGGAGGGGACTCGGCCGATCTTAAAGGCCGATATCAAAGTTATGTATACTGGCAAAGGTCTTTGAGAAAATTGTTGCTGAACAGCTTAAAAAATTTATTGAGGTTCATGAAATTTTATCAAACAATCAATCTGGTTTTCGAAAATTACACAGTACAATAACTGCTGCAGTTAAAGTAGTTAATGATATCATTGATGCTCTTGATTGTAAAAGGTTCTGTACAGTGTTGTTTATTGACTTGTCAAAGGCAGCTGCAGCTGAGTTTCCGTCCCTGTATGTTCGCAGGTGGTCTCATTTGTTGACTTTCATTTATAAATGTATTCTTGGGCTCCTCCCATCTTACCTTTGAACATACATGCGTAAAAACCAACAACAGTATGCTCTGCGTTCTCAGAAGAACATAGTGATGGTGGTTCCCAGAGTCAGAACGGAGTTAGGTGAGGCAGCATTTCAGTAACTGCCCCCTGTGCATGGAATGAACTGCAAAAGGACCTAAATCTATCTGAACTTGTGACTTTAGGAGAATTTAAATCTATTCTAAAGAAGTGTGAACTTAATGAACTTGGAAAATGTAACTGTTTTTAAACTTGTACACATTGACTGTAAATATCATTTGTTTTGTTGATGTCATGTATGTTTATTTTATTTTTTTAAATTGTATGTAAATGCTGTTGTCTTGGCCAGGTCACTCTTGAAAAAGAGTCTTTTTATCTGGTTAAATAAATTTTAAAAAAAGAGCCAAAAAAATTAGAATTGTGTTGTTTTCCTAATATTTATGGACCTGACTGTACATGCCACACCTGCAGTCAACTGCAGGTCATTTTCTCATCCCACCAGCTAAAACTAATTTTCTTAGAACACATATAATATGCAGAGCAATGAGAGCATGAAATGTATTCTTTATTTAACCAGGTAGGTCAATTGAGAACTAATTCTCATTTACAATGACGACCTGGCCCCATTAGAGGGGGAGGTCTATTGTACATGTCTTTTACTGGTAGGGGATCATCTTGAATTGTTTTAATGCTTTATACTTTAATTGTATTTGATAATTTGTATTTTTTTTTTTTTTTTGTTATTTATATATGGACCCCAGGAAGAGTAGCTGGCTCTAGGTACAGCAAATAAGGATCCAAATAAATAAATAAACAAATAAACCTGGCCTATAGGCATATGTCTATGGTTCTCAGTCATCCAGGACATATTCAAGAAAAAGGTTTTGAAAAAGGCATCTGGACCTAGGTTAGGTTTTAAGCATAAACCTAAATATCTGAAATAATTAATTTTAGACTGGGTTTCATTTCAAAAGAATGCACAACATACTAGGATGTGTACAGCTGTCCTGCCCTGCTTTACAAAGTGGGGACAGATTTGTGGTTTGGACCTAAATTAAATAAAACAACAACAAAAAAAAAAAAAAACACTTGGCGGACGTGCTGCACGAGGACTCTTCTATGGAGGCGTTCGAACAACCACGTGACGTCAAGCACCAATAGGAAGTAAGTGACATCTTGTAATTGCTGTTTCAAATTAAAAGCCTATAGTCTTTTAAATAGCATTTTTTTTATGGTGGCCGTTAATTGCAAAACAAATTTACGAACAAACTTACCACGTCATAATTTACCATTTCAATTTTTTTTAGATTTTACTGAACCATTTCACTTGGGCAAAACAAAAAAGTAATTCACAAGATGCAGACACATTGACAAGTGTTGAACAAATGTACTTGTAGGAACAATTTAACAAACAAATTTTCAAATCAGATTCACAGAACCAATGAGAGCGCTCCAAAAGACAGATGTGACAGTGTTTTTCTTCTTCTTCTTCTTATTTCAGTTCAATTTATTTTGGTCATTAAAAGTAAATAGGAAACTACTACTTGATACTAGATACTAATACAATACTTTCATTAAATGTGAAGCATAGACTGAAAGGGTTTAGGCTAAAGTTAAGTCTTATTGTGCCAACCCCTTTAACATTTAAACTAGCTTTATATCATAACAAAACAACAACGCAGAATAAATACCAAACAGTCATAAGTTACATTCACAAAACAGAAGAAAAACAAATTATTATTAACATTATTAATTATTGTTAACATTATTTTTTATCATTATTATTATTGTTATCACCGTCGTTATTACTACTATTCTCATATGAATAATTACTGCCATCACTTTCATACCATTATTAACAGATCATAATCATAATCAAGTTGTAATAATTGAGACTGCATTGGTCATACTAATGTTTTATATTTACTTATAATATTATATGTATACATTTTTTTATGGGGTTAACTGAAGTACACCATTTTAGTTCATCATCCACTGTTCCAAAGATCTACCTCTTTAGATGATACCTTTTTTGTTAGAACTGTGCCTGTGATATTTGAAAAAGGCCTGTTCCTCTTTGGGTTATACCGACTCTTTAGGCCCGAACATCTCCAGGAGACAGTACAGGTGCTTGTGGTTATGTGCCTTATACTTCACAACTTCATTTTAAAGTATTTAGTTTAATGAAAAGAGGATTTGTTGGTGCATAATAGTCTGCTCAGTTGACAATTCTGATAGCTTTCTTTTGGAGTAAAATCAAATAAAAGTTGGTATGTAAGAAGGACAATACAAAATGTAGAGTGAGTTTTGATTTTAAAAGGTTTTCATTTTGCACATTATAGCAATAATTTTGGCCATTTTTGTCCTTAAATTATTTATATGCAATTTCTAGTTTAGTTTGTTCAAAATAAATAATACCCAAATATTTATTCTCAAACACATTCAATTTCTATATTATTAATTATGATTTTGATTTATTTGTTGATTTTTCTTTTGCCAAAAATAATATATTTGGTTTTGTGCAATGATTTATTAGATTTTGATGATGGACTTAGATCCCTTTCTTAGATTATTACTACGAGTACTTCGATTATCCATTCATCAGCTGATTCTAGAACTCACCAAGACATTCACTCCTACTTTACTGTCACACCAACACAACCTCACGTTTCACAATACATTCCCATTCAATAAGCCCTCAGTGGCAGTGAGAATGCACTGTGCTTCCCACTTACTTTTGTATTAATGTCCTGTTCTTGTTTCTTCATGAAAATAAAAGTCATTGTCTGTAAAGTGAAGTCAGGATGAATTCTGTAAAAACAAGTATTTTGTGCAGCACGTCTGTGTTTGTTTTTGTAAAGTGAGGCTTCTAGCTGAAATGAAACTAAGAAAGTTTTTGTGGCGAAAGTGTAAACCGGAAGAAGGTGTGTCCGCGCGCTGGGAGTGGGCAGTGCTCAGTGTCTCGCAGTAAACAACCACATTCGGACTCAAACGGACACACGGCGCTCTGCGGACTGTATGAAGACGGGACAGAGAGACGACATGGACAAGAGCGGGGGCTTCGTGGAGGTTAAACGGTAAGACTGACGCCTGCAGGCCGCGGTCACACGCTGTTCAGCTGCAGGATCTCTGGAACACAGTCATCATGTGGTGTGTTCCTTCAGAGACACTCGGACTAGGCTCAAGTTAGTGGCGAGTTTGCCAAAGCCTTTTAACCATATATAGTTTGAAGCTGTGGCTAAAGACGAGTTGAACTGCTCTCGAGATAGGGCCGTGGGGGAGGGACATGAGCTGGTGGACGGTGGTGTGCAGTAAACAGAAGCTGGTGGAGCTCACGCTGAGCCACACAGCTGCCTACAACCACATGAAGTCTAATGCGTTATTCTTTGTGTTCATAACATTATTGGAAAATGCACCACTTTTAATGTCATGCGCTGCAAACAAAGGCTTTTGCAAAAACATTTGTGCAAAAATGTGTGGTAGTTTTACTGAAGTAAGAAAGTGTACGTGTCTACACGTGTACGCACTGAGTGGCTTTTGATTTACTGCACATATGATTAGAGACTATCCCAGTTAAACATAAAGGCCAGTAGGTCACTTTGCATACTCGACAGTCCATATGTGTTTTATGAGCTTTTGTTGGTGCAGTGTGTTTGGTATTTTTCACAGAGTGTAGAGTTGTAATGGCTGTGGGGGTGGGGGTGGGGTCCTGCTCCATGCGGACAGAGCTGTACATTTCTGCAAATGACCCCACTCATTTAAGCCAACAAGCTTCTTTGTAAACCTGTTCTTTCTTTTTATTGATGACATGGAGTAAGTGTGAGAGCGTGTGCTCAGTGGGGGCCAAAATGAGCAGCTTTTTTGCCTCCGAAACATGATTTCATTTCATAATGTTGATGAAGCGTGCTCTGAGCAACTATCAGCAGAAGTGAGTCCTACTGTTGTGTGTCCACCTTTTGCAGCAGTTACAGGAGCACATCTCTCTGACATCAGAACTCCAACACTAATGTTCTCCCAGGGCTTCTTCTGTGAGTGTGTGACACTGACAGTGATTTTTTTTCAATCCAACAAAAACTGAAACCTCTTAAATTAGCCAAGTGTTGATATAATATCACTGTACTACTGTACTGTGCTTTTTTGAGTGAAATAGTGTAATTGGAAGTGAATTGAGTGGGGGGTATATAAAGTAGGTCAGGCCCAACCCCTGATCCACTGTGTGGGAAACACAGTTTGAAGTTACAGACGTTTTCTGCCTGAGTAGTAAAAAGATGGCCTGTTATAGCTCAAATGTTGCAAACATCAGATTTTCTGTACAGCTGTAACCTACATCTTTCTGTAAGACCATGCAGATTTCTGTGGCACTGCAGTTTTATTATGTCTTGAATGTAATAACCTTCTGGCACAGGGTCACAGATGTAAATAAAAGATTGGTGCTGCTCTCATAAATACAACCAATAGTGCTGCTAAAGGAAGTGAGGAGTTGCGTGCTGTCACACAGTGTTTATAAAAACAGCCAAGCTCAGTACATTCTGTACTCTGATCTGCAGGCATCTGTAATATGAGACCAGTGTGTCATGGGGAAGTGGCCTGACTTCATCCCAGCTCTGTTTTTTTTAGTCTCTGAATGTGTTCTTCTGCTTCACATTTGGCTGTGTTTTTATTTGGCAAAGCTGTCTCCTGCGCAATTGTCTGCCACAAATACACTTGTTCTGTATTGAGCAGGACCTAATGTGCAGAGTACAGTAGGACACGGTGTTCTCTGGAGCTCCTCCCAGAGCTCACTTTGTTGTTGTTTGAGATATGTTTAAGTATGAATAGAAGTGCAGTAGCAATAGTGGTTGTTCAAATCTGTCACAAACTGCTCACATTAAAACGTAAGCGTTGTATTGAACCCCAATATACGTGTTCATTAATAATCGAGTTATTTAATAAATAAGAACAGTAACACACCGTCTTAGCGAGTCGTAAACACAACAAACATGAATGCGTTCATAACTCTGTAACTGCGGTGTTCGAAGGCACGTGAACACATAAACTAGCTTGTTCTTAACTTTTTACGACATGACAGAACCGACAGGATACCCATTGGCAGCGACCAATGACCATATATGTATACGTCTTTGTTGATCTAAAAATAAAAGAGTATGTCGCTAAACATTGTTCTTCGTGTTTGTTCTTCGTGCTCTGTGCTGACCTTTAATCGGAGTAAGCCGTAAACATACAGCAGCCAGCAGTATTGTGGAGCTGTCTCTTTACAGCTACTTTGTTGTTACAGGGAAACGACTTGAGTGAACATGTGGGTGTGTGCAGAGGTCAGAGCTGCTCAGGCCTTGAGAAAATATCTGTATCCTCTCCAACTGCAAACAACACTTACTTAGCCAGGACGTTTTTTTCTCTATTTTTGCTTGTAGCACTTTTCCAGTCATACAAATCTGTTTGTCAAATACATAGCTATTGTTTGTTTTGTTTTTTTTATCCTGCTCTAAATGATTGCACTTTTCATTTTATACATTCTACTGGAATGACCTAAATGTAATCTAATTCAATGGTTATTGGCCATACCCTGCACATACCCTGTTTATCTAGTCTGCACTTTCTTTGCACAAGCTGTAGTCTGAGGCCTCTGTGAAAAGGCTCCTTCTCGTCCTGCAGCTGTAGGGCTCTGTCTCCTGCTATAGAGAGGACACTGCCTCGTCAGGTTTGTTCAGGACACTGCTGTGGTTCAAAAGACCTACATTTTACAGATGCTGGTTGTAGGCTGTGATTACACTTTATACATTTTACAACACTTACCATTAGAAGTTCTCATAACAAGTGTAAATCCGGCCCAAACCTCATCTCTGAAGTCCTTTCCTCATGCTTTTATGTGTCACCACAATGTTACGCCGTCTCTCCTGTGTTACTGCCTTGTAGCTTTCTCCATGAATAGCTCGTGTTTGTTTCAGGAGCAGTTCAGATCAGAGGAAGCTGCGGTCTCGCGATGCAGCCAGGTGTAGGCGGAGCCAGGAGACAGAGGTATTCTATGAGCTGGCCCGCACACTGCCCTTGCCTCGCAGAGTGTCTACTCACCTGGACAAGGCTGGCATCATGAGAGTGACACTCAGCTACCTGCGACTACAGCACCTCCTCAGAGTTGGTGAGAGCAGCCAACTGGCTGTCTTCTGTCAAATGTACCTTTTCTAGCAAAATTTCCACACTTGCGCTTTTTAATTTATGACTTAGAGATTATGATATGAATGTTAATTGGTGCTACTTTATAACCTCACCTACTCTGTCATTAGGTGGCCACTATCATAATGGCCTAATTCTTATTTTTGAACTCCTGTGTTGTTCTCCAGGTGAGCAGTCTGAGGAGGACCAGGAGGACCCGATGGATGTATTCTACCCCCAGGTCCTGGCAGGCTTCATCATGGTGATGAGTGAGGAGGGCGACATCATCTACCTGACTGAGAACGTCAGCATGCACGTCGGGATTACGCAGGTCTGTGGCACCAACAGTACTTGAGTATGGACTGTCTTCATTTCAGTCAACTCCTAAATATAGTAACACCTGCTCATTGTTTCTTAATACTTTACAATAATGATGCACTTATGAGGATTGATATTTGGTATCTGATCATTCTTTCAGTTGATAAGACATATCACTGGTCAATGCTTCACTCCAATGCAGTAGTTTTTAGCTAAAGCCTTGTCACTTACAGAATTGTTCAAAATAATAGCAGTAAAATGTGACTAACCAGAATAATCCAGGTTTTTAGTATATTTTTTATTGCTAAGTGGTAAACAAGTTACCAGTAGGTGCAGTAGATTCTCAGAAAACAAACAAGACCCAGCATTCATGGTGTCATTATTATTTTCTATTCTTCTTTTATTGTGAACCTCTTTTTGCTCTCTGTTTCAGTTGTGGTTTAAGTTGTATTTTTTCTTGTGGACAGCTGGAGTTGCTGGGTCAAAGTCTGTATGACTTTATTCACCCCTGTGACCAGGAAGAGCTACGAGACCTGCTCACGTCACGAGCCGGTCAGACTGCTGCTTGTTTCTGTTTCATGAGTCATACATAGTTTAGTGAGTTAGACATTGATCATTTTAATGTTTACAGGTTTGATCAAGAAACAAAGCACAGAACAGCTCACTGAAAGGAGTTTCTTCCTGCGAATGAAAAGTACTCTGACCAGCAGGGGGCGCACTGTGAATTTTAAATCTGCCACCTGGAAGGTAAGCATTATTCACATGAACATGATCTACGTAAACCCACCACTGTGCAGTTTCATACAGTTGTTATTGGCAAATGGTTTCATAAATATTTAGAGTAAAAAGTAAGACGTTTGAGTGTTACATCATGTCTTTCTCATTTCTGATTAAAGGCTGTATTTACTAGAGCTTCCTTTTTTCCTGTGTGTGTTTCTGTAGGTCTTGCACTGCACAGGCTACATGCACCCAGTGGGCAACACCACAGCGTCTCTTGGGACCCGAGTTCTGAGCGTGCTGTGTGAGCCCATCCCTCACCCGTCCAGTGTGGAGTTCCCCCTGGACACCTCCACCTTCCTGACCCGCCACAGCATGGACCTGCGCTTCACCCACTGCGAGGGCAGGTGCGGCCCCAAACACTCCTGCAGTGCTTTACGGAATATGCCAACTGGATAACTGTTTTTGGACATTTTTTTGTAAAATTTTAGGGTGATGGAGTTAGTTGGCTACAAACCCGAGGATCTGATTGGCCGCTCAGCCTACGAGTTTTACCACGCACTCGACTCGGATCACATCAACAAAAGCCTCCATACATGTGTGTTTAAGTCATAAATACATAGTATGAGTGTGTTTTTATTTTTTATTTTTTAAATAAAAAAAATGTCCAATACTTAAATGGAAAAAAAAATGGAAGAAAAAATACTCTGGTCTGACATCAAACTCTAGCCTGAGTTCCTGGAAAAAAAACATATACATGCGGGCGGCAGTAGCTCAGTGGGTAGAGCGGTCGTCCTTCAACCGGAAGGTAGGCGGTTCGATTCCCGCTCTCCCCACAGTTCATACTGTCGTTGTGTCCTTGGGCAAGACACTTAACCCACCTTGCCTCCAGTGACTGTAACACTGGTAATTACATTAGAACAATGTAAGTCGCTTTGGATAAAAGCGTCTGCTAAATGAATAAATGTAAATGTAAATGTAAATACATCCATATACAAAAAAACAAAGGGTTTTCCAGGAACTCGAGCTATAGTTTGATGTTGGTTGTTGTTAAAAAGTGAAGTGGATTCTTTAGAAGTGGTTTGTCATTGACCAGTTCATTGTGGTAATGCGACTAATTACTTTACTAACTAATCACTGAGTCTGTCTGTGAACAGCCACAATAACATTCCAAGTTTTCATGTTGAAAGCATGTGAAGATAACGTCAGGATAATGTTTTCCTAACTAATGAACTGGGATGATCCGACGAGTACATGAATAACCTGTACAGTTATGATACTCTGTGCTCCTGTGTAGTGCTGTCTAAAGGCCAGGTGAACACCAAGCACTACCGTTTCCTGGCAAACTGTGGTGGTTTTGTATGGGCCGAGACCCAGGCCACAGTCCTCTACAGCAAGAGCCACCAGCCTGAGGCCATCGTCTGCCTCAACTTTATCCTTAGGTATGATACACATCTGTTTGGGTCTTCTTCAAAATCTCCAACATAAACATAAGAGCTAATTGTTATTTACCTTGTGCAGTACCATCGAGCAGCCTGAAGTGGTGTTCTCTGTAGAGCAGACTCGCTGTGGCCGCTTCAAAAGTGAGCCACTGTCACCAGCTCTTTCTCCAGACGACTGTGAGAGTGTTGACATGTGCCTGGACTCTGAGCGCTGTCGCAGCTCCAGTCTGAGTGAAGCCAGCAGTGACACTGACATCCTACTCAGACTCAAGGACAAATCAGAGCAGCTGCAGCAGGTGGCCCCAAAGAATGAACACACCACTGCAGATGGTGCAGGTAAGGAGCCATGCATTTCAGTTCAGTTATATTTATATAGCTCAATGTCACAACAACAGTTGGCCCAAAGTGCTTTACAGACAAGACGGCAAATAGACAGCCCAAGACAACACCCCTGTCTTTAGGGCCTTCATCGGGGTGAGGGAATAACAAAACAAAAACCAGCCATGGAGAAAAAAAGACAAACCTCAGGGAGAACCACAGAAGAATCCCCTTCCCAGGACAGACAGGCCGTGCATTAGATGTGTCCAAGACAGTTGTGTATGGTACAGTCAGAAATAGTCTATGTATAAATGAATAAACATAGTCCTAGATTGGCAGGTTCTTCAAATCTTTTTCACCTCCATCTACCAATCTATAGATTCCAACACTGATGTGGGTCGATCACATTCTGGCTGGAAAATGTGTTTCATTAAATCACAGAGTCCCATGGTTAACATCCAGTCAAAGCTGTACCCATCTCTGTCTAAAATAGTTGTTTGTTAGATGTACATTTAAATTGCCTTTGGTATTGAGTAGCGCGCTGCTCTGTCTGCTCTGAGATGAGACGACAGCAGTATACAGTTGTGCCCTATACAGTTTACATGTTGATTGACCATTTTTCAGAGAATATGAATGATAATACAAAAACCTTTTTTTCACTCTTAGTGGTTGGGAGAAACCATTAATTGTCAAACAACTGTGATTACTTTTTAAAAATTAAAATAAATATAATTGTATAATGACAGATGTTTCTGTATTCTGAGTCATGGGGAAAGCAAAAGAACTCAAAGAATCTGCGGAAAAGGTAATTGAACTGTATAAAACAGCAAAGGGATATTAAAAGATATCCAAGGAATTGAGAATGCAGTGTTCAAACTGAGAGATTCTGTTGAAACCAAACCACGGTCAGGTAGACCAACAAATATTTCAGCCACAGCTGCCAGGAAAATTGTTTTGGATGCACAGAAAAACCCACAAATAACCCACAAATAAAAAGTGGTGTGACTGTTTCAAAATGCACAATAAAGAGGCACTTGAAGGAAAGTGGGCTGCATGGTCGAGAAAGTCATTACTACACAAATGCAACAAAGCATCAGGCTTACAATACACCAAACAGCTCAGAGACAAGCCTCAAACCTTCTGGAACAAAGTCTTTTGGAGTGATGAGACCAAAATCTTACTTTTTAGCCACATAAACATTACATTTGGAGAAGAGTCAACAAGGCCTATGATGAAAGGTACACCATTCCTCCTGTGAAACATGGAGGTGGAGCTGATGTTTTAGGGATGTGTGAGCTACAAAGGAACAGGAAAAGATGAATGTTATCAAAAATACTGGAGCAAGATTTACACTCATCAGCCCGGAAGCTGTGCATGGGACGTTCTCGGACGTTCCAACATGACAACGATCTAAAGCACAAGGCCAAGTCCACCTGTCATTGGCTACAGCAGAATAAAGTGAAGGTTCTGGACTGACCTCAGTATCATTGAGCCACTCTGAGAAGATCTCAAACATGCAGTTTATTCAAGACAGCCCAAGAATTTACAGGAACTGGAGGGTTTTTGCCAAAAAGAACAGACAGCTTTACCATCTGAGAAAATAAAGAGCCTCATCCACAACGACCACAAAAGACTTCAAGTGTCATTGATGTTAAAGGCGGCTATTCACAATATTAAACTTTGTAAACTTTTGATCAGGGTCATTTTGGTAGTTTCTGATGTCGTTATGATTTTTAAAAAAAAGTCAAGTTTGATAATACATGGCTTCACCCAACCATTTATATTATCATTCATATTCTCTGAAAAAATGGCCAAAAAACACAAATTGTGCCAGGGTAAACTTATGAGCATAACTGTATATACATTTTCCTTTTTACAACAAACATTTACTGTAATATGTAAAGAATGCTTTTAAGGTCCATTTAGTGTACTTGTCTGTCAACATTCTGAATGTGCTCTGTGTATTCAGGTTACAACGAGCTGTCGTTTGCAAGCCCGGCTTCATCTGACTGTGAGCCCAATGACCCTCAGGATCTGTGCACTCCACAGCTGCGCCTGCTGCTGTCGCCCATCTTCAACCCTGTCACTCCCCCTTCGTCACCTGAACAAGAAGCTGTCCCGGTGAGTGGGACCCTCGTGTGTCTTTTGACAGCATGGTCCAGCTCTAACCATGTGTGTTCTGTAGGTGGCTGTCGCTCAGAGCCCTGCTGAGGAGCAGCACATGGACACCAGTGGAGTGGAGAGGTTCTTTGCAGTATGGCCCGAGGCTGAGCAGGACAAAAGACAAACTCCACTGGTGAGCAAAAAACACACTGTTAAACACAATATCCCATAAACATGAGTAACATAACTTTTAAAGCAGAGACTATTCTTCTTTTTCACTTTCTTTCCCAAAGTTGATCCCAGTGTAGCAACTATATATTTTGTGGTCTGTTCAAATGTCTTCAATAGACCTAAAACAACATGACTGTGGCTCAGCTCAGGTGGATTTGGTCCATGTCATTCCCTCTCTCTAGTCTATTCTGATAAAGGCTAAAAAACAGATCTAAGCAGAACACTGTCTTTGTTTGTGCATGTCTCTTACAGCACATGGATGACATGGACCTGGACATGTTGGCTCCATACATCTCTATGGATGATGACTTCCAGCTGACCCTTCTGAGCCCTCCAGAGGAGACTGACCCCCTCTCCTCCTCGGAACCCTTGGGCAGGACCACTGTGGGCTCTGGGAGAAGGAAACGGTATGATACTCCCATCTTTAAGTCAAACTAACAGATGGAAGCCAGTTTTTTACATCAATGAATAAGACACCATACTCAGGTCTTGTTCAGGTCACGATTGTATTTTATCCTAACAAATAAGATATCAAAAAGTCTGAAGTAATTGTCTTACTTTAAAAAATCTATTTTAAGAATTAACCATTAAAGGACAACATTTGTTTTTCTTTGTTGTTTCAGAGCCCTAAACCTGGACGATGAGCAGCTGATTAGGGACAAAAAGCACAAAAAGGCTCTCCAGTCAATAGAAGAGCAGCTACTTCTGAGCCACAGATCACTGGTGAGTAAACCTAAATCTGACTTTTGTATTGTAAAGTTAATTGGTTGGGTGCACGTGGCAGAGTGGTTAGCACTCCTGCCTCACAGCAAGAAGGTCGTGAGTTCAAAACCCGGCCGACTCAAACATTCTCGGCCGACTCCAGTCTTTCTGTGAGGAGTCTGCATGTCCTCCACGTGTTACTGTGGGTTCTCTCCGGGTACTCCGGCTTCCTCCCACCGTCCAAAGACATGCATGTACAGGTTAATGGGCAACTCTAAAGTGTCCCTAGTGAATGAATGTGAGAGTGAATGATTGTCTGTCACTGTCTGTCTCTAAATGTTAGCCCTGCGACTAACTGGCCATTGTCCAGGGTGTACCCCGCCTCAGGCCCAAAGCTGCTGGGATAGGCTCCAGTCACCTGTGACCCCTAACGGGACTAAGCGGTAGAATGAATGAATGAAAGTTAATTGGTGCTTTTACTCCTACTTCTTTACTAGACATGCATTCCTGCCAGGAATACAATCTGTTTGAAAAACCATGGCTTTGATTATCCTCAGGGCTGTCTGGAGGAAAGTAACCAATCAGATGTGGAGCTGTCGGGTCGTAGAGGCTGGAGTCAGCTGCTCACAGACAAAGACCCTGTTTTAGGAGGTGTTCAGTGTGACACATCAGGTACAACTGACAGCATTGTATTGTTACATCGTTGTGTTACTTGGGTATAGCCCTGTTTTTCCTAGTGGTAGAGTTTAGAGATGTCTTCAGCATGTCAAGAGTAAAACATTTTCTTATATAAGGGCTATTCATTTGAAAAAAAATGTCTTAAAGTTTCACTAAAAGTGAAAAAAAAAGTCTTGATTGTTAAGGATGAGATTATTTTGAGATTGTGTTTCTATGATAAGCACTGTTTTTGCCCAAGTCTCATCCAGTAAACACACTGCAGTACCGTCACACATGGTACCGTCTGCTAAATTAGACCATTTAGACTCGTTTTTACAATGAAAACACCATTTGAACTCTACCACTTAGTTGGAAATGGGGTTTTTGACATCAGTGTGATCCAAAATGAGGCCTGAGTAGTCTAAACCTGGAGCTGATGTGGCCTTTGTTTTGCAGCGTTGATGGGGGACATCTTTCTGACTCGCGCCCGGACCTGTCACCACCTCTCTCACCTATTATGACCTGACCTCTCACCTATAACCTGATGGGCCCAAAAACGCACAAGAGTTCTCCAAACTGCCATAATGTGGACTAAGCTCCTCAGAGCTCACATGTAACTAATGGAACATACTCGAACATGCAGCTAAAGGCATCACATGGTGTGGAGCGCTGCCAGCGGAGCCCCCCCTCAGTGTCAGGTGTTCTGAAAGTGTTGTTCTGCTCACTCTTACACTGATGGATGCTTTGCTACAAAATGTTTAGTCTGAAGTGTTTATTAATCATACCTACAAACCTGCGCAAACAGTGGCATCTTTAATTTCAATGGCATGTTTTTACTTACCGTTAATACTTTTTATTGATGAATTAATTGTGAACTGGGCTTTTCTACATTATCCAATAGTAACCTGTAGAGTTGGTTTAAACCTGGTTGGTGGGATTTACCTCTGAAAGTCTGGAGAGGGAACAGTCACGTTTTATTTGGCCTAAAGTCAAACGGAGCCAACCCAAACAAACAAGTTTTCAACTTCTAGTTTTGTTTTAATGTGCCTGTGTAGTGCCCTTTGGGGAATATTTTTAAACAGTTTAGTGTGAATGTTCCCATACAGTTTATTTTAGCTCTAGTGCGTAATGGAAGATGTGTCGTCTCATTGTTCACAAATACCATTGTTACAGATGTTTTGGATATTTTTTTTTTTGTACATCTATGTGCCTTTTTACTAAACTGTAAAACTACAATTTATAATAATTGCATCAAATGAGACATGTCTGATTTTATTACTGATTTTGTATCAAATAGGCAAAATAAAACTGTGAGCAGCTCCAAAAGGGCAGGACTGTGTTAACACTTTAGATTCATGTGTAATAAAACCAGAAATCGTTTTATCAAATCATACGGGCACAAGCTGTAGGACAACAGTGCAGGTTTAAAAGGTGTGTAAATAAAAGACAGGGATATTTTATCTGTTTATAAAAATATCTTCACCAGAGCGCCACTACGAACCATAAAACAGTTATGTTCACCACAAGATGGCGGTAAACAACACGAACATTCAGAGCATGCGCAGTCCACCTGACTTGACTGCTGTCATCGCGCGTGTGGACACCTGGTGCACCGTGCACGTAGTCCTGGTCACACATGTCAAAACAAATTCAGCATAAACAATAAAAGAGTCTTCATTGAACCATTTATCTTGTGTTATTTTTGGACGTGTGTTATTGTTTATGTTGTTGTAAAATTATCTCTGACAGCAAAAGGAATAAATGTTCATTTTAAGCACCATCTCGTGTCTAATTTAGCATTTTGTGGACTACAAACCACATGACTGAATGTTATGACCATTAGGAAAAGAAACTGGTGAATGCTCAGCATAATTTCACCTGAATGTATTTAGGTTTATTATAGTTCACACTGGTTATGTGTGTATGTATGTTGTAAAGGAGAAGGTCACAAAGTAGTTCAGCAGTTCACAGATTTATTCTTTTATAAATAAATCAAGAACAAAAACAACTTTATTAACAATTAAACGATTCAATTAGAATAATTATAGAATTATAGATGGGT
This sequence comes from Perccottus glenii, assembly GCA_024416835.2. Lineage (NCBI taxonomy): Eukaryota > Metazoa > Chordata > Actinopteri > Gobiiformes > Odontobutidae > Perccottus > Perccottus glenii. The sequence continues at coordinate 32,159,765 of CM044550.2, read as the reverse complement.
GCATTAAAAACATACAAACACAGACTCTTTAATATCCCTGAGTGGCACTTTGTTTTTACAGCAGCAGGACATAGACACACCACACAATAGTAAACAATAAAATACAGTGGCAAGTAAAAGTCTGTGAACCTTTTGGAATTGGTCTTAAAATGTGATCTGATCTTCATCTAAGTCGAGAGTATTGACAATGTGTCCAAAAAGAATTCTGATCTTTCATGTCTTTATTCAACACACTCATTCAACTTTCAAAATGAATTAATAACCAGCCTTCAAATCTTTGGCTGTTATTCAGGGTTGTTTTTTTGCCTCATTAATGAGTCTTTGTTGAGCTCTCGGTGTCAGTTTGACTCGGCGCCCACTTCTTGGTACAGTTCCAAACGGTCTCCATTTGTAGATTGTTTGCCTTTGACTGGTGGATAAAATAACTCTGTAGACCTTTCCAGCTTTATGTAAAGCAACAATTCTTGATCGTAGCTTCTGTAAAAAGCTCTTTTTGACGAGGCATGGCTCACATAAGGATGTTCTTCTTGTGCAGAGCAAACTCCAAAAGTTTGAAGGGTTTTTAATCAGTCAGAGTAGCTGTAGTCCTCCAAACGTATTATCTTAACCAGAACTGCAGGAGGTCTAAAACCTGACTCCAGTGAGCTTTTCTGAGCTCATTAACTCAAGGGTTCACAGATTTTTTTCCACAATCACTATGGTTGTTCTCAATAAAAACGTAAAAGATCAGATGTTTGTGTAATTATTCTTAGACACATTATGTTTGTCAATACTCTTTACTTAGATGAAAAATCAGATCACATTTTAAGACAAATTTATTCAGAAAACCATGAAATTCCAAAAGGCTTACATAGTTTTTCTTGACACTGTAATTAAAAACATATACAGTAAAGGCACTACAGTGACTGATTTAAAATACCAACGGCAACAGGGATTAAAGAGTTTTTATAACTATTTGTCCTACATTTGGGGACAGTGTATCTGCGGCAGGACGAGAGCAGTTTTTTGGGTGGCTTGGGTCACACAGGTCAGCTTTCACCTCTCACACTCTGCTGTAATTAGACCCAGCGCTCACCTGTTCTTTTCTTTTTGCAATTTCAATTTTCTTGGCTTCACGTCTTGACATGACTTGCATGTCTTGGTGAATAATAGCTTTACAGCTAATACAAGTAGTTAGGGTTGACACTCGAGGCATGTTTAACTTTCAATGATAATCGGAAGTATTAAAAACAGCACACTTCCACAAACAGCAATAAGGTGATGACAACACCTAGCCTACATCAATATCATCTAGACCAGAGGTTCCCAGAGTTGAAACATACAAATGTGCACAGCATTTGTGCAAAGGCACAAGGTTCATTAAAAACAGGCATAGCAACAAGAATACAACCGAACAAGCACGTTATCATTTTAGTAGTTGCGTTTCGTCAGGAGCTCACTGGGAGGAAGGTGTGTCTCAGCTCCTTAAATGCCAGCATTATAGTGACATATAAAATCTTGTAAGGATTTCTTCTCTGCAAAAATATTTTTACCCATCTATTGTCTCTTATTGGCATTATTGGCATATAGAATGTGAAGAGTGCACACACAGTGCAGGTTAACAAGAATAAAACAGATGTTTCAGGCTCAGGTGAACATGATAACGTTTAAATACCTCCAGGTTTTTCACTGCTTTATGCTTAAGTTCAATTGCCTGCAACTCATTTGGACTGGATATGCCTTTTCAAAATAGTATAAAATAAATTTTCAGTTGCAATGTTACAGTCCCGCTGACATGAGAATCGTGATGGACAATGTTTTTAAAGGTTTACCTACAGTCCAGAGGTGCACATCTGACACACATTACTGTACTGGGTTTTTCTGGAGGGCAAATTCTGTCTTAGTTCTTTAGATTCCCGTTAACTCTTTGTAGAGTTTTTTAATATAGTTAATACACCGTATAACAGTTTACAAACATATAACAGTTATATAACCACAAAAATGGCTTAAAAAATGAAAAACTCAGGTAAGGCTAAACTAGATTTAGTAGTGTAGAGCCTCACTTTGGATAAATTAATACAAAGTTACTGGCAACCAGATGCCAAGTTAGTTTCTTAACTAAATTGAGAGCTGAACCAGAGTAAACCAAGACTAATCCAGAACTAGTTTATACAATATCTATTGTTCCCCTACGAAGATGTTTGTCTGCAGCGTCTAACAGTCAGCCCAACCTCCTCCACTCTCTATCCCACTACGCACCATTAATGACCAGTTCATTATACACGGTATCCCGAGAGGAGCAATGAACAGGCTGCAAACGTTAGCTAATGTTTAAGAGAAGTTCAAAACTATGAGGCTCTGCCCGCCTGTCAAGGTCATCGTAAAAAAAATAACTAATGCTACTAATAAGTAGGATATGATCAATGACAGTATATACAGTCAAGTCCATAAATATTAGGACAACAACACAATTCTAATCTTTTTGGCTCTATACACCACCACAATGGATTTGAAATGAAACGAACAAGATGTGCTTTAACTGCAGACTTTTAGCTTTAATTTGAGGTATTTACATCTAAATCAGGTGAACGGTGTAGGAATTATAACAGTTTGTATTTGTGCCTCCCACTTTTTAAAAAGGGACCAAAAGTAATGGGACAGATTAACAATCATAAATCAAACTTTCACTTTTTAATACTTGGTTGCAAATCCAGTCCTTTCCAGCCTGAAGTCTGGAACATAGACATCACCAGACGCTGGGTTTCATCCCTGGTGCTGATCTCTCAGGCCTCTACTGCAACTGTCTTCAGTTCCTGTTGTTCTTGGGGCATTTTTCCTTCTTGAAAATAAAATTCAATGGCAAAATTAAGTCACACAAATGTAAACTTGTGAAAAAGAAACAAAGGGAGACCTGGCCATTAAGTAGTGCACATCTCTGTACCTGTAAATTATTGCACAATAAACAAAACACAATCCAACTCTCTCTGTAGATTAACATGTTGTTCATTCTCAAAGAAAATGAATAATACATTAATCTATTCTAAAATACTCCTCTCATCTAACAACTAAACCAGTGGTTGTTGCTGACACGTAAAATCGAGCGTTGCTTGTTTTAACAGTGGCTCTGTCTCCTTCACTGGAACTCACGCAGCTGCCTTTGGGGTTAGCAGCAGCAACAAGTGTCGTGTTAGCATGAGTTGATGTGAGGTGCTTCATAAGATTTGAGTTACTTGAGGCAGACGTGGATAAAGTCTTTTTTCCTGGACATGGCATGTTACAGAAACATTCTTGCCTTTAATTTCAATTAACGAGAAGTAGTGCCGGTACTTCCAGTTCGAGAACGCCACCTTTGAATTTCCCCGCAGTATGCCTCGGGTCATTGTCCATCTGCACTGTGAAGCCCCGTCCAATGAGTTCTGAAGCATTTGGCTGAATATGAGCAGATAATATTGAAACACTTCAGAATTCCTCCTGCTGCTTTTGTCAGCAGTCACAATTAATTAGAAAGCCATAATGCTCTCATACATTTAGATGTTTGTGCTGGTAATAGGCTGTTTTTGTATTATAACCTAACTACACGTTTAGACCTGAAGCAAATTTTAACGTTTTTTCTTTTTAAGTAAGATAAAGATAAATGTCTCTGACTGAATAATTATTGTGTAGTTTGCAAATCCAGTAAAGACCATAATATAATCATAATAATAAAAGCAAAAATTAGAAGTAACGTGGGTACTCTTAATGTACTCTTTTACAAAGATCTGGGTTGTGCCATTTTGGTAAATACATTTGACACATGCCTATTTAATGAAAATAGATCTTGTTCTCTCTCCACAGATTTCCTAAAGGTGATGCTGTCAGGCTGAGGCTGATCAGAAGAAAGACTCTTGGTTGTGGTGTGAGCACTTTGAAGAGGATATTCAGACAAAGGTGGGTGTTACATTACACTACACATTACATTAAACATTACACCTGTAATGCCCACTAACCTCTGAGACTTTTTACTCTAGAAAACACTTTCCTTACTCTGCAGTCATACATCCTTTAAACATTACTGTAGCTAAAGTGCATGTGTTAGTTTTATATTTGTACATTTGTCATCTGTAAATCATGACAACAGTAAACAGGTAAATGTTCATGGCAGGTTTTCAACATGACAGACATTACCTCTAACCAAGTACAGTTCACATTTACTAAAGTATTACATTTTGGCAAATGTAAGTTCAAATCAAAGTCTACTATTTTCTAAAAACAGTCCTTACACACACAGTAACATACAGTGAGCTGGTGAATAAAAGACCAAGATTAATGTTGTCATTTATTCTGTGATTAACAGTAAATCTCATGAACAGAGGAGACCGGTCCCAACAGCAAGACTTGTTTTAAACATAAGTTTTTACTTTGTTCTCTGTCTTTGCAGAGCTCCTCTACAGTTACCTGTCTGCTGCTGCTTCTGTCAGCCCTCCCCCCCCTCCAGTCTAGTCCAGTCTAGTCCAGTCTAGTCAAGTACTGTCCAGTCCAGTCTAGTCCTGTCTAGTCCAGTCTAGTCCAGTCCTGTCCAGTCCAGTCCAGTCCTGTCCAGTCTAGTCCAGTCTAGTCCAGTCCAGTCCAGTCCAGTCTAGTCCAGTCCTGTCTAGTCCAGTCTAGTCCAGTCCAGTCCAGTCTAGTCCAGTCTAGTCCAGTCTAGTCCAGTCCAGTCTAGTCCAGTCCAGTCTAGTCCAGTCCAGTCAGTTCTGTCAGTCCAGTCCAGTCAGTCTAGTCCAGTCCAGTCCAGTCCAGTCTAGTCCAGTCTAGTCCAGTCTAGTCCAGTCCAGTCCAGTCCTGTCCAGTCCAGTCCTGTCCAGTCTAGTCCAGTCTAGTCCAGTCCAGTCTAGTCCAGTCCTGTCTAGTCCAGTCTAGTCCAGTCCAGTCCAGTCCAGTCTAGTCAGTCTAGTCAGTCTAGTCAGTCAGTCAGTCAGTCTGGTCAGTCCAGTCTAGTCAGTCCAGTCCAGTCTAGTCTAGTCCAGTCTGGTCAGTCCAGTCTAGTCCAGTACTGTCCAGTCTAGTCCAGTCTAGTCTAGTCAGTCCAGTCAGTCAGTCTAGTCCAGTCCTGTCAGTCAGTACTGTCCAGTCCAGTCTAGTCCAGTCTAGTCCAGTCCTGTCCAGTCCAGTACTGTCCAGTCTAGTCCAGTCTAGTCCAGTCCAGTCTAGTCCAGTCCAGTCCAGTCTAGTCCAGTCTAGTCCAGTCCAGTCTAGTCCAGTACTGTCCAGTCTAGTCCAGTCTAGTCTAGTCCAGTCCAGTCCAGTCCAGTCCAGTCTAGTCCAGTCCTGTCCAGTCCAGTACTGTCCAGTCCAGTCTAGTCCAGTCTAGTCCAGTCCAGTCTAGTCCAGTACTGTCCAGTCTAGTCCAGTCTAGTCTAGTCCAGTCCAGTCCAGTCTAGTCCAGTCCAGTCCAGTCCAGTTATCGGTCTGCTGCTCTGTCGGTCCTCTCTGCTCCTGCACAGCTGACATAGCCCAGCCTCGTCTTCCTCAGCTTCATCTGACTTCTCATCCTGGTCCATCTACAACTTCATCTTCTTTTAAATAAACTTAAACTCAAACAAATCTTCATTTATTTGTGCTTCTAGGTTTAAAGGCATATAAACTGTATTTCAAGCTTCTGACATAATCTGACATAATTTTTACACTTTGTATTTAAGTGCACAGAGTTAATAACTTATAAAATGTGTTTTTATTCATTTTTAAAGAAATTTTTAAAAACATAAAAGTAGATGAAAGCAAACAGACAAAACTTTAAATCCTTTATTTATCACTCTAGTATTATTTTAGCATGCCATAAGCAATAGGAGTTATCGTGGAAAAGAATCAGAAATCATAAAACAGTAGTGGTGCAAAGATGGAAGAGTTTCTTGAACTTTCAGGTTGTTCCTGAGGTCTTTGACCTGCAGCTGCACGGGTAAGGAAACTGAAAAACAAAAATCAAAACTGGTTTAACACATATTTACTCCATCTCAAAAATACAGCACTTGCTTCTTTGACTACAATTTCTAAATAACCAGTTTCTTAAAAAAGGTATGCAATGTGTCTATTTTATGTATGTGTTAAAATAAGTTGAAAAAAACTTAACCACAGATGCTAAGATAGATTTTATACAGAAAATATAATTCTAAATGATCAACTTTATATATCTTTACAACATACAGTTTATAATTATGAGGATATCTATTAATAATATAGCAGTTTAGTACTATTGTAGATGTGTTTTTGAACAGTCTTGACAAAGATGACAAACATAGTGATAAGTAAAGTAGGAGAAAAAAAATAAAAACGTAGATATTGGTGTAAAAGTGAAATTTACCTGAAGTAGAGCAGCCACAAGAGGGCGCCGATAACACAGGGACAGTGAACGAGCAGCGATGCTAAGTTTAGCTCAGGTCTCTGTCGGAGCTTTGCCGCTGTCTGCAGGAGCGAGCAGATGGTCAACGAACAAGCAAGCTTCTGATTGGCTCACTGGTTACCATGCAAACGGGCACTCAACTCAGTCCATATGCCCAAATTGGGACTTCTGGCTCCATAAAATCAACATGATGGCGACCTCCATAACGGCTAAAAATGGCGCCTGAAAGAGCGTCAATCCCGAGGTTCGTAACGCTATGGGTGACGTCACACTCCCTATGTCCAGCCCCTTCTACAGTCAGCTGTGTCCAAATTCAGGGTCTGCATCCTCCTTAGGTTCCTTCCTACTCGGTTGAAGGAGGAGGGGTCCTCCGACGACCGCAAAACCCGGAAGTCGGTGTTTGTGAATTTAAACAGCCTACCCTTCTTTCAGTTCCCTCCCTTACCCGTTGCTCATATCCTATCGCCTAGCAACCGTGACAGCGCTAAGCAAGAAGCGGGAAAATGGACAAACAAAGAGTTATTCTCCTCATTTTAATTCTTTTGAAAGAAATAAAACATTTAAATAAATTAAATACTTTCTTTGCTCGTTGTCGGATAGTTTTTTATATCAGACTACAAGACAGTCATATCCAGGTAAGTAATTATAGCCTATTTTTATTTATGTTTTTAAGTATTCTGCTAATTTACCCTACAAATTCATTGAGCCGAAGCATAAACTTTAGCTTGTTTTGTCAGAATCTAAAAGCATACTCCTCCCACTCCGCTACCGCTCGCTTCGTCCGCCATTACGCTCTGCCGAAAAGAATTATGGTGGGAAAGGATCCACCACACCCATCCTTCCAATTCGGATGGGCCGCATTTGAAGGATCCTACGAATTTGGACAGCCTTCGTCGCGGCGCTGTGACGTAACATCCTTCAAATGAGTCCTCCGAAGGATGTAGACCCTGAATTTGGACACAGCCTGTGTAAAAATCATGTTTACATCCTGGTACAAAAGACTGGTCTGGTCTCTAGATCTAAACTATCGTTACGTCCCGTGATAACTATGGGGTATGAAGGTAAATTTTTATTTGGTTTTCCCTCAGGTTAACTTTAGAACTATGCATAATTCAAATATATATTTTTGACTCTTTATTAACAGTTTATCTTAAGAGCTGTGCTAACGGACCGTTAGGCTATTACTAAAGCAGTTAAAACCTGTGACAGAAAAGTATATATTTTGGATTTTAATTATTTGCCTATTCATAAAATAGGAGTGTGTCAAATTGCACTCACATATAAAGATTTGTTGGCATAATTTTGACTGTTTATGAAGTCATTAAGTTATTTGTTCTGAACATCACACACTATTCAGCGATTAGAACAAATTGAGAGAAAGGTTTATGATACTTTACACTCACATGCAGATTTAAATATTATTGCTGTTTATAATATACAGTGGGGATCGAAAGTTTGGGCACCCCAGGTAAAAAAATGTATTAATGTGCATAAAGACGCCAAGAAAAGATGGAAAAATCTCCAAAAGGCCTCAAATGACAGATTAGACATCCTTATAATAAGTCAAAAAAAAGTTAGATTTTATTTCCATCATTTACACTTTCAAAATAACAGAAAACAAATAAATGGTGTCTGCAAAAGTTTGGGCACCCTGCAGAGTTGTGTGTGTGTGTGTCTATTTGATCAGAAACTACTCTGTCAAGTTTATTAGGCCCGAGCCGGTGATGACTGGGAGGGCCTATTGTTTTTGCTCGGATTTTTTTTTTTTTTTATCTTTCTTGTCGACCTATGATCCTAAATTTGACCCAGTGAACATGCACGAAAAGTCATTTTTATTGGTCCCAGACTTCAAGCTCGGCGAAAAATTTATGTATTTGAAGTCGCCGTAAAAAAATTACGAAAAATGACTCAGTGGCGACCCCTACAAAATCAAAATACATTGGGCCTATGGAAAGTGAAAGTAACTTTTTTCCAACGTAGAAAAATGAAACTTGGTATATCCATAGGACACCTCAGGGCAAACAGAAAAGTCAATGACAGTCACACCCTAAACTTAACAGGAAGTCCGCCATGTGGGGTGAAACGCGGCCACTAAAATCGCACTTGCGCAAAAGATGCAAATCATTGTGTTTTAATCTAAATGGCCCCAAATTTGGTGAGTATCATCTAGACACGCGTGCCAACCAAAGTTGTGACTTTTTTAAAAATATCTTATCGGGTATGGGTGTGGCAAGCCTGTAACGAGGTGGCCATTTTTGTGAAAATAAAACGTCTCTTAACTCTCAAACGCCTTCTCGGATCGAGTTGGACCCAAAAAGGCGTTTGTGCACATTCATGACCTGAACACAAAAATATGTAAATAAAAGGGTTATCTTTAGAAATGGCTCTCCAGCGCCCCCTACAAACTTATAATGGGACCCAAGAATTTAGTTTGTCATAGAGACATGAAATTTGGTTCACACATCTCTTATGTCATGACGAGCATAAAAGCCAATGACAACCACCCCCTATCTATAAATGTGTTGCCATAGCAACGTCCCAAATATTTGGAAAAAGTCAATGGGAAGTGAAAATTTTAGTTTGTCGTAGGCAAATGAAACTTGGTACACACACCCAGCATGGGCTTATGAACAAAAAAGCCAATGGGGACCACACCCTATCACACACGGAAGGCGGCCATTTTGAATTGAAGAACCGACTTAGAATACAACCTCTCTTTTAAAAAACAACAGAAAATAGCTGCTTCATTCCACAGACACCAAACTTAGGCAAAATCAGTTAAACACATATGTGTTCAATAGACAGGCGTTTTTCTTGACGTTTTTGCTCGAGTTATATATTTTTTTAATCATAATTTTTCTGTAAAATGATCCTCAATTTGACCCAGTAAAGGTGCAACTAAAAGTCTAATTTATTGGCCCCAAAATTCAAGCCTGGCAAAAAATGTATGTATTTGAAGTCCCCGAGGAAAAAGAATGAAAAATGACTCAGTGGCGACCCCTGGAAAATGAAAATACATTGTGCCTATGGAAAGTGAAAGTAAATTTTTTCAAATGTAGAAATACAAAACTTGGTACATCCATAGGACACCTCAGGGCAAACAGAAAAATTTATTACAGCCATACCGTAAACTCAACAGGAAATCTACTATGTTAGGTGGAATGCGTGACCACCTAAATCTCACTCCTTGTGCTAAAGGCTTTTCATCTAAACAGCTCCAAATTTGGTGAGTATCATCTAGACACGTGTGCCAAAAAGTTATCAATTTGTTTTTTGATACATTTGTGGCTGTGGTCGTAATGAGTCTGTGAAGAGGCAGCCATTTCTTTGGGAAATAAATGCCATTTCCCAATTGCCAGGATCCTTCCTTTAGAGGAGGCCCCTCCAGAGCCACGGCTAGAGTCTTAGAAAACTCCTCAGAATCCTTTGGAACTTGTAAACTTGTACTTTTAGACAAGTTATATTTACATTTTGCCTTTTTAAACAGGGGGGTGCAGCGATTCCTGAGTCATCTCAAATCTCCAGCCAGTACTTTGTTTTTCTCGCCTTAGCCCAAGCATAATCTATTATTTTCAAAGGTTCAGACAGCTCCCAGGAAAACCAGGGATTGTGGAGACCTTTAACTCTAAATTACAAGGTGGTGTAGCAGGCCCCAGCAGTAGCACAGGCCCGGTTATTTGACATTACCGTGAAGTTTACGCTTTAAAGCACAAATGCAATCCTCCGAGTGCATGTGTCTCCGTGGTCTCAAGGGAGGCGAGGGCCTTTATTGCCGCTTGCGGCTTTAATTAATATTATAGCTTAATTATGACAATATATCATAATTTTAAGCATGAACACATTTTTATCTTAGTCTGATAAACCTTTCTGTTAAAAATAAAACAGTTTTCTCAAATATATCATTATATACTTCATATTTGTTTAAATATTTGCCCTTCATTTACGAGCCTTGTACATTAAGGCTTCATTGTTTGAGGGAGGCACATTTTTACACAAAAATAAAGCCTCATTACCGTTTTATAATAATAAAATAGTAATATTTAAGCCAATAACATGCAAACATATTAAAATATTAGATTTATAATGCTATACATGATCTTTTAGACCACAAAGTGGTAAATTCAGAAGCTTACATCAAACGTGCAGCATTTAGAAAGAACTGTTGTTTATCTTTACACATCCATCCATCTTCTAACGCTTATCCGAGGCCAGGTCGCAGGGGCAGCAGACTAAGCAGAGCCACCCAGACTTCCTCCTCTCCAGACAGTTCCTCCAGCTCTTCCGGGGGGATACCCAGGCGTTCCCAGGCCCTAGGCCAGCCAAGAGACATAGTCCCTGCAGCGTGTCCTAGGTCTTCACCGGGGGTGGTCTTCACCTTAAGGTACTCAATGCATATCTCATCCACCCCTGGTGCCTTGCCACCAAAGAGCTTCCCAACTACCTCAGTGACTTCAGCTTGGGCGATGGACGAGTCCACCTCTGAGCCCTGGGCCTCTGCTTCCTCAGTGGAGTATTCCTTCCACCGTTCAAGAATGTCCCCAGTTGAAGTCAGCAAGTTCTCACCTCCACTGTAAACAGTGTTGGCAGGGCACTGCTTCCCCCTCCTGAGGCGCCGGACATTTGCCAGAATTTCTTCAAAGTCGAACAATAGTCCTCCTCCATGGCCTCACCAAACTCCTCCCAGACCCAACTTTTTACCTTCACAACCACCCGGGCTGCAGTCCGCTTGGCCTGCCGGTACCTATCAGCTGCCTCAGGAGTCCCACGGGCCAACCAGGCTCGATAGGTCCTTCTTCAGCTTGACGGCATCCCTTACTTCAGTTGTCCACCACCAGGTTCGGGGGTTGCCGCCACAACACCACCAGGTTCGGGGGTTGCCGCCACAATAGGCACTGTACGGTTCCGCAATCGGATTTAACTCACCACCAGGTGGTGATCAGTTGACAGCTCCGCCCCTCTCTTCACCCGAGTGTCCAAGACATACGGCCGGAGGTCACATGAAACAACTACAAAGTCAATCATCGACCTCCGGCCTAGGGTGTCCTGGTGCCACGTGCACTGATGGACACTCTTATGCTTGAACATGGTGTTTGTTATTGGCAAACTGTGACTAGCCCAGAAGTCCATTAACTGCACAAACAACAGTGAGAGACCTATCCCCGACCCGAAGGCGCCTCTCATTGCAAGCAACTCCAGAGTAACGGAGAGTCCAGCCTCTCTCTCTTTGAGTTGGGTTCTAGAGCCCAAGCTGTGCCTGGAGTTGAGTTGAGTCTCTAGTCGGAATCTCTCAATCTCCCGCACAAGCTCAGGCTCCTTCCCCGCCAGCGAGGACATTCCATGTCCCTAGCCCCAGATTCGGTTTCCGGGGATTGAGGCCCCTGCCTTCAACTGCCACCCAATTCACTTCGCACCGGCCCCCTTTTACACATGAAATGGTTTATAAAATAGTCAGTGGGCTCTGGATACAGATGAAGCTTTAGACAACTCTCAGATCCACTTTTAATGTCTATTTCTTTTAGTGTCACCTGGATGACTGTTAGTGTTTAGTCACACATGTATAGTCTAAAAGTCTGGTTACTTACTGCAGAAACATGTTTTTCTCTGTTTTATTGGCTAAACATTAATGACTGTTTTTTGTCCCCATCTCTTTGTGGCCTGTGTGGAAGAGCAGGACGTCCTGTGAACCACTGTGGAGCAGTTACATAAAGATTAGACCTGTTTCAAACCAAGCCTCTCCCATGGTACCTCTCAAACAGTCCTCGTGTAAGAGCGCCGTCATACGGCGATTTTACAGCAAAATACAGTGATATAACGTCGTCCACCAGGCTATTTAGCCTAGCTAATAACTTTTCCCCATCAATATTACATCGAGTACGGTAATTTAGAATTAGATGTTAATTATAAAACTGTTAAGGTAGAGTTTCAAATTTATTTTTACTGGCTTTGCTTTAAAAAATAGATCCAGATATACAATATATCATGGCATTTCTTGCTCAAAACCAAACACTATTTGCATTGCGTACATGGTTGTTATTATATATTATTATAATGGCAAAACAATAGATTTATTTATGCTAGCTGTACTATTTTTTTAAGTGATCGAATTAAGGATGTTATGGCTTTGAAATATAACGTGCAAATGAGCGCAACTTGGTAAAACTGCATTATTCACCGGGTGCACTACGCAATGACTGTAGAAAATACGCTACGCTAGGCTACCGTCAATGCTCTGAAGCCCACCGCTAATTACATTTGAAAATAACGTACTATCATTATGTACGAGATAATGTAAGAACATTGAACTGCCTTCAGAGTGTGTTATAAAGTATGACAACTGTACCTAGTACCTTCAATGTAGTACCTAGTGCTGTTAACACTTTTCAGTTACATTCAATACATCTAAGGTATAAACTACTATTTTAATATTTATAAATCTGAGCTTAAAAGTAAAAAACCTTACCTTCCGCATTACCAAACCTTAAATGGGAAATATATTGAACTTGATTAGACCATTTTCTATATGTCTTAGAGCCTGCATGAACGGGGCCTAAGTACATTTCAGAGAGCCTGTGTGTGCAATAGTTTACATTGTCGGTGGAATATGTCTGATAACAGGATTTGTTTTTGTTACGCCGCGGCCTGGTTAGTAGCTGGAGGTCAGTGAGATACAACGAGCAATGATACACTGGAATCAAGGCGTTGGCATAGTCCACTGTTTTTCTTTTATTTTCCTTTCTTTTTCAATAAATATACAAAAGTGCTAGGTGCAAAAGTGCAATGGAGGCAGGAGGAGTTCAGTCCTCTCCAGCAGCAGGGACGACCCAGAATAATGATTTGAGGCGCCTTAAATACGTCCCAACTAACTGGGTAAAACCAATAAACCATAAACCATATTTAAAACCCAACACAATTTACAACCCTAAAACCAAACACCTAGACTTCTTTAAAACCCATAAACCATAAAACACCGTTTGGCTTCTCCCTCTCCATTCCCCTGCCTTGGTCTGGCCTGGAACCTTTTTAGTGTTGTTTCCCGGGGACTCTTTTAGCCAGACACCTGGACACAAGGAACAGAGCGGTGAGTAAACTCTAACCAAACCCCTTTAAAACACACTCCACCACTCGACACCAAACACACAATTACACATATCTATTGCGCATTTCTCAATCAGTTTTAGCTGTTTGTTCTCCCCCCGCAGACCGGCAGCCATCCTCCAAAGCGCAGATCCTGTCAGATCCACTCCGTGTCTCTCAGGGATCCGCTCCACTTTCCTTCTCTCTCCTTCATCTCATCACTGCCACCTGTCCCAAGCACCTGTAACCTATTACCATCAGTGAGGTATTTAAACCTCTCCTGTCCACCTCTTCCCTGCCAGATCGTTCAGCATACTTTGTGTGAATGTTTCCAGCGTTTGTTCCAGCTCTTGTCTCAGCCCTCTCTCCAGCCTTCGCTCCAAGTCTCAGGTTTGGACTTCACTCTCAGCCCAGCTCCCCAGCTTGCCCCCAGTCACCGGCTCGGCTCCAGGCTTCGGCGCAGCCCCACGGCTCACTCCAACTCTCAGCCCAGCTCTCCAGCTTGGTCTCCAGTCACCGGTTCGGCACCAGGTCTTGGTTCAGCTTCACGGTTCAACTCCAACTCTCAGCCCATCTCTCCAGCTTCCTATCACTATCTGTACTTTAATAAAGTATCACTTACCTTCACTGTCTTGTGCGCACTTGAGTCCTCATTCCCGCATTACAGATCCACAGGTGAAACTATAAAACAATCAAATTATTTCCTAAAACCAATTGTGTGCAATGTCATTCATTATGTGCAAATTCACATTTGTTTAATGAGCTGCGTGCTCCACTACATTTCTGTAACAAACTGTCTGAATCCATCAAATATCTGATGAATCCGACAACAAATTAGAACCGTCTAGTAAATTAACATTTCATCTTCAACAAGCACTACTGGTACATCCTGGTAAGACCATGCCTCCTAAAGGCATCATTGTGTCACTATGGGAGTGCTCTCCCACATGTTGGAGCAACAGAATTTTACCAAGAGATGCTTAATCAACAACAAGAAAGTTTAAAATGCTTCATACAAGTGGTAATGGATGTAACCACTAAGGCTGGATGGTGTTCTACGTGATGTAAAAGAGTTGACAAGTCTGGAATTTACACAAGGAAAAATGGAGGACATTTCCTCAACTCATAAGAAAATTGAAGCAAAAATCAAATCTTATGAGAACAGATTGAACTCCAAACAAGAACTGGATTATATGTACACCGAGTATGACAACAATGAAAATCAAACTAGAAGAAAAAATGTGATCATTGATGGCATAGCTGAAGAAAAATAAGAGAGTTGGAGTGAATTGGAGAGCAAGGTCCGGCACATTTTCTCCAGTAATCTGGATCTGGATGAAAATGTTGAAATAGAGAGGGCTCAAAGGATGGGTCAGTACCAGGAGAGGGAAGGCCCAGGAAAGTAATGGTAACCTGCTGCGCCTCAAAGAGAAACAGTGCATACTTTCTTCTGCTAAAAAGCTAAAGGGGACCAACATCTATATTAATGAAGACTTCTCTGAATCTGTGCTTCAGAGAAGAAAGGAACTGTGGCCAAAACTCAAAGCTGCCAGAGAGAAGGGAGAACGGGCAATATTAAGGTATGATCAACTGATTATTTTGCCTAGAGAGCATCAACCAAAGGACACATAACTTCTTATTTTAGGTGATATTGATTTTGTACTAATGTGTAAAACTAAAACTACAAAAGGCTTGGTTTTGGCACATCTAAATGTATACAGTATGATAAAAAAACTGCAAGATCTTAAGGATTTGGTGCACAAGTATTCGATCAACATATTAGCCATTTCTGAAACACATCTTGATGATTCTATTCAAGATTCTGAAATTACAATTATAGGTTTTAATGCGTTTAGATTGGACAGAAATAAATTTGGTGGGGGAGTGGCCATTTTTGAATAAATTCTGCCTGTTTTGTTTTAGGAATAGTCAAGAAACGTAATATTTATCTTTTATTGGTTTAAAATAAAAACATTCAGACATTGTTCTGTCTACACTGTCTGTAGAGCATGTTCTGTCCAATCCAAATTCATTTTAATAATTTAAATTGCCACAATTGATGATTATAGAAATAAATGACAATTGTAAAACTAGACTTTAATCCAAGTCAAATATATATATTTGAATATACACACACTCACATTGTCGTGTTAACTTTCGATTCGATCCAAGATGGCGGCGCGAGTACATCGCGAGGCTCAGGGTCTCTCCAGTTTCTGCAATTTTGCAGTATTACTCTTGCTTATCTCGGGTCTGTTTGTGCAGAACAGTTGTGCCTTTACATCAGTGGTGGAGGAAGTACTTAAGTTTAGTACTTAAGTAAAAGTACAACTACCCTGCAAAATATATACTTAAGTAAAAGTATAATTACTACATCAACATCTTACTTAAGTAAAAGTCATAAGTACATACTTTTAAATTTACTTTAAAGTATTTTTTTAAGTAAAAGTAATATCAGTTGTATCAATGTCTGGGCTGTTCAATTGTAACAATCACAAACAATATCTATTGTGTACTGGAAAGAGTTGTTGTGCAATACTGACACTGTAAAAATCTGGTTATTTACTTATTACTCATTAAATAATAATTAGGCTAAGCCAATTATGACATACAATTTATTTTATTTTTACTATACTATTAAGAGCAGTAAAAAAAACCTCAAAAGTACACAGGTGAATGTACAGATATAGCAGTAGTTTGCTCATCTCCAAAAATGTAATGTACTAGCAAGCTATCGTCCCTGCTGTGCTAATAACCAGCTAAAGGAGTTGCTCTGTTAGGGTACCACTAACTTACATCAAACAAATATTATACTGGTGTGATATTTTTGTTATGTTGACATCCGTTTTTCTATAAAAGTCATAGCACCATGTCATAGCATGTTTGTAACTTAAATATTAATAACTAGCATTGCATGTCTTACCTCTATATGTTTCTTCAAATTTGAAGGGGAGTTTTTAAACGCCAACAGTTCTTTGCGTTGAGGTAGGCACTTGACACATTGAAAACGCCAGGAGTCATTCTTTGAACCTTTAAATTTAAATAACTTGCTTAAATAAGGCCAGGGATGTCTCTCAGAATCAGAGCTGCAGAGCACAGGCTCAAGCTCAGTCGACGTTGTTGGCTCTTTGTCCATGTTTGATATTTGGTGTCCACCGTGTCCTTTTCTTCGATTTACATCAGTTCCGCTTGTGTTGTTTCAAAACGCGCGCTGAGCGCGTGAGTTCTTTGACCAATCAGATCTCCGATCTGTTTCAACGTGTATTGGCCAGCAACGCCAAAACGTCAGTCGACCAAAATTTTTTTTATGCAAGATTCGGAAGGATGTAACGACACGCATTTTAATAATGTAGTGGAGTACAAAGTACAGATAATTGCTGAAAAATCTACTTGAGTAAAAGTATAAGTATGCATTATTTTTTTTACTTAAGTAAAGTATAGATACGTAAAAATTTACTTAAGTAAAGTAACGAAGTACAAATACTTCGTTACATTCCACCACTGCTTTACATCGTACACCCGGAGTGAGCTTTTGGATATTGGTTTGCAATTTTCCGACGGTTTTATGGACAACCTTCGACTCCCTCCTGAAATCGCTAGGACGTCCGTGGCAGCTCATTCTTCCCGGCCGGGCGGAAGTGCTCGCAGGCGGCGTCGAGAACGTAAACAGAGACGGGGCAGACGCGGAGGACTTAGAGCTAGGCTAAAGCTAACACCTCACCGGCTCTCTTTACCCAGTATCTTCCTCGCCAATGTCCGATCGCTAGTGAACAAAATGGATGAGATTCGACTCAACATGACATACAGCAAAAGACTTCTGAACTGTAACGTCCTTATCTTCACGGAGACGTGGTTAAATAGCGGAATACCAGACTCCGCTATTGAGCTCACGGGACATCACATGCTCCGCGCGGACAGAACAACAGATGGATCCGGTAAGACAAGGGGAGGCGGATTGTGTATTTATATTAACAAAGCTTGGTGCACAAACTCTGCTGTTGTTGGGAGCCATTGTTCAGCTAACCTAGAGTTTCTCATGGTTAAATGTAGACCGTTCTATCTGCCGCGGGAGTTCACTTCCACCATTATAACTGCAGCTTATATTCCCCCGGATGCTGATGCCAAGCTTGCTATGAAAGCGGGTGATTTTAATCACTCTAACCTAAAGACTGTGCTACCCAAATTTCATCAGAATGTTTCCTGTCACACCAGAGGAAACAAAACCCTAGACCATGTCTACACAAACATGGCTGGAGCTTACGTGGCGACACCCCTCCCCCACCTGGGACAATCAGACCACATTTCTTTGTTCCTCACTCCCAAATATTCACCCCTCATCAACCGTGTGAAGCCATCAGTAAAGACCATCAAGGTGTGGCCTGCGGGGGTAGATTTCACACTCCAGGAAAGGTTTCTACACACAGACTGGAGTATGTTTGCTTCCCAAGCCACCAGTGGTGCTCACACAGACATTGACTGCTACACCTCCTCTGTATTGGATTATATTAATACCACCATTGACAGTGTTACAACCCAGAAACAGATCACCACATACCCAAATCAGAAGCCATGGATGAATAAGGAAGTGCGACTCCTGTTGAAGACACGCAATACTGCCTTCAGATCAGGAGATGCACAAGCCTACAGCACATCCAGAGCAAACCTGAAGAGGGGCATCAAAAAGGCCAAGCACTGCCACAAGCTGAAGATAGAGGGACACTTCTCCAACTCTGACCCTCGACGCATGTGGCAGGGCATCCAGGCCATCAGTGACTACAAACCCACCCACTCCACCCCCGCAGCCACCGATGTCAACTTCCTGAATGAGCTAAATGACTTTTATGCTCGCTTTGAAAGAGACAACAGAGAAACTGCAACCAAGCTCAAACCCTCAGTTGACCACCCTCCAATCACACTCTCATCCACTGATGTCTGCGAGGCACTGAGCCGGATCAGCACACACAAGGCTGCTGGACCAGACAACATCCCTGGTCGTGTTCTCAGGGCATGTGCGGAGCAGCTCGCTGGGGTCTTTACAGACATTTTCAACCTGTCTCTTGCCCAAGCAGCTGTACCAACATGCTTCAAATGCACTTCCATTGTGCCAGTGCCAAAACACTCTAGTCCAAGGTGCCCCAACGACTACCGCCCTGTAGCACTCACACCCATCATCATGAAGTGCTTTGAGCGGCTGGTCCTGGAACACCTAAAAGACTCCATACCACCCACATTGGACCCGCATCAGTTTGCTTACCGCAGCAATAGGAGCACAGAGGACGCAGTTGCTATGGCACTGCACTCTGTGCTCACCCACCTGGACAATAAGAACTCTTATGCACGTATGGTGTTTGTTGACTTCAGCTCAGCATTCAACACTATCATCCTGACCAAGTTAATAGCCAAACTTGAAGACTTGGGCATCAATACCTCACTCTGCAACTGGATTCTGGACTTCCTGACCAACAGACCCCAGAATGTCCGATCTGGATCCACCTGCTCCACATCCATCACACTTAACACTGGTGTACCACAGGGCTGTGTGCTAAGCCCATTTCTACTCCTCTTCACCTCCGACTGCAAGCCTGTGTTTGGATCCAACGCCATCGTCAAGTTTGCAGACGACACTACAGTGATTGGTCTCATCAGCAACAACGATGAGACTGCCTACAGGGAAGAGATCCAGCACCTGTCCACATGGTGCAACGAAAATAACCTGCTCCTCAACACCACCAAAACGAAGGAGCTCATCGTGGACTTCAGGAAAGAGTCTAGAGGCACACACGACACCATCCACATCAATGGAATGGACGTCGAGCGTGTCTCCAGCTTCAAGTTCCTGGGGACCCACATCTCGGCTGACATGACCTGGACAACCGACACCTCCAGCCTGGTCAAGAAGGCTCACCAGCGCCTCTTCTTCCTGAGGACACTGAGGAAGAACCAGCTCTCCTCGGCCATCCTGGTGAACTTCTACCGCTGCGTGATAGAAAGCATCCTGACGAACTGTGTCACAGTGTGGTATGGGTGCTGCTCTGTCATGAGCACAAGGCATTGCAGTGGGTGGTGAAAACTGCCCAACGCATCACAGGGACTCCACTTCCTGCCATCGAGAACATCCAGAGGAAACGCTGTCTGCGTCGAGCTCGCAGCATCCTTAAGGACTCCTCTCACCCAGCCCACAGACTGTTCTCCCTCCTCCTCCTCCGGCAGGCGTTTCAGGAGCCTCCGGACTAGAACCAGCAGACTAAAGAACAGTTTCTTCCCCAGAGCTGTCTCTTTACTGAACTCTAACCCTTGCTGACCCCACACCTCTCACAGACTCCTCTCTCACCCCCCACCATGCCACACCCTCACAGACTCTCCTCTCACCCCCCACCATCCCACTACCCTCATAGACTCTTCTACCCCCCACCATCCCACTCCCCTCACAGACTCTCCTCTCATCCCCCACCATCCCACCATCCCTTGCACTACTGCACCTTTGCTACCAACTGTTCATACAGTACCAACTGTTTACATTTTACTGTTTGCACTACCTTAAATCTACTGCTTACCTTAAGCTAACATACAATTGTATACACCTACCTGTAAAATTCTGTTTATAGTTAGAGACATCTGTATATCACATGTGTGTGTGTGTGTGTGTGTGTGCGTGTATGTTTGTTTGTGTGTGCGTGTATGTGTGTGTGTTTATGTGAGTGTATGTGTGTGCGTGTATGTTTGTTTGTTTGTTTGTGTGTGTGTGTGTGTGTATGTGAGTGAGTGTGTGTATGTGTGAGTGTGTGTGTATGTGTAAGTGTGTGAGTGTGTGTGTATGTGAGTGTGTGTGTGTATGTGTATGTGAGTGAGTGTGTGTATGTGTGAGTATGCGAGTGTATGTGTGTATGTGTGAGTGTGTGTGTGTGTTTGTGTGTGTATGTGAGTGAGTGTGTGTATAGCTCTCCCGGTTTAATTCCCCTGTGTGTATGTGTGTATGTTTGTGTGTGTATGTGTGTGTGTATGTGAGTGAGTGTGTGTATGTGTGTGTGTATGTGAGTGAGTGTGTGTATGTGTGTGTGTATGTGAGTGTGTGTGTGTGTGTGTGTGTGTGTGCGGCGCGACGCGTGTGTATTACATTTACATTTAGAGTACATATTCACCTGTAAATGCTGTCTATAGAAAAGAGACACCTGTAATTATATTTATGGCACACACTCACCTGTTATAGTAATAACCATCTGTATATTTATATTCATTGTACATATTACCTGTAAATCCTGTACATCTCCATATCCTGCACGTATGCAACCATTGTATATATCCTGCACTTGCTGCTATTGCACTTCTGGTTAGACCTAAACTGCATTTCGTTGCCTTGTACCTGTACTTGTGTAATGACAATAAAGTTGAATCTAATCTAATCTAATCTAACTTTCAAGACTAGCACTTTGACAATATTTTGAATGCAAAAAATGTCAAATGTTTTTTTCATCTGCTGGCCACTAGTTAACAGCACCGACTGTGGCAATATTGCAGTAGGCCTATATCAGCATATACTTCTTTCTCTACGTAGAAAGGGCTGGTCTGAGCCACATGTCCTGGGCTGAAAAGGAGTTCCCAGCCCTGCCCTGCTCGGCGCTGCAGAAAAGTGGCTGAAACACCACATAACAAAAGAATGAATAAATGAGCTATATAAATAAAATTGAATTAAAATCAAGTTAATCTCCCACAGTTACAGCTGCCTGGATATAAGTGTTGTTATTTTATCTTTTTAAGAGAAAAGTCAAAGAGTCACATGTCACGTGAACTCCCACGCTATCAGTGGAGCTCCTGACATGGTTATGTGGTGGATAAAGCAGATAGAACCTGATCTGTCACTGTGAACATTCAATAAGTGTAAAAAAGCAGGACTGACTTAAACTGTGGGAGGCTGAACTCACCGAACTCAGTGCTCTTCAGACACAGCAGATGCGTCCTAATATTTAAATGTGGGCAAACAGCTGCAATAGCATTTATTAGCCTACTGTTAATGTGTAACGCTCAACTCCACCATGCTCTAGGTTCAGGTCACTTTAGATTTACTAGCCTAACCTACAGACATTCTGCCACTGTCTTATCCAAAGAGTTCAAGTCCAGGTGTCCTCAGACAGCTGGGGCCACAAACCATCTGGCCTACTGTGCTTCTTATCGGTCTCCGATAGGCTATTAATAATATTATATTCACACTGAACAACTACGCTGCCTAAGCCTAGGTCCTGAGCACACCTGAGGGAGTGGCGCTGTTTTTCAGACAGAAGAGCTGAAGGAGTGGCCCTCTGGTTCTGTAGTGCACTACAAGTGTCTTTATTCTCCGTTAACCGGGCACATGAGACGTTCTAGTGTCAAGGCGAGCTCCCCTGAGGCCGTCATGAGGAAGTCCTCGCACGGCTCCGTGTCGCAGTGGGACGATGATGACTCGGTGTGCTCGGACGAGCTGTTAGGCTCCCAGTCCCGCCGCTGGCTCGCGGACATGTTGAGCGCGGACATGCACCTGGACAGCGCGAGCGACTCAAGAGCCGTGGGGCGGGACGGCTTGTTCGTGGACCAACACTTCCCCCTGGGAGAGCTGGAGATGCTCTCCAAAATCAAGTGGAAGCGACCCAAGGTAAAAGAAGGCTGCTCTGGCGCTGTGTAGTTTTCACACAAACATGCATTCTATGGGGTTATTCCTGAATCCTTCTTCCTGAATTCATTTTTGCTTTTATGCACAAATGTCCAGTAGCCTACTGAATATAAACTTGTTAAAGATCTAATCAACCACCCAAACACAAACCCAATTGTTGACTTTGTAGGCTATATATTTGTTCTGCTAATAAGGACAGGAGCCAAAACATGGGCATTAGCAACATAAGTATTTAAAAACAAGTTTAGCCAACAGGATTATTTCAGGACAGCTTCTGTGTATGGTGTAGAGTATTGGGAATGAGTCTTGTGTTGGCTTCAGCTAACAGATTATCTGCTGAACAGACATCAGTCCAGTCCAACAGGTCCTTAGCACTTCACACACTTTAGTTTACTGCAGTCAAGTAAAGTACTACTATTAGTTTTCTGTTCACTTACACAAAATCTTTATAATTCCTGCTTTATTTTGTTCTTGCTGTTCTAGGAACTCTGTGCAACCCCTAAATTCATAATCAATGGAGCTTCTCATCTGGACATCTGCCAGGGAAAACTCAGTAAGTACACTCAGCAAAGCTTTTATTCCTTCCAGTCTAATTTAAGATTTACAGCTGAAGGGTTTCAGAGTACACTGTGTTAGCACCTCAAGCCCAAAAAAGCTAGGATAGGCTCCACCCCCATGGTAAGTTATTAATTAATGAAACATTTACAGCAGTACTGACTGTACTTTTCAAATGCATCTAATTCATGCCACTCCTTAGAGGTTAAGTTACAAGGCAGTTTATTACAAAGGGCTTCTGCACAGGGGATATTAAGTCTGGGTGGGGATTGGGAATCGGATTGGCACAACTCCAGCCCTAGACATAACCTAAAACCTGAATCTGAGTTCTCATCAAGTGTTAAAATGCTGCTACCTGTATTTAAATCATCTTTTCCTCAGATGACTGTTGGTTGCTTTCTGCCATTGCGTCTCTTTCTGTGCATCGTTACCTGTTTGAAAAGGTGGTCCCTCCAGGGCAGGACTTCCAGGACAAGTACAATGGCTCCTTCACTTTCAGGGTAACACTGCGGTTTACAGTCATTAGTATGGTAATGCCACTTTAGTTGATTCTGATGTAATTATGTTTGTTTAAGTTCTGGCAGTATGGTGAGTGGGAGGATGTGCAAATAGATGACCGACTGCCTACACAGGACAACTGCCTTATCTATCTGAGCTCTCCAGAGAAGCAAGAGTTTTGGAGTTCGCTGTTGGAGAAGGCCTACGCAAAGTAAGTCTGCCTGTTACAACAATGTCATTGGTGAGTCTGCTTAGTGATATGAGGATAGCAAGGGTACACTGAAAGTCATACTATTGATGAATTATTTCTTGCTGTAAACATAGCACATGAGCCAAGTTGTTTATGTTTGCATATATATATATATATATATATATATATATATATTAGGGATGCAACAATACGTTTTCGGTTCGGTTCTGATGGCTTGACACATAAGAGTGTATTTCTGTTATTCTATGCTTAGGCAATAAGAACAGTAAAAGGTTATGAAGAAAACATTTATTTTTTTTATTGCAATTCTCCTTTATTTTACTTAAGAGTAAAGAAAAGCCCACTAGTTCCTAGTGTATTGTATAATATATATATATTTAATTTTATTTTAAAACATCACACAGCTGCTTGTAGCCTAAGAACAAACTGGGGAACACATAAATTCCCAAATTTTGAAAATAAACATACATGTCATAAATTGACCATTTCAAATAAACATTCTTGTACTTCAGTAAACATAAACCATCTTAATTAACCTTAACAGTACTCCAGCACACTATCCTTTATTCAGAATGTAAAGTGCAATTTGACTTAGGTCAGCTATCTATTCTTGGATTTTGAGGTTCTTCTGTAAAAAGATAAGCCTGTCAACATTCTCTGCAGCAAGGCGAGAGCGTTTTGCACTTACAATATCCCCGGCAGTGGAGAAAATTCTCTTACTCGCAACAGAGGTTCCTGGGACACAGAGGTGTTGTTGTGCAGCTTTTGCTACTTGGGGGAACTTGCATTGATTTGTTTTCCACCATATGAATGGATCAGCATCCACATGAATACTGTCTGCTAACTTGTATGTGTTGACTTCCTCCTCAATGATCTGGGGAAATGGCTTACCCTGCTTTTCCTCAGTTTTGAAAAGCTCCCCAAATACCTCTGACATTGCTGTCTTCTTCTTGGGAGGGGGAGAGGATGGATTGTCTTCACCTGTGGAGGGCACAGGATTCTCCACTAGACCCTTTGCATCAAAGAGAATGATCCTTTAGTATAATTATTACACATATAAGCACACACAACTCAGAACCACAACCACCTCCAGTGTAACATATGACAAGTGTGACATTATTTTGATCAGTGAAAAGGACACAATATATAAGAAACATCTAAATAGATAAAACAATCAAAATAACAAAAGATAAAAAACAAAAACAAATCAAATAGTACCTGCTGTTCATGCTCCAGAATTTCATGGATGATATTCCTGTAGAGCTTATCGCGAGAGTCTTCATCAAGGTATGGCAGGGATTTAAACCTGGGGTCAAGGGCTGTGGCCATTTGGAGGTAATCATGAAGATTGGGGTCAGTATACCTCTTTGCCAGGTCATTTATAATGGCTGCTTTGGCTTCTTTGACTGTCGCACTGTCCTGGTCTCCTGGTGACATGGATTTGAGAATCATCTCTTTCAGAGGAAGGATCATTGATAGTGGGGGTTGTTTCACTGCTCATGAGAGTTGTCACTGTTTTCAGTGGTGTGAGGACCTGAATCAGTTCTTCTGCAAGTTTCTGTTCAGTTTCTGTTGGTTACGTTCTTGACAGACAGCTTCAGATCTTTGTCCAGTAAGGCAGAATAGATGGCGGGCTGCTGTTCTGTGTATCTTTCCAACATGTCATGTACTGTATTCCACCGAGTTGTGACATCATGAATTAACTTGTGTCTGGGCAAGTTTAACATCTCCTGCTTCACAGTCAAAACATGGTGGGCTTTGGTGCTTTTGTGAAAAAAAGTTACTATTTTTCTAACCCTCCCCAGGAGGCGGGACACTGTGTTGATTGACACTGCTTTCTTGGCTGCTAGGTTTACAACGTGCGCAAACAACTTATCTGTGGCCCCAGCCCATCAGCTTCATGGACAGCATTCACAATATTCGGAGCGTTATCTGTGGTGACTGGGAGTAACATATTTGGCCTCCTCAACTTCCACGTATTCACTGCGTTTGTCAACTCTTCTGCCAAATGAGCGCTTGTATGACCTTCATACAGGGGACGCGTCTGGAGTACAGCGCTTTTCATTTCCCAATCACATGTAGTGAACAGTTACAGTGAGGTAACTCATGGTTGCCCGCGAGGTCCAACCATCTGTGGTCAGAGCAAGGCTCTGTGCTTTAGCCAATTTGTGCACAATACTGTTGCACGTCTTTTCATAGAGGTCGGAAATTATCTCGGTGCTGAAAAAAGTGCGAGAAGGTAGTCTGTAACGCGGATCGAGAGTTTTTATAAGATGACAAAAGCCCGCGTCTCCAATCACTGAAAACGGCTGCAAATCTTTCGCAATGAACACCCCCACTGCCTTTGTTATTTTTATGTGTCTCTCGGAACCAGTTGGGTATGTATGCTGGAAGGATTCAGCGAGGGACTGTTGTTTTTTGGAGGACTTCATTACCTGCTCTGCTATCCTGCCTTCAGACAGTGATATTGCTGGGTGATGGCGCCATGTTGGAAGTGTTACCGTTTGAGTAGGCTACACATGTAAAACAATGCTTGCAGACAGTCATTTTTTTGTTTACCGTTTTTTCTTCCTCGGCGTTATAGTCGACGGCAAAACCGAAATGTCTCCACACTACGGATTTGAAAGACGCCGGCGCTTCCTCGTACTG
The DNA here is from genome assembly GCA_024416835.2 of Perccottus glenii. Classification (NCBI taxonomy): domain Eukaryota; kingdom Metazoa; phylum Chordata; class Actinopteri; order Gobiiformes; family Odontobutidae; genus Perccottus; species Perccottus glenii. The sequence continues at coordinate 32,133,785 of CM044550.2, read as the reverse complement.
TAGCCTCACTTCACCGCCGCTCGCCATGTTAAAGTGTGGATTGGTATAATGGTTCAGCGCCCCCTAAATATTTACTCGCGGGGAGGAGTTTCTCTCTCTCTCTCCTCTCAGCTCGTAGACCAGGCACACGCAAACAGTGAATTCGGAGAGAAATAAGACACATTTAAATTATTTAAGCGTAAAACCGAAAAAAACGCAATTCACAAGCGCGTATTGAACCGTGGATGTCGTACCGAACGGTTCAATATTATATTGATTATTGATTATTATATATATATATAAAACTTTGTCCTTCACCCTCCGCGGGTGGTCTCATCCTTCGAGCTCGGGTCCTCCATCTTTTCCGTTCCTAGTACTGCACTTTTCTGGACCGAGATGTCTGGTGTTCTTCCAGGGATCTGGGCCTCTATTGCTCTGGTGCTCAGGGCCTGCTCCTGTGCAGCCATGAGTTCTAGTCATTGGTAGGATTTCTTGATACCAGCCACTTCAGTTATGTTCTGGTAGTACATCCCATGTAGGGGTTTGTCCTCCCATGATGGTCCCTCCTCCAGCTCCTCTTCCTCTGTTCCCCATTGCCTGAGACATTCACTGAGCACGTCATCTGTTGGGGCCTTATCTTTGATGTACTTGTGGATCTTGGATGTTTCATCCTGGATAGTGGCTCTCACACTCACTAGTCCACGGCCGCCTTCTTTACGGCTAGCGTACAGTCTCAGGGTGCTGGATTTGGGGTGGAACCCTCCATGCATGGTGAGGAGCTTTCGTGTCTTAACGTCTGTGGTCTGTATCTCTTCCTTTGGCCACCTTATTATTCCCGCAGGATTACTGATCACTGGCAGGGCGTAGTGATCTCTCTCTCTCTCTCTCTATATATATATATATATATATATATATACTGAAACCAATGAGCTGCTATACACCTCCGCGGCAGTGATCCTCGAGATGCTTGGCTATAAGAGCAACCATGGGAGCCATGAGAAACAGTACCCACCATGGAAACGAAGGCTGGAGGCTAAGATCAAGCAGACACATAGAGAAGTAAGCCAACTGACAGAGGCCAAGAAAGGTGCAATGAGAAAACAGGTACCCAAGAGGTACAACCAGATGCCCATACCTGAAGCACTTGAAACTGCCAAACAAAGGCTCCAAGCCTTGGCCAGCCGCCTAACGAGGTACACGAGAGAAAGCGAAGCCAGAAGAATAAACCGGCTGTTCGCAACTCAACCTGCAAAGTGTACGCTCAATGGCAGGGTAATAACAGCAGAGCAGACCCTCCAAGGCTGGAAACTGAACAATACTGGAAAAGTATATGGGAGAGGGAGGCATCACACAACAGCGATGCACAGTGGCTGGTGGCTCTGAGAGAGGACCACAGCAACCTCCCTGAACAGAATCAAGTTACCATCACAGCGGCAGACATCCAAGAAAGATTCTCAGGTATGAAAAACTGGACAGCACCGGGTCCTGACAGGATCCACACCTACTGGCTAAAGAAGCTCACTGCACTCCACGAGCGCCTTGCAGCACAAATGAACCAGCTGCTAAGGGATGGGACGCACCCTGAATGGCTTACCGAAGGGCGTACAATCCTGATCCTGAAGGATCCCACAAAGGATACAGTCCCATCCAACTATCGGCCAATAACCTGTCTCTCCACAACATGGAAGCTCATGTCAGGCATCATTGCGGCTAAGATAAGTGGGCACATGGATCATTACATGAGCAAAGCACAGAAGGGGATCGGAAAAGAAATCAGAGGAGCCAACACCAACTCTTGGTTGACAGAAAAGTCACCCAAGACTGCAGAACCTGACACACCAACCTGTGCACTGCCTGGATTGATTACAAGAAAGCATATGACTCAATGCCACACACATGGATCACTGAATGCTTGGAGATGTACAACATTAACAGGACTCTAAGAGACTTCATTGCAAACTCAATGAGGCTGTGGAAAACCACCCTTGAGGCCAATGGCAAGCCACTTGCACAAGTATCCATCAAATGTGGCATATACCAAGGAGATGCTCTATCCCCACTGCTGTTCTGCATAGGCCTGAACCCCTCAGCCAAATAATCGACAAGATTGGCTATGGATACCGACTCAGGAATGCGGCCACCACCAGTCACCTCCTCTACATGGATGACATCAAGCTATACGCTAAGAGTGAGCGGGACATCGACTCACTGATCCACACCACCAGGATCTACAGCTCTGACATTGGGATGTCATTCGGGCTTGAGAAGTGTAGTCGAATGGTGACAAAGAGAGGGAAGGTAGTCCACACAGAAGGGGTCTCACTCCCAGAAGGAACAATAGCAGACACTGAGGATGGTTACAAGTACCTTGGAATACCACAGGCAAAGGAAAACAGCAACTGCCAAATACCTCCAACGAGTAAGGCAAGTCCTAAGAAGTTAGCTCAATGGCAAGAACAAGGCACGGGCAATAAACAGCTACGCCCTGCCAGTGATCAGATACCCTGCGGGAATAATAAGGTGGCCAAAGGAAGAGATACAGATCACAGACGTTAAGACACGAAAGCTCCTCACCATGCATGGAGGTTCCACCCCAAATCCAGCACCCTGAGACTGTACGCTAGCCGTAAAGAAGCGGCCGTGGACTAGTGAGTGTGAGAGCCACTATCCAGGATGAAACATCCAAGATCCACAAGTACATCAAAGATAAGGCCCCAACAGATGACATGCTCAGTGAATGTCTCAGGCAATGGGGAACAGAGGAAGAGGAGCTGGAGGAGGGACCATCATGGGAGGACAAACCCCTACATGGGATGTACCACGAACATAACTGAAGTGGCTGATATCAAGAAATCCTACCAATGGCTAGAAACGGGCCGGACTGAAGGACAGCACAGAGGCACTCATCATGGCTGCACAGGAGCAGGCCCTGAACACCAGAGCAATAGAGGCCCAAATCTACCACACCAGACAAGACCCAAGGTGTAGGCTGTGCAAACAGGCCCCTGAGACAATCCAACACTTAACTGCAGGGTGTAAGATGCTGGCAGGAAAGCATACATGGAGCGCCATAACCAAGTGGCTGGCATAGTGTACAGGAACATCTGTACGGAGTACGGACTGGAAACCCCGAGGTCAAAGGTGGTAGAGAATGACCGAGCCAAGATCCTGTGGGACTTCCAGATTCAGACTGACAGAATGGTAATGGCGAACCAACCAGACATTGTGGGGGTGGACAAACAGCAGAGGAAGGCCGTTGTGGTTGACGTTGCAATACCAAGTGATTGCAACATCAGGAAAAAGGAACATGAGAAACTAGAGAAATACCAAGGCCTCAGAGAAGAGCTGGAAAAGGCTTGGAAGGTGAAGGCGACAGTGGTGCCTGTGGTCATCGGAGCACTCGGGGCAGTAACCCCCAAACTGGAAGAGTGGCTACAGCAGATCCCTGGAAGAACACCAGACATCTCGGTCCAGAAAAGTGCAGTACTAGGAACAGCAAAGATACTGCGCAGAACCCTCAAGCTCCCAGGCCTCTGGTAGAGGACCCGAGCTCGAAGGATGAGACCACCTGCGGAGGGTGAAGGACAAAGTTTTTATAACTTTTTATGGCATTAAATGTTAAATCTGAGTGCGAGCTGTATTGTACACAGACCAAGCTGTGTCTTGTTGTCTTGTTGCTAAATGCAGATGTTTGTCCTCATTTCTAATCACTCTTAGGCTTTTACACAGAAGGTTATAGTCCCTTCGACGACATGTTTGTATGTGCTCATGGTGCAACATTGTTCCCACTGTGACCCAGGATCAAAGGCGGCTACAGAGCTCTGGATATGGGCTTTCCTCACGAGGCTATGGTGGACATGACTGGTGGGATTGCTGAGGTACTGACCATTGCCAACCTGCCCAGAGACCTGCTCAGGTTTCTCAAATCCTTGCTGGTCAAAGGAGCACTCATCAACTGTGCAAACTGCCAGGTATAGTCTGGATTTTGTTTGGGTAAAACTTGCAGGAGCACGTTATATACGTAAAGGCTCTTTTCATGATGAGTCATGTTTTGTCTTGTCTTGTCCTTTTTTGTTTTGTGGTGTTTTCTCTCCAGGGTGCTTTAGAGCAGAAGAATCCACTGGGAATCATGTTCAGACATGCTTATTCTCTAACTGCAGTGGAGAAGGTAATGTGTTTAGAGCTATACAAACCACTGCTAGTAGAGTTTGTATTTAACACATGAAAGAGAGTTTAAAGACTGCACGTTCATGAAGGTTATTTAATTTAGGTAATAAAAACTCATAATGTGCATATATATATATATTATATTATAAAATATATATTTTTTTAATGTGTCTTATTTTTTATGCAATATGTGAAATATTTTCCCTTTTCAGGTTCCTTTACCCTTTCTGTTCATAAATAAGGTCTAGAATTTTCCAAAAAGCTGATCTTTTGTTGTTGCACATTTGTAGTTGTGACCAGGTCATGAAAAGGGGGACTAGCAGAAAAAGTGAAAGAGAATAGTTGCCAAGAGAATAGTGACCAACCAATCAAAACCCATTTATTTTAAAATATTGTATGAACACTATAAAACGCTGTGAGTGATCGATGTCTGTAAGTAGCCACCTTACAATTAGTTTTATACCTATTCTGCCTCTCCTCAGTTATTAGTATTTTCCAGAGGGTGTTTATGTTTTTTTATGGCATGATACTTAATTTCAGAGAGCTTTTTACAGTGCTTATAATTTTATTGAGCGCCCCTAGTGGGCAGGAGACTTTAGAGCAGATTTGTTGGTTTTCATGAGTGCAAAGTCTTCCCAGATGATTAAGAGAGTTGTGCCAAATGTTCAGGGATTGACAGTGCAGGGTTTGACAAATTCAGTCAGTTTTAATCTAAATGGACTTAATCGACCAATTAAGAGAAAAAGGGTTTTGACATACCTAAAGAAATTATATAGATATTATATATAGATATTGCCTTGATACAAGAAACACACCTTACCTTGCAAGAGCATAAAAAATTAAGATAATGTGTCGGCCAAGTAATATCATCATCCTTCAATTCAAATGCCAGAGGGGTGGCCATTCTGATAAATAAAAACAATCCTGTAGAAATCATTGAGACTGTCATTATTCATTCAAGATATATTTTGAAAAGTTGCAGCAAGTACAACAGCATCCACTTTTAGGGGTGACTTCAATTTCTGCTTAATAGACCTTTGGAGGAAGATGCACCAACAACATTATTTGTTTTACTCTGGTCCTCATAACTCTCTCTTTAGGATTGATTTGTTTTTACTATCCACCCAGTTGCTTCATTAAGTATTAAAATCAGGACATTTGTCTTGAACTTTATCTGATCACTTGCCATTGGTTTTTATCTATTTTGTTCCCTGACAATCCCAAAAGATAGGTGGCGCCTGAACCCCACCCTCCTCCAGAGAGAAGGCTGACTTCTGTACATCTATAAAAGATCAGATAATGTTTTTTTGTGAAACAAACAGTCTTTCCTCTCCCAATTGCTTAATTCTATGGGATACATTAAAAGCCTACTTATAGGGACAGATACAAAAGGTTTAAAATAGAAACACGCAGAGGAAATAGAAACTGGAAATAAACATTCTACAAGTAGAAAAAGACTTTCAAAGAAACAATTCTAAAGAGACGTATCAATCTCTGGTTAAGAAAAAACTCCCAATACAGTACATTTACATTATGTTGTTGCCTGACCTGCTGTTGTTCAGAAGAGGCACATTAATAATAACACCAGGACACAGTTTATGAAGGCAGGTTTAAAAATGCCTCATCATGTCAAGTTGTTCAGGTGTTTTAAATGTTATGGACACCATTGCTCCTGTTAAAGTGATCAAGACGAGGCAGAAGGCTTCATGGAGCAATGCTCATTCTGTCAGGGCACAGAAAAGGGAATGCCAAAAATCTGAAAGAAATGGCATAAATCAAAGCTCTTAATTCATTATGAAGTATAATAAGAAAGAGAAATATTCTTCTCAGAGATCATCAACAACAATAGTAACAACCTGCGTGTCCTGTTTGCTACAGTGAACAGATTAACAAACCCTCCAGCTCCATTTCCACCAGAATTAGTTTCCACCACTAAATGCAATGAGTTTGCATTGTTTTTCAACGACAAGGTTCAAGGCATTAAACATGTGATACAGTCCAAAGGGCATAAAACAACACTGCAGCCACCTAGGAGACACTTGGTTGGTTTAACACATTTTACACCCATTAATGACACCCATTAAAAACTGTCTCCAGCCTGAGTTCATCCACCTGCTGCCTCGATGTTTTACCCACTAGATTTATAAAATCAGTACTAAGCAGTTTGTTACCACAACTCACTGATATAGTCAATAATTCCTTACAGTCTGGAACAATTTCAAGGGCCTTAAAAACAGCTGTCATTAAGCCTCTCCTAAAGAAGAGCAGTCTAGATGCTACAGTGCTCAACAACTATCGGCCATTTTTAGGGAAAGTCATCGAAAAAGTTGTATATCAGCAACTTAATGACTTTCTATTACTTAACTGCTTTGATCCTTTTCAGTCAGGATTCAGGCCCCATCACAGACTGAGACTGCACTTATCAAAGTCACAAATGACATCCGTATGAACACTGACACAGGCAAAGTCTCTGTCTTAGTTCTGTTGGACTTGAGTGCTGCGTTTGATACAGTGGACCATGGAATCCTGTCACAAAGATTATGACAGCAGTGGCTCAGTGATAGAGCGGTTTTCCTATAACTGGAAGGTCCCACCTAGTTCATACTTTCTTTGTGTCCTTGGGCAAGACACTTAACCCACCTTGTCTACAGTGGTGGTCCAGCTGTAACACTGGTGAATGGAAGCTTAATGTAAGTACTAAATGTAAATGGTTTCAGTCCTATCTTAAAGAAAGGAAGTACTTAGTTTCTGTTGGATTTGAGTGCTGCGTTTGATACAGTGGACCATGGAATCCTGACACAAAGATTAGAGGAATGGATAGGTATCACTGGAACTGCCCTTAAATGGTTTCAGTCCTATCTTGAAGACAGGAAGTACTTTGTTTCGGTTGGTAACTGTGTGTCAGACCAAATGGCCCTGACATGTGGGGTTCCACAGGGGTCTATCTTGGGACCTCTATTATTCAATACTCAATCCATACTTTACGTGCTTCCTTTAGGGAACTATGTTGCATAAACATATATCAGATTCATTTAAATAATTTTAATAATGATGATATTTGATATTATATGATATTAATATTAATTTATTAAAATTTATTTCTAATTATAAAGGGGCACCACTCTGGTTTTGGACAGGTCCAAAGAAACTGTTTAATCTAGTCTCAATAATCTGAAGGAAGAAATTCTTCTGGTTTTCGAACATTTCTTAATATAAACAGAGAAACATTAATATCTTTTTGGGATTTTATTAAAAATTACACAGATGAACAATGATGAATAAAATGATGGGAACAGGGAAAGGATTGACACGAGAAGGGATAAACACAGGGATAAACATTTGCTTTCAGAGAGTATCGTAAAACCAGGAATGTTTAGATATGTTAATCTATATTATTGAAGTTTCCTAAGGGACTTTTAACGGGGGAAATGAGATGACGGCTTAGGGGCTAGGGTTTTGGACAGAGTACATTCTAATTACGCCAAGCTGGTGTGTCACGTAAAAGTAACCCAGTTACTCAGCAAAGTAACTGAAGTTATTTTTTATGTTCTATAAGGGTATTACGTTCTATAACAGCTTAAATATCAAAGATGAAAACACTATATATAGTATTTTAGAACATTTGGTATTTATTTCAACTCAATAGATTGCAGTCTGCCATATGATATACATAGAAATAAAAACATATAAAAAATAAATATTGAAAATAAAATTCAATGGCAAAATTAAGTCACACAAATGTAAACTTGTGTAAAAAGAAACAAAGGGAGATCTGGCCATTAAGTACTACAAAGTAGTAGTAAATTATTGCACAATAAACAGAACACAATCCAACTCTCTCTGTAGATTAACATGTTGTTCATTCTCAAAGAAAATTAATACTACATTAATCTATTCTAAAATACTCCTCTCATCTAACAACTAAACCAGTGGTTGTTGCTGACACGTAAAATCGAGCGTTGCTTGTTTTAACAGTGGCTCTGTCTCCTTCACTGGAACTCACGCAGCTGCCTTTGGGGTTAGCAGCAGCAACAAGTGTCGTGTTAGCATGTGTTGATGTGAGGTGCTTCATGAGATTTGAGTTACTTGAGGCAGACGTGGATAAAGTCTTTTTCCTGGACATGGCATGTTACAGAAACATTCTTGCCTTTAATTTCAATTAACGAGAAGTAGTGCCGGTACTTCCAGTTCGAGAACGCCACCTTTGAATTTCCCCGGCTCCATTGTCGATGACGCTGTCTTGTGTTTAGTGGAAATCAGCGCATGCAGTGAGACCGCGTGAGCAGGGCACTGCCCACACACCCCTGCTCTCTCCAGCAGCAGCTGATGTGTAGCCAAAGCATGACACCTCGCGCTTTATTCAACCAAATGGTAGTAACACTTTACATTCTCAGTAACGATAATGGCGTTACAACGATGGGAAAAGTAATTAATTAGATTACTCCGTTACTGAAAAATACTCTAACACCGTTACTTCCAACACTGGTAGTCAGCGGGTGCTGACCCGGTTCGGTGGGGTCGATATCAGTGGCCCGAGACGAGCGTCCTGAATGTTCTCCAGAAATTTTGTCGCTTACTGATGACACGTTCCACACACTAGGGGTGCCACCACGTGCTCGTCTCCTCCAGAGGGGTTTGCAGCAGAGGCGATTTCTTTAAGACTGCAAGGGAAGCTCGGCTTCCCTTATAATGTCACAAAATTAATGGTCAAATATGTACTATTGTATTAACATTTTATTGACTAAAAATGCGTTAGAAAACGTTCATCTCAAAGACGAGTTCGTTCAGAATCAGTTACATATAGCAGGTCGACTGACTCGATTTCCTTTTCATACATTCCCGCAGCGTCACAGTGCATTTCCCTATTGAAGCCCAGCGTCCATTGACTTCAATGGGGCTGCTTTGAACGTTTTTCAGCGCTTGAAACTAGGCGGTCATTGGATAAGCGCTGCGATTCGTCCGCCCACGGACGCTCAGCGTCTCTGGGGTGAATGGGAAGTGGGCTGGCGGACTCGAGCTTCTGCGTGATGATTGGAGGGTCCTGTCGAAAGACTGCATCTCCTTTTGACTGACAGCGATTCTGTACTATAAGGAATCACTGAAGCTATTCGCCCTCAGTCCCATCGCGGATTTCGAAATAAAAACTGCTGCAACCTATTTCTTTGATATTTGCTTGGCGAAATTGCTTGATTTTCATCATACATTTCACACAATTATACACCACATTCCTTGTTTCAGTTTTACAGAGTTTAATTTTTTTTTTTTAGATCGTTCATTCATTCATTCATTCCTTCATTCATTCATTCATTCATATAACGTTAGTAGGCTAGGCTAGCGTCGTGGGTGAAACTGCGCACGATGGCAGACGGTGCTAATATTGTCGACCTGATTTTGACGAAGCCATTTGAAAGTGTTCCTTACGAGGAAAAACTTAGAATTAAACAGCAGAGCAGATCAACACCTAAGATTGATTTAGTGCAAAAGATAGGGAAAAATAACAGGTCTTTTCAGCTCTCCTGGTATGACAAAGTTAGCTGGCTGACTGGAAGTGCTGTGACAAATAAAATGTACTGCTGGCCATGCCTCTTGACTAAACCATCTCACGGATGTGTTGTTTGGTCAAAGGTGGGGTTTGGAGATCTGTCTAACTTTGACAGGGCATATAAAAGACATGAAAAGAGCAATGAACATGTGAGTGCATGTGCAAGATTAAGTTGCATGGGCAGGATCAGGGTTGAGCATGCAATAAATGAAGGTGCTCGCATTCAAGTGGCTAAACATAATGAAATAGTCAAACAAAACAGGGCCTTCCTAAACCGCCTTATTGATGTGACATCCTTGCTTGGCCAGCAGGAGCTGTCATTTAGGGGACATGATGAGAGCAGTGAATCATCCAACAAGGGGAATTACAGGGAGTTCACAGAAACATTAGCTAAATATGACTCTGTCCTGTCCACACAATTCGAGTCCTCAACTGTGTTTTCTGGTATGTTCCATACTATTCAAAATGATTTGATCTCTGCTCTTGCAGCCACCGTTTCTGATCAGATCAGAGATGAAATTCAGGATGCTCCCTTTTTTGGATGGCAGGTGGATGAAACAACTGATATATCCTGCCGTGCCCAACTCTCTGTCATTGTTCGCTATGTGGATAGTGCAGGTAAAATTCAGGAGCGCTTTATTGTATTTTTTGATGTTTCGGGGGGGAGAGATGCCCAGTCCGTTTTGAAATATTAAATGAGAACATGCAGGGCTACAATTTTAAGGACAAGCTTGTGGCACAGACCTATGATGGGGCTGCTGTCATGGCTTCAGATCTCAATGGTCTGCAGGCCAAAGTGAAAGCAATAGCCCCCAGTGCAATGTTTGTGCATTGCTATGCACACTGACTGAATCTGGTGCTGTCACAGGGGGCTAAATGCTTGCCTGAGTGCAGAATTTTTTTTGCATCACTCTCTGGTTTTGCCACATTTTTTTCAAAATCCACAAAGAGGACATCTTTTCTGGAGTCTGCAGGCTGTTCAAGGTTGCCCAGAAACGCTCCTACTCGATGGAATTTCACATCACGGATAGTGAGCACTGTGGCAAACAATTATGATGGCCTCCTGCAGACATTTGAGAACATCATTGCAGATACAACAATGGATGATGATACACTAGATTGTGCCAAAGGCTTTGTGAGGAAACTGGAGGATTTTGAGTTTGTGTTCATGTTGTACACATATGAACAAATCTTCTCTGAGACTGATGTGGTCTTTGATATTGTCCAGCAGAGGGCGATGGATGTTCTTTACTGCAAGAACAGAATTGAATCTCTTCTTGCATTTGTCAAAGAGAAGAGGTCAGAGGGGGCTTTCCAAGCCATTTATGCCAAAACAGCAGATCTCACATCAGACCCACGAGATGAGACCATGAGAAAGCGCCGTCTGACCCAATTGCAGGATCGATACAGAAATCTGTACATGACCATCCTTGATAACATCTTGGAGCAGATTCCTCGACGTTTTTCAAATTTGGAAAGCATGCTCTTCTTAGAATTAGTCAATCCAGGGAAATTTGATGACATGAGACAGGTATTTCCAGAGGAGGCCTTCCAAAGTGTCCTGAAAAGTTATGGCCATCACTTTGATTCAGGAAGACTGAGGTCAGAACTTCAAGTCCTGTATTCAGATCAGGACTTGCAGGGTAACAGGGGAAAGCTGTGTGATTACTTGGTGTTCCTAAAAGACATGGAGTTGGACAGTGCAATGCCTCAGCTTTACAAACTTTTCTCATTAGTGGCAACAATTGGAGCTACATCTGCAGGTGTAGAAAGGAGCTTCTCCTGTTTAAAGCGACTCAAGTCCTACACCCGAAACACAATGGGCCAAGGCCGTTTAAGCAGCCTAGCTCTGCTGGCCATTGAGAGGACACTGGTCAAGTCACTTGAAAAGACTCCTAGTTGGTACGACAGGGTCACAGACCATTTTCTTGAAAAGGAACATAGGGCAGAATTTACTTTTAAATAAATAGACAATTTTATGATGTAGGCCAAAAATGAGCTTCCCCTCTCTGACAGACCAGTAGCCGCCACTGGTTTGCAGTCCGGGGAGAGAACAAAAGCGTCCTGTTGCTGTCCAAACTAGCACGGCCTTTACCTCTTCAGTTGCTCCGTGTAAAAGTTTGTGAAAGTTATTGCAAGGTCCACGAAAGAGGTCCTGGCGGCTGCTTTCAAGTTTGAAAAACTTGCTTCTGCGAGCGCTTGTCGATCAAGCTAACTCAATAGCAGGTGATGGTCGTTTACAAAAATAAAATTCAAAAATAACTTCCGTTGGTGGAAGGAACGGAGGCACTGTTCACGGTTGTTCTAGAACAACTTCTAATTTCGTATGAACTTAGGGAAACTCCACGTTTAGCACGTGGTGCATGTAAAAGAAAGAAAAATGAATGCTAATGCTAAAACGGAAGACTAAACTACAGGCAGGAGGCTAGGTGCGAAGAGGAAGCAGAGAAGAGAAGGGGCGATTTTTGGACATTCCTTGCTTCGCGATGTATTTGTTGGGTTTTTATAAAGCACACAAAACATTCGTACTGGTAGGATTGTACAGAGAAAATATGCATATGTCAGAATATTATTGAAACATTCATTACATTTCATTAAAATAAAATGGAAACCGTAAACTGGGGTAGGGAGCCATTCTCGCCACAACTCCGCGTCCTGGAAAAGAACAGTATAAACACCACAATATCCTAATACATTTTCTTTTAATTTAATAAACACGAAAATGTCCTTTTTGGGTGAGCAGAGTCATTCGTCCATTTGACCACTAGGGGGTAGTGTTTGACCATTGTAGAAATCTATTTTCAAAGACATTTCACATATCTATTGGGGAAAGAGAAATTTCCTGGGAAAATCTCCAAGAATTTACGGTTAAAAAGACTTGGCGCCAGGGTCTGTACTGGTCCTGAGTCACCCTTGACCTGGTGACTGGCAGTCCCAAGTTCCACTCCTTATAAAAGCAGAAACAAAGTCATTAATAACATTTCCTGTTGTGACAAAGGGGTTTGTCCCATAGTTCACCTTTACTTTATGTAGTTGTTCATTTCACACGTGTTAATTTACAATCAATGCCATCTCAACAATACAGCTAAACTAAACTATCCCGGGTTTGTTTTGTTTAGTTTGTATTTAGTTCAGTTAATTAGCACACAACACACAGTTCTGTTAAATATGTTTAATTGTAAAGTTGATACATTTGAGGTAAAGTCATTCATCTACAAACTTACCTGGTCCACCACATGGTTAGGTCAAAGAGGGGGAGGGCCTTATGTCGGCCATTTTTATTACCTCAGGGGGAGGTCATGGGCTAGACCATGTTGAGGGGAAATCTGTTAGGATTTTATCTTGGAGTTTAATGTATTTCTGTATTGTGATTAAGTTCTTTGTGTTTATAGTCTTAGTTAAACAATTTTATAATATATGGGATTTAAATCATCTTTGAAGGAAGCAAGTTCTTACCCTTTGCAAACAGGTAAAGTCTTGGCCTTACCTTTAAAGTTAGATATACCAGTCCAGGGGAGGGGCCTTACCTGCTGGGAGAGTATAAAAGCTGACTGGGAGTAATTGAGAGGAGAAGTAGCCTGGTACACGTGGGGTTTCTGCAGTTGTGTTAATTTCTGTTGCTTTTGACTTAGTTAAGCTCAGTTATGGTTTTGTAAATATGTATTATTTTTCCATGTTTACCACGGTGCAAAATAAATTGGGTTTGACGGGAATATTCCTTGAGTCTGCCTCCTACTTTTGACCACTTTGGCCAGCTTCCCCACACCTGTCCTTAAGATTAGATTAGATTAGATTCAACTTTATTGTCATTACACAAGTACAGGTACAAGGCAACGAAATGCAGTTAGCATCTAACCAGAAGTGCAATAAGCAGTAAGTACAGAATATACAAGGTCTATAATATGTACAATAACTATACAGATAAGTATTATGGACATAATTGACAGATTTTAAATACTATAAGCATGATATACAGGTAGGTGTACTATGAACATACTATACAGATGGATTATGTAAAAGTGTATGTACACTATAGGCAGAACTATGAACATAATTTACACTAGTGCAATGGACAGTACAGTGCATAGAAAATATTACAGTGTGCAAATGGATGTAGTGGAAGTTAGGCTTGGGCGGTATTACGGTAATATCGTATACCACGGTATCTAAAGATAGCAACGGTATCAGTTTCAATACCGTCATATTTAAGCGCCAAAGTCGCACGAGCAACTTAACAGGAAAAAACAGCCGCTACTTCCGGTTTATGTGCTAAATTATGCTTCCACTCCCTTCCACCAGAGGTCAGACACCCTGTACTTTGTTTCTAGTCCACCACTACCATGTGTAGAAGAAGACCTCAAAGACGCGTCTCAGTGGGAGTGTCAGAACGGCTCAATAGAAGCCTCATTCTCTACACGCGAGCTGATAAACATGAAAATAACAAATAAAAATACACCTGTGATGAAGTTTTGGTATTAGTAATGGCTGACTCTGATTCTGAGGGAGAACATGAACACAGATTGATTAAATATCTTGGTAAAAATCTCTACAGGTTAAATTATAGCCCACTACTTGTCAAAATTGACAAAAATTTGTGCAATACTATTCTGTCAATCACTTTGATTGGGAGAGTTAATTGTATTAAAATGTATATTTTACCAAGGCTATAGTATCTCTTTCAGTCACTACTCATTTCTTTACCACAAGCCTTTTTCAAAACTCGTAACAAAAGCGTACAACAGTTTATTTGAAATGGCAAGGTGTCTTTGGACTGATGTAATGATTTGTAACCCTGTATATATATATATATATATATATATATATATATATATATATATATATATATATAATATCAGATTGATATTAATAATTAATAAATGGGGCACCTACTTGATTTGTACAGGTTCGAGGAAACTGTTTAGTCTCATAAATCTTCTGAAGGAGAATCCTTCTGGTTTTCGAATATAACTTAATACAAACAGAGAAACACTAATGTCTTTATGGAATTTTATTAAAAATTATACAAATGAATAATGGTAAATAAAAAAAAATAAAAACACAATAAGGGTTGAATAAGGGGAGCATCAATAACGACATTAATACAGGGATGGTTAATAGCAAAGCAATAAAACATTTACTTTCAGAGAATACTATGAAACCAGAAAGTTTGTTTATCCTACTCGAGTATTAACTTTCACAAAGGGACTTTTAGGGAAGCAGCTTGGTCTACCAAGTAAGGGCTTTAACAGACTACGTTTTTATTTAACGCCAGACTGTGTGTGTCACATGCAAAACTCACTCTGGTCTTGGGATCGGTGCAGGGAGACAAGTTCCAAAGTATCCTCCAGTATTTGGCGTGTCCTGCCTGGTTCCGAAAGACAGTGTGGTTGTAACGTGCACGCCGCTCCAGACGGGTCGCTGTGCTGCGGTGTCGTGTTGAGGCGGAAACATTCTGATGAAGCTAGTTGACTTCCGGATAAAATTAAGTCTTTAAAAATTGACTGTGACTCACTGGAAAAGGAGTCTTAGAAGTCGGCTTTCACTGGTGTAAAACTTGCTTCTGCGAGCGCTCGTTTTGTTCGAGCCAACAACAAAACGCAGGCGCGGTCTTTAAAAATAAAAAGGCAAAAATAACTTCCGTATTCCGTATATTTGTCAGAATTTTATGGGAACATTCATTACATTTCATTAAAACAAAACACAACCTGCAAACAAACTGGGATGAGGAGTTATCTCGTCACAACTCCGCGTCCTGGAAAAGAACAGTATAAACACCACCATATCTTAATACATTTTCTTTTATTGGAATAAGTACGAAAATGTCCTTTGATGAGAAGTCAGAGTCATTTGGCCACCAGGGGGTAGTGTTTGACCATTGTAGAAGTCTATTTTCAAAGACATTCAACATGTCCATCAGTGGAACGACAATGTTCTGGGGAAAGCTGAATAAACAGTTGTATCTCAAAGAATTTACAATTATTTGGCACGGCGCCAGGGTTCTGTCCTGTCCTTTATTTTTAAGCCCAAATGTGATTTATTTTGTCTCTTTTCGAGAGTGACTCATCTCCTTCTTGGGTACATATTGCATTTTAGAAAGAAAGTGTGTTTTGTGATTTTGTTTATAAATGTGTCCCTAAAACCCTGTCAAGAAATCTACTTTATTACACCTGGCGTCTAAATGGGTTTTGTCACTTAGATGACTGCTTTGAGAATAGACTTTTTATGACTTTCTAACAACTTAAAGGGAAATACAAATACTTTTTTTTGTTATTCTCAGAAGTGCCTTGGGCAACATGTCACTGCCAAAACTAACTGAATGAAAAAGTTGCTACATGATGGTGGAGCCTATAAGTTTATTTCTGAGGTGTGTTTTTGTTGACAAGGGAATGTCCTAAGCCAGGTTTGCATAGGTCTAGAGAAAGGTGGTAATCAGATTTAAATATAAAAATAATAGACCGCCTCTGGTCAGAGCTACAGTCAGGTCCATAAATATTAGGACATCGACACACTTCTAACCTTTTTGGCTCTATACACCACCACAATGGATTTGAAATGAAACGAACAAGATGTGCTTTAACTGTGGGAGGCACATATACAAACTCCTGTAATTCCTACACCGTTCACCTGATTTAGATGTAAATACCCTCAAATTAAAGCTAAAAGTCTGCAGTTAAAGCACATTGTTTCATTTCAAATCCATTGTGGTGGTGTATAGAGCCAAAAAGATTATTAACTCTGTTATTAAGTTATTAACTCTGTGCACTTAAATACAAAGTGCTGGACTGGACTAGACTAGACTGGACAGTACTGGACTGGACAGTACTGGACTGGACTGGACAGTACAGGACAGTACTGGACAGTACTGGACTGGACTGGACTGGACTGGACTGGACAGAGATGATGGTCCTTCATCCAAAGTGAGATGTCACTAAGGCATGCTGAGATGCATGCTGAGACCGTCGTTTTGTCGTTTTATTGCCCTGTGGTATGGCCAATATGGGTGGAGCAATGGGCACACAACATCCATTTATATAGGTATAAATTAGGGCTGGGAATCGATTAAAAAAAATTAACTAATTAATTGCACATTTTCTGTAATTAATTGCAATTAATTGTGTTTTCCCCCAAGCTTGTTATCATCAATATTTATAAATATATATATATTGATGGATCGGAGCCTTAGAAAGGTATATAAAACTAAATTTGTGGAAATTTAGCTCCTTTTCTGGATCATGTAGATATATTTTGGATTGGTTGCATTGATACTGGATTGTTGATACTGCCCTCTGACTTCTGATGATGATTCTGGTCGTATGTATATTTGTTCCTCTTCTTGAAAATCAGCCTCAGACTTAGAGAAACCATACTCGTTGTTTGAAGAGAATAAAAGAAGAATCAGGTTGGGTGGGCAGGCTGAGAAATAGGGTATTTTTTTGGCCATTACCTTTACCCTCACAAATAACTATTATTATTTTCAAAACTCATTTCACCCAGTATTACTGTGTGCTTCTGATTACAAATGCTATCAATGAACTGTGCAATGCCTTATTGGATATTTTACAGCACATCATATATGTCTCTCCAGTCACTCTTCCTCCTCGTCTGTAGGTGATGACATCTCTTGGCCCTGTAGATTTGATCCGGCTTCTTAACCCCTGGGGCAACACAGAGTGGAAGGGGCCTTGGAGTGACTTCCACAGGTTCATGCAGTTTTCATTTTCTTTATAGTAAATAACACAATTTTAAATAATTTATAACTACAAATGTTGTGTCTGTCATCAGTCCAGAGTGGAACACAGTGAGTCCCCAGGAGCAGCAGAGGCTGCACCGAGTGAATCGTGACGACGGGGAGTTCTGGTGAGTTCATGTCTATTACCACACACAGCACTACAGACAAGGCTTTCACAGGCCACCTTTGCCAAACATCAGTCAGACTGTTTAGACAATGGTTGGCTGTGATACACAGTTACAAAAACCAACAGAAATACAACCGCTGTACAAGAGGTTGTTTTTGTCCTTGATCTATACATGTCAATAGTTCTAGACATGTTTTTACTGCACATCATTGTAGCGGCAGTAATCAAAATTATTAGATGTTTAAAATTAATTTTCAATGAAAGATTATTACTCAGGTAATGATTAGTGCCTAAGAAATATTTATATCATTCTGATGTAATCATTGCTGTACTCGTTTTTGTGTTTTTTACTCAGAAATGATATTATAATCTAATATAATCCACGATAACTTAGTTTGACACACACTACCAATAACCCAGAGCGGTGGGCCATTCTGTGGTGCTCCTTGAGATCCTTTAGCCCATCCTGGTCCGACCTGACTGTCTCTTTGTGTCATTAGGATGTCTGTTTCAGACTTCAGACAGAACTTTGAGCTGATGGAGGTGTGTCACCTGACCGATGCCCTTAGCCAACCAGGCTCCAGTGTTAGCCCATGGTGCTGTGTAATGCACCATGGGAACTGGGTACCATGTATCTCAGCAGGAGGCCCAGCCCAATCAGGTAATTTTCTGACCTGTTCACTAATTTATTTGTTTTTATCCCATTTTGCTTGTTAGCATACCAGATAACTGGAATGACCAGGGTTCAAATCCTGACATTCTGGCATCTGTTGTCTTCCTGTCAACAGAAAAGTAAAAAAAGTCACCTAAATAAAAATGAACTGTGCAGTCTATGTAACTGTGTATGTTTTGTATATACTGGATAAGATCAAATTTCATTCATTCATTTTCTACCGCTTAGTCCCGTTAGGGGTCATGTGACTGGAGCCTATCCCAGCAGCTTTGGGCCTGAGGCGGGGTACAGCCTGGACAGTGGCCAGTTAGTCGCAGGGCTGACATTTAGAGACAGACAGTGACAGACAACCATTCACTCTCACATTCATTCACTAGGGACACTTTAAAAATTGCCAGTTAACCTGTACATGCATGTGTTTGGACGGTGGGAGGAAGCTGGAGTACCCGGAGAGAACCCACGGTAACACGTGGAGGACATGCAGACTCCTCACAGAAAGACCGGAGTCGGCCGAGAATGTTTGAGTCGGCCGGGTTTTGAACTCACAACCTTCTTGCTGTGAGGCAGGAGTGCTAACCACTCTGCCACGTGCACGAGCAATATCAAATTTAACAGACTAAATTATCAACAGT
This sequence comes from Perccottus glenii, assembly GCA_024416835.2. Classification (NCBI taxonomy): domain Eukaryota; kingdom Metazoa; phylum Chordata; class Actinopteri; order Gobiiformes; family Odontobutidae; genus Perccottus; species Perccottus glenii. The sequence continues at coordinate 32,114,936 of CM044550.2, read as the reverse complement.
TTGCACACAATAAACAAAAGGAGACCGTTTTACTGTTTAGTAATGTCATGTCATGTAATGTCACCAGGTAATTCACTGTGTGACTCTGAGTGGAGCACACCACTCTGTATATACTGAGATGTGACTGTCACATGTGAGACTTTCAGTGTGTGAAAAGGGAAAGGTTACTTTGTGTTGCTCAAACACCTATTTTTTTTCTACCTTTGTTTATACAAATATGTTGGTCCAAGTTTCACAGTTTTTTATCACAATCAATAATTTTGACAACCTTTATTTATAGTAATAGCTGTTTTGTGTTTTAGGTTTGTTCTGGCAGAACCCTCAATTTAATTTGGTCCTGTCAGCGGTAGACCCCTCTTCAGAGTCTCCAAAAGCCTGTTCCTTTGTGTTGTCTCTGATGCAAAAACACCAGCGACGCAAGGGCATAAACATATCTATAGCTCTGCACATATACCAAGTACATATCGTACACAGAAATCAAGAAGTATTCTGATATTATAATCTGATAACATATGTTGCCGTTATTAATTTCATGTACTGTCCTCAGGCCCATCCGCAGAACGTGTACCTGTCCTCTGCAGACCTGAACACAGCTCGGCCGGTCCTCTGCAGTCCCCAGTACTCCTCAAGGCGCGAGGTGGTCCTCCGGGACTCACTGCCCCCAGGCTGCTACATCATCATCCCCTCTACTTTTGAGGCCAACCAGCAGGGGGCGTTTTTGCTGCGTGTGCTCACAGAGAAGGGAAACGCTGCCATGTAAGTCACAATTGCAACTGGTAGGACAAGGAAAATATTGTTGTTTCCCCTCATTCTGTGGAGGAACAACCTGAGCAACAGCCTCCATGAAAATGCTGAGGCAGATGTGTTTACACAGAAGAAAACAAGGAAATTGAGCATGAATCAAATCTTTTCACCTGTATCACGGAAAGTTATGTATGTATGTATGTATGTATGTATATATATATATATATATATATATTTATATATTTATTTATTTATATATATATATATATTAGGGCTGGGCAAGTTAACGCGTTTTTATCGCCGACAATTATTTTATCGCGCGTTAATGTCGGCCGATTAGTATAGTGAAAGATGTCGGTCTGAAGAACATTCTTAGGATCGCAACGAATGACTGCACGTATGAGCCGTCCTCATCCAGTGCTTTAAATGGGCCGGTGCGCACCTGTACTCAGTACCGCCACTTCTCCGTGCGCCCAGAGCGTGCTTTTAGCGTGCTGATGCGCTCATTTGGACATCTGTTTTAATAGAGGTTTTAATCCTTTGCCTGCTCTGCCGCTTTCCAGAGCGCCCTTCACAATGCACGCTTCCTAATTCGTAATAAAGAGCAGAGACTACATTACCCATACACCCTTGAGTTTGGCAAGTGAAAGGGAGAGGGTGTGTGAAACGCGCAGAAACTGCATTCACATGCTCTGACTGTAATGAAAACACAAGAGAGACATTTATATTGTTTATATTGTTATAATGTTATGATTGAAGCTCTGGACATAACTTGTTTTTCTATAACAAACTAAACAAAATATTAATGCCCTGTCAGTGGCAAATATTTTTGGTTTTAATATTTAATTTGATTACATTAATGTTTAAGTTCAGATTTACAAGAAATGTTTTAACTGCTGTAAAAAGCACATTATTTGTTTAAAGTGTTGTTTAAAGTGCAAACCAAATGTTATTGCACTTTTGTTCATATAGCAGTTCTTTAAAATGTATGCAGTACACTAATTTTGAATTCATTATTAAATTTTAGGGATGCACCGATACCACTTTTTTGGAAAACGAGTACGAGTACGAGTACTTGCATTTCAGTACTCGCCGATACCGATACCGAGTACTTAATAAAAAACATGATTTAAATTAACAGGTAACAGCTTTAGTCATATAATTTAACAAAAAAACAAGGCACGGGGCAAACACTGCTTGTCCAAATATCCGTGGTGAAACTAAATGAAGAGGAGGCTTGCAGTAGGCTGTGGATGTGTTTTTTCACAGAGTCGTGTAGTTTAGGCAGCTCCGTGTCAGTCATGTAGCGGCGGCTTGGGACATCATAACATGGAGGAGAAGCATGAATCCCACATTTTCCACCTCCGAAAGTGGCTGGTCACTCAATGCAATGTACTCGACGATTGCCTGTGTTATTTTCACAGCACGTGGATTGTCTCTGGACATTTTCTCTCGTCTTGCAAGAGTTTGCTGCAGTGTGGGTTGTGTTGGTTTAGAAGCGTGGGTAAACTCTTTATACTCGTTGTCGTGTTGGGATTTTAGGTGCTTGATTAAATTACTTGTGTTAAATGCGCTACCTTTTGAGCCTCCTCTGGACAATTTAGCTGAGCACAATTTGCAGTCCGCCTTTGTTTTGTTTTGTCTTCATTCACTTTGAAATAGTTCCACACGGCTGACATGTCTCATCTTTCCTTCGTTCTCCCCGCTCTGAGCTGCCTGCAGCCGGGGCCTGGGGGCGGGCACTCGGCGCCTGTGATTAACCCCTTACACGGCGCTCAAACATAGACATTTCTCCGACCGTGGTATCGACCCCGGTATCGGGGGACTTTTAACGAGTACGAGTACTTTCGAAAATGTGGTATCGAGGCCGATACCCGATACCAGTATCGGTATCGGTGCATCCCTATTAAATTTTGTGTATAATGCGATTAATTGCGATTAATCACAGAACATTGTACGATTAATCGCGATTAAACATTTTAATTGTTGCCCAGCCCTAATATATATATACACACACATATTGTATATTACCTTGTTTTTCAGCCTTGCTCACAAACCAGAGATACAGGACATCTCTTCAGTTAAAGAGGTAGGTGTTATCTTCTTAGGTTACACCAGCATCAAGTGCATGAGAACTGGTGAGGTGGTGAAATCACATGACCTTAAACATAAGGAAGACTGCAACAAATGTGAGAACAAACACCAGTCTGTCTCCTTAGTACCATGTGTTTTCTCTCACCTCTTGAGTTTTCATTTCATTTTCTTCTAGTACAGTAAGTAAAGCTGTTTGTTTTTTTTGTTTTTTTGTTGTTGTTTGTTATGCCCTTTTAGCCTTCTCTTCCACATCTGGCTGCTCTGCCTTCTCCTGAATCCATCAAGCGTCTTTTTGAGAAACACTCAAACAAGGTGAGTGTTAACTGCGCACTACTGCTTCGCCTTTCATCATTTTTACATGATACATACACTGGTCCACAACTCATGTGCAACACACACACAGTCAACAAATGAAAAGTGAAGTAATATGGCTGTGCTTTGTTTCACCATAAGGGCTTTTGTAAACCAGTGAACCTTTATAACCTGCTGAAGGAGGCCATCCAGGGAGGAGGTCAGTTTTGTCTACCAGCAGCTACATATATTACTCAAGTATACATTTTTTTCTCCCAATTCTGTCTGTTTTACCACCGGCTGCACTAATGGCACCAGTGACTGGTTTATAAGTGTGTATTCTGTTGATGCATGATAGTGTTGGCTGGGAGTGAGAAGTACCTGGCTCTGGAGCACTGTAAGAGTCTGGTGGTCCTCATGGATGTATCCTTGACAAACACTCAGAGTGTCGTGTTTTGATGATGTGAGGTCATTTATGTGCAATTATTATTTATTTATTTCCTTTACCTGAGTATTTACTTCAGACACAAGGCAATGCTCAGTTAAATTGGCTTGGGTTTCAGGCTCTGTGGGATAAGATCAGAAGATGGACAGTAAGTAATTTACAATTATTTGTTGTTTTTCAAATACTTATTTTTATTTTTAATTGAATCAAAAACTAGGAACTAGGTGATTGGAAACAAACTTCCCTCATTTTTGTACTGAATGATCCATAAGGCCTTTGGTGAATCTTGATTTAGGATATCTTCCTGGTGTTTGACAAGAACCAAAGTCATCGCATGGAGTACATGGAGGTGGCCCCTGCTCTAAAGGCAGCTGGTAAGACATGTCCAAACAAGCTGGGCTGAGTGCCTAAGATAGGTTGGCTCTAGCACCAGCACATTACTGTTTAACTCTGCTACCATATGGAATGAGACAACAGCTCTATTTATTAGAATTAGAACATGCAATGACATCTCAGGTGTCATACAATGTCCATCAGAAGACTGTAACAGGTCTGACCCGTGTCTGATAAAGTATGTATACAGATAAAGCCTGAAAAAATACCATCATTCTAATTCATTAAATGATAAGATAGGACTGTATTTTCCCACAGAGGGGAAATGCACTTGTACAACAACTCTTAGAAACAGGTAAAAAAGTAAAGAATGGTGCACATGCAATAGAATAAAAAAATGTATATACAATCTCAGCAACAATTTGAATAAAATATGATGGGTAAATTAACCAAAAACAAAAGCTAAATACTGTATATACATACAGTTCAATTAATTTATGCATTTCATACCTTGGTGATTTTGGCCTGATAACATAAACACAAGTGACACAAACAGGTTTGAATGGCTACTAAAGGTAACCATCCTCACCTGTGATCTGTTTGCTTGTTATCAGTGTGTGTGTGTGTGTGTATAAAAGGTCAGTGAGATTCTGGGCTCCGGACAGATCATTACATCTTTTATTCAGTGCTGCACTGATGTGTCTGTATTCTGAGTCATGGGAAAAGAAAAATAATTTTCAAAACTGTATAAAACAGAAAAGTGATATAAAAAGATGGCACTTGAAGAAAAATGCATGGTCGAGAAAGCCATTACTACACAAATGCCACAAAGCATCAGGCTTACAATACACCAAACAGCTCAGAGACAACCCTCAAACCTTCTGGAACAAAGTCATTTTGCAGTGATGAGACTAAAATTGAACTTTTTGGCCACAACCATAAACGTTACATTTGGAGTCAACAAGGCCTATGATGAAAGGTACACCATTCCTCCTGTGAAACATGGAGGTGGAGCTGATGTTTTAGGGATGTGTGAGCTCCAAAGGCTCATAAAAAGATAAATGCAGCATGTTATGACAAAATACTGGAGGAAAATTCATCAACCCTGAAGCTGTGCATGGGACGTACTTGGACGTTCCAACATGACAACGATCCAAAGCACAAGGCCAAGTCCACCTGCCGTTGGCTACAGCAGAATAAAGTGAAGGTTCTGGCCTGACCTCAGTCTCCTGACCTCATTATCATTGAGCCACTCTGGAGAGATCTCAAACATGCAGTTCATGCAAGACAGCCCAAGAATTTACAGGAACTGGAGGCTTTTTGCCAAAAAAGAATTGGCAGCTTTACCATCTGAGAAAATAAAGAGCCTCATCCACTACGACCACAAAAGACTTCAAGCTGTCATTGACGTTAAAGGCGGCTATTCACCATATTAAGACCTGGGGTATGTAAACTTTTGATCAGGGTCATTTGGGTAGTTTCTGTTGTCATTATGATTTAAAAAGAGTAAACACAATTGTTTGACAATAAATGGCTTCACCCAACCACTAACTATGAGTGAAAGAAAGTTTTTTTTATTATTATTTATATTGTTCATATTCTCTGAAAAAAGGCCAGAAATTCACAAAATCTGCCAAAATTCCGACTGAGAACCATTGTCTCAGACTTGGAGGTGCTGATTCTCATCCCAGCCGCTTCACACTCGGCTGCAAACCGTCCCAGTGCACGCTGAAGGTCCTGGCCTGATTGAGCCTACAGGACAACATTATCTGCAAAAAGCAGAGACGAGATCCTGTGGTTCCCAAACCAGACTCCGTCCGGCCCCTGGCTGCGCCTAGAAATCCTGTCCATAAAGATAATGAACAGGACCGGTGACAAAGGGCAGCCCTGCCGGAGTCCAACATGCACTGGGAACTTGTGAACCAAGCTCCTGCTCCGGTCGTACAGGAATCGGACAGCCCGTAGCAAAGGGTCCCGGACCCCATACTCCCAGAGCACCCCCCACAGGGCGCCACGAGGGACACAGTCGAATGCCTTCTCCAGATCCACAAAACACATGTGGACTGGTTGGGCAAACTCCCATAAACCCTCCAGCACCCTGGAGAGGGTATAGAGCTGGTACAGTGTTCCACGACCAGGACGAAAACCGCATTGTTCCTCCTGAATCCGAGGTTCAACTATCGGCCGCATTCTCCTCTCCAGTATCCTGGCATAGACTTTCTTTCCGGGAGGCTGAGGAGTGTGATCCCTCTGTAGTTGGAACACACCCTCCGGTCCCCCTTCTTGAAAAGAGGGACCACCACCCCGGTCTGCCAGTCCAGAGGTACTGTCCTCGACCGCCACGCAATGTTGCAGAGGCGTGTCAACCAAGACAGCCCCACAACATCCAGAGACTTGAGGTACTCAGGGCGTATCTTATCCACCCCCGGTGCCTTGCCACCGAGGAGCTTCCCAACTACCTCAGTGACTTCGGCCCGGGTGATGGACGAGTCCACCTCCGAGCCCTCGGCCTCTGCTTCCTCAGTGGAAGACGTGTCGGTGGGGTTGAGGTGATCCTTGAAGTATTCCTTCCACCATCCAACAATATCCCCAGTTGAAGTCAGCAGGTTCCCACCTCCACTGTAAACAGTGTTGGCAGGGCACTGCTTCCCCCTCCTGAGGCGCCGGACGGTTTGCCAGAATTTCTTCGAGGTTTATCCCAATAAATGCTTTTATCCATAATGAATGGATCTGATGTGAGACCTGTTGCCATAACACATATTTGTCTCAAATTCATACTGATGAGTAGTATCTCATGACCTTTGGCCTGTGCAGCTGAGAAATCAGTGCTTGTGTGCTGTGCAGGCATCATGGTGGACGACATGGTGATGCAGCTGGTGGGCCTCAGATACACAGAGCCAGACCTGACCATCAGTTACCCAGGCTTCCTCTACCTGCTGATGAAGCTGGACAGCATGATCCGTAAGGCACAATCCCACTGTAGTGTTACCTTGACGTATTTTACATTCATTAAGAATATTTTTTTTAAATACGCAGTGGTTTGTGCTCTCGTAAATAATAACGTCAGTCATAACTGTTGAATTTATCCAGTTCTGCAATCCAGATAGCATCCTATGTCAGGCATGAAATTACTTTTTTGTGTTTTAAAATACTTAAATAATTTAATATTAAAAGCAAATATTTGAATATGTATGTGAGGTTTTACTAACCCCAGACCAAAGAATCATAACGTGCAAATGAACAAAGGTTTCTAAAGCTGAAAGCTATCAATATATCTAACAAAATATCTTCTGACAGTTAAATTTCAGGCATACGATATGGTTGGAAAGGGTGCCATCACAGTCAGCTACAGACAGGTATAAAGACAGAATTGCACTGATGAAACTTTATTAATATGATTAATGGTGTGAATTTGACAAATTGTCTTGGTTGTTTCAGTGGCTTCAAATGACTATGTACAACTGATCCGATGGAAGCCCCCCAGGCACATTCCCTGGAATGTGTAGTTAGTGCCGGCAAATGAATCCTTTTCCACCAAATTCCACTTTGTGCTTTTAAATGACACATCATTTCAAGAATAGTTCTAATCATTGTTGTGTATAAAAGCTTGTGTAAAATTTATTAAAAAAAAAAAAAAAGTAAAACAAATCAATCAAAATGAATGGTAAGATTGTTTGATTAAATGTTTAAACAAAGCTGGTCCCACCAGGTTTACACCAACTCGTTATGTTTCTGTCGTAAAAGGATTTTAGAAGTGTTGTTCATGAGCAACGGTGTCGTACTTATAAAAGGCATATTTTGAGACTTCTGTTGCATTGGGAGACCAAACATGTACATTCTGTTCATTTGATGTTTTGGATTCTTGGCCAGGATTTGTTTTTTTATCATTATTTTATAAATCCCATGATCCCTTCTGTTGCAAGGTATTTAGAATAGGAGATATGCATTTTGCCTACACTCTTTACCCTTAGGCTCGATTTGATCCCATTGATTCCCATTATAACCATTTTCCTTATGTAAGTATGCAGGTGTTCAGTGTTCAGTGTTGAAATAAATGGTAAATGTATTTTTGTATCCCAACCATGGTATAAAAAACCCCAAACAATAGGAATTTGATTATGTTGGGAATAAGGATTTATATTTTATCAGATGCTAAATTTTGTTATATTAATTTACTAAATGTATATATCACTGTAACAGATTCATCCTCTTCTCTCAGACCAACTACCTTTATGTCCTCCTTCACCACATCCATTAACCTCCTCTTTGGTCTTCCTCTCGGCCTCCTGCCTGGCAGCTCTAACCAATAGTTTCATTCTCCGTCCCCTGAACATCTCAACCTGGCCTCTCTAACTTTGTCTCTAAAACATCTCACATGAGCTGTCCCTCTCATGGACAGCTCATGTGTTAGTGCCAAGTTGGTTAAAATAAATAATTAAATGAAATAAACAAATAGTGGAGAGCTCTACTGCAGAGACAACAATCTTTAAAGACTGCTTCCTGGTAAAGTTCTTCATGTGTCCAGGTGGGTTTCCTTTATTTTGTGGGAGTTGTTTATGACCCTCTACCATCTCCAGCCTGCTCACTCGAGCATGCATAGCTGAATTGGTAACTAAAGTTTCCCATAGTGAAAGAGATTGTGTGCACTAATGTTCTTGTTCTCGATGAAGTTAGTATTATGTTCAAAATAAATGCTCCAGCTACAAAATAGCCTGACTTTTTGTGTTCTTTTTAACACCCAAGGCCCTGTTGCAGTAATGGTATACTGTATAAGCAAGTCTGATGTCCTGGGATTTGTTCATGTATGTGTTTTCAAACTCAAAATATTCCAACTCATAACTCTTACTGTCTCTCCTTGTAAATACCCGCCCTGTCTGGTGGTCAATGCAATGCTGTGAACAGCCTGCCCTGTCCCCACAGTGAGCCCCTCAACAGGAGTTAGGAAGTGAGCCTCTGGGGTCTGCTTGTGTCTGGTGTATGTAAATATCTGCCATACTTCCATCCAACAGGCATCCAACAGAAGTCAGAGCTGTGTGCACTGTTGCAGTAGTGTACTGTTAGTATGGAATAGTCACTCATGCCAGACCTGAACTCTCAATCAGTTATGGACTCTTGCTCTGACTGCATCACAAAAAAAAAATACAAGTTGTTCCCAGAGCCCTGACATTATTCTACTGAAAGGAAATTAATGTTCCAGCCCTGTCTAAATCAGGAAGGTCATGAGTTATAGGTATTAGCACTGAGCACTAGAAAAAAACGTTTTGATGATTAATTGATTTAAAAAAAGACAGAGCCTGCCTTTCAGCAAGAAGGTTGCAGCCCACGGTTCTAGGTGTTAGCCCTGCAATTAACTGACCATTATCCTGACTCCAGACTGTACCCTGCCTCAGGCTCAAAGCAGCTGGGATAATCTCCAAAATTAAGTGGTAGAAGATGAATGAATGACTTATGAAGTGTCTTGTAACAAAAGCAACAACAACAACAAAAAAAAAACAAGATCAGCTAGCTTTTTTTAACTTTTTTTTTTTTTGAAAGAAACATACAAAGTACAAAATCCCATAGAGGTACTCAACAATAACTGCAAACTTAAGTATCAATAACAAATGACAAGAAAAAACAAGAAACATGAATGCATTGTAAACAAAAAGGAGCATAAGAATGGGGCATCAGATCAAATATAAACATGGGCACAGCAGAGGATGCTTTCTTAGTATACTTAACTTAACCTTAAGGAGGAGAATTTCAAAAGAGGTATGGATAAACTTTACTGTCCCTCCCATGGGGCAGCCTCCACAGTTAAATTATATGAGTCATTTAGAAAGACACCAGTTAATAAGAATACAATAAAATGATTCTTATTTAAAAATATATATATAAAATACAATAGTTAATATGAAAGTGCTACATGTTAAGAGCTCCTGTTTAAAAACTTGATTGACAATTGACAACAGGTAGTGGACAACGGTTCGTATTCCGAGTGTAGTGTGTGAGTAAGATCATTAGTCATCAGTTTTACAGTGGTCTGTTCAAATATACAGTTGTGCTCATAAGTGGGCAGATTTTGTGAATTTCTGGCCATTTTTCAGAGAATATGAATGAAAACACAAAAACCTTTCTTTCACTCATAGTTAGTGGTTGGGTGAACTCATTTATTGTCAAACAATTGTGTTTACTCTTTTTAAATCATAATGACAACAGAAACTACCCAAATGACCCTGATCAAAAGTTTACATACCATTTACATATTTACAGTTATTAATATTGTGAATAGCCAACTTTAACTTGTAGTGATAGTTGTGGATGAGGCTCTTAATTTTCTCAGATGGTAAAGCTGCCCATTATTCTTGTCCAGTTCCTGTAAATTCTTGGGCTGTCTTGCATGAACTGTTTGAGATCTCTCCAGAGTGGCTCAATGATACTGAGGTCAGGAGACTGAGATGGCCAGTCCAGAACCTTCACTTTATGCTGCTGTAGCCAATGACAGGTCGACTTGGCTTTGTGCTTTAGATCGTTGTCATGTTGGAACGTCCGAGTATGTCCCATGCGCAGCTTACGGGCTGATGAGTGCAAATTTTCCTCCAGTATTTTCTGATAATATGCTGCATTCATCTTTTCCTGTGCCTTTGTAGCTCACACATCCCTAAATCATCAGCTCCACCTCCATGTTTCACAGGAGGAATGGTGTACCTTTCATCATAGGCCTTGTTGACTCTTCTCCAAATGGACATTTATGGTTGTGGCCAAAAAGTTCAATTTTGGTCTCATCACTCCAAATGACTTACAGTAGTTCAATACGTTTTGAGGCTTGTCTCTGTGTTGTTTGGTGTATTATAAGCTGAAATCTTTGTGGCATTTGCACGCTTTTTTCAGAGAGTCCTGTATTTCAGATGAAGTTATTTGTGGATTTTTCTTTGCATCCCGAACAATTTTCCTGGAATTTTTTATCTTTTATACACACACACTGACTGTGCTGTTTGGCGTATTGTAAGCAAGATGCTTTATGGCACTTGCATAGTAATGGCTTTCTTAACCATGCAGCCCATTTTTCTTCAAGTGCCTCCTTATTGTGCATTTTGAAACAGCCACACAACTTTCAGCTGAAGTTATTTGTGGGATTTTCTTTGCATCTCGAACAATTTCCCTGGCAGTTGTGGCTGAAAGCTTTTCTGGTCTACCTGATCTTTTAATTTTCCACTTCTTTATGAGAGTTTGAACACTGCTGATTGGCATTCTCAATTCCTTGGATATCTTTTTTTATATCCTTTCCGTTTTTATACAGTTCTATTACCTTTTCCCACAGATTCTTTGACAATTATTTTGCTTTCCCCATGACTCAGAATACAGAAACGTCAGTGCAGCACTGGATGAGAGATGCTAGGATCTGTCAGGAGCCCAGAAACTCACTGACCTTTTATACACACACACTGGTTACAAGCAAACAGATCACAGGTGAGGATGGTTACCTTTAGTAGCCAGTCAAACCTGTTTGTGTCAACTTTCATTCATTTTTCTACCGCTTAGTCCCGTTAGGGGTCGCGAGTGACTGGAGCCTATCCCAGCAGCTTTGGTTCTGAGGCGGGGTACACCCTGGACAATGACCAGTTATTCGCAGGGCTAACATTTAGAGACAGACAGTGACAGACAACCATTCACTCTCACATTCATTCACTAGGGACACTTTAGAGTTGCCAATTAACCTGTACATGCATGTCTTTGGACAGTGGGGGGAAGCCGGAGTACCCGGAGAGAACCCACGGGAATGTTTGAGTTGGCCAGGTTTTGAACTCACAACCTTCATGCTGTGAGACAAGAGTGCTAACCACTCTGCCACGTGCAGGGGTGCTAATATTGAACATGACAGGTGACTGACACAGCCCTGGGGGGCCTGTGCTCAGAATTCTTGGTTGAGATTATGCTCCATTAACACTAACTTCTTGTTTATGCTTTGTTAAAAAAGAACAGTACTATCTTATAATAAAAGGACATACTTTGAAATCATGTATGTCCTTTTATTATAAGATAGTACTGTTCTTTTTTTTTTTACTTTAAAATCCCCCCTCCTTTAACCGCAACCTTATCGTGGTGGAGGGGGCACAGTTTGGGCTCTGGAACCCAAATCCTCGAGAGAGGCTGGACTCTCCACTACTCTGAAGTTGCCTGCGGTGAGAGGCGGCGGGCTGGTGTGGGCTTGTTCATAGCCCCCCAGCTCAGCCGCCATGTGTTGGAGTTCACCCCGGTGAACGAGAGGGTCGCTTCCCTGCGCCTTCGGGTCGGGGATAGGTCTCTCACTGTTGTTTGTGTTTACGGGCCAAATGGCAGTGCAGAGTACCCGGCCTTCTTGGAGTCTCTGGGAGGGGTGCTGGAATGTGCTCCGACCGGGGACTCCGTCGTTCTATTGGGGGACTTCAACGCTCACGTGGGCAGCGACAGTGACACCTGGAGGCGTGGTGGGAGGAACGCCCCCCCGGATCTGAACCCGAGCGGTGTTCTGTTATTGGACTTCTGTGCTAGTCAGAGTTTGTCCATAACGAACACCATGTTCAAGCATAAGGGTGTCCACCAGTGCACGTGGCACCAGGACACCCTAGGCCGGAGATCGATGATCGAGTTTTTAGTTGTTTCATCTGACCTCCGGCCAAATGTCTTTGACACTTGGGTGAAGAGAGGGGCTGTCAACTGATCACCACCTGGTGGTGAGTTGGATCCGATGGCGGGGGAGAAAGCTGGACAGACTCGGCAGGCCCAAACGTACTGTGAGAGTCTGTTGGGAACGTTTGGCCGAGTCCCCTGTCAGAGAGATCTTCAACTCCCACCCCTGGCAGAGCTTCGACCAGATCCCGAGGGAGGTTGGAGACATTGAGTCCGAGTGGACCATGTTCTCCATCTTCATTGTCGATGCGGCCACTTGAAGCTGTGGTCGTAAAGTCTCCGGTGCCTGTCGTGGGAGCAACCCCCGAACCCGGTGGTGGACACCGGAAGTAAGGGATGCCGTCAAGCTGAAGAAGGAGACCTACCGAGCCTGGTTGGCTCATGGGACTCCTGAGGCAGCTGATAGGTACCGGCAGGCCAAGCGGACTGCAGCCCAGGTGGTCGTGGAGGCTAAAACAGGCCATGGAAAAGGACTATCGGTCGGCCTCAAAGAAATTCTGGCAAACCATCCGGCGCTTCAGGAAGGGGAAGCAGTGCCCTGCCAACACTGTTTACAGTGGAGCTGGAAATCTGCTGACTTCAACTGGGGATATTGTTGGACGGTGGAAGGAATACTTCGAGGATCTCCTCAACCCCACCGACACGTCTTCCACTGAGGAAGCAGAGGCCGAAGGCTCGGAGGTGGACTCGTCCATCACCTGGGCCGAAGTCACTGAGGTAGTTGGGAAGCTCCTCGGTGGCAAGGCACCGGGGGTGGATGAAGGAGGAGGGAACGTGAGATTGACAGACAGATGGGTGCAGCTTCTGCAGTGATGCGGTCGATGTACCGGTCTGTCGTGGTGAAGAAGGAGTTGAACTGTAAGGCAAAGCTCTCGATTTACCGGTCAATCTACGTTCCTACTCTCACCTATGGTCATGAGCTTTGGGTCATGACCGAAAGAACAAGATCCCGGATACAAGCGGCCAAAATGAGCTTTCTCCGCAATGGGTGGTGGGGCGCTCCCTTAGAGATAAGGTGAGGAGCTAGTTTACTAGTTAGACATTCGAAGTATCAAAATTTAAAATATTAGAGATTGTAAACCTCATGCCCTAATAGGGCAAAAATGTCCTTTTTAACTTTTATGTTTTTAATAACTTTTGCTATGATATTTGGAAAAGGTGTATATTTTAAAACAAATATTTTCTTTTATAAATCTCTTAATTCATTTCAATCCGGTTGATCATAACATACCCAGTATTTGAATGTCTGCAATTTTAAACACTTATATATATATATATATATATATATATAATATGTAAATGTAATATATATATATATATATATATATATATATATATATATATATATATTTTTTACCATTTTACAAAAGTAGCTCAGTGGGTACCATTTAGAATGTATGTGTTTATATTTTCTTTGCATAAATCTCTTAATTCATTTCAATCCTGATCATAAATACCCAGTATTTGAATGTCTGCAATTTTAAACCTTATATATATATATATATATATATATATATATATATATATATATATATATATATATATATATATATATAGTAGCTCAGTGGGTAGAGCAGTCGTCCTTCAACCTTGGGCAAGACACTTAACCCACCACACTGGTAATTACATTAGAACAATGTAAGTTGCTATGAGATGACGGCTCAGACGTCGCCCGCCAAACAAGGTCTGTCAGGTGTTGGGGAACCAGAGCAACTTGATGACAAATGGGCTACTGGAACAAGACGGAGATGGGCGAGATGCGATAACAAGGCTCTGTTGGAATGCTACTACTCCAGTAACCCTAGTCAGAGGGGTTACATGAAGAGAATGTGGGATGAATGGTTACTACGAAACCCACAATACAGGCTTACATCGAAGCAACTAGTAGCTCAGTGTTCCAACATCCACAAGCGGCAGCTGCTATCACAACTTGAGATTGACGAGATACAGCACAAAAAATGCTACGGCAAGGGGGAGCCAGGACGCAAGGTCAGAGGGGAGCCAACAGGTGCTCCCCAACTGGAGACTGGGTATGAAGCCCCAACAATTGAAATAACGCTGAACGAGGCAGCAACTGACCTGAAAGACAAGAACGAAGCCAGAAGAATAAACCGGCTGTTCGCAACTCAACCTGCAAAAGTGTACGCTCAATGGCAGGGTAATAACAGCAGAGCAGACCCTCCAAGGCTGGAAACTGAACAATACTGGAAAAGTATATGGGAGAGGGAGGCATCACACAACAGCGATGCACAGTGGCTGGTGGCTCTGAGAGAGGACCACAGCAACCTCCCTGAACAGAATCCAGTTACCATCACAGCGGCAGACATCCAACAAAGACTCTCAGGTATGAAAAACTGGACAGCACCGACTGGCTAAAGAAGCTCACTGCACTCCACGAGCGCCTTGCAGCACAAATGAACCAGCTGCTAAGGGATGGGACGCACCCTGAATGGCTTACCGAAGGGCGTACAATCCTGATCCTGAAGGATCCCACAAAGGGTACAGTCCCATCCAACTATCGGCCAATAACGTGGGCACATGGATCAATACATGAGCAAAGCACAGAAGGGCATCGGCAAAGAAACCAGAGGAGCTAAACACCAACTCCTGGTTGACAGAACAGTCACCCAAGACTGCAGAACCCGACACACCAACCTGTGCACTGCCTGGATTGATTACAAGAAAGCATATGACTCAATGCCACACACATGGATCACTGAATGCTTGGAGATGTACAACATCAACAGGACTCTAAGAGACTTCATTGCAAACTCAATGAGGCTGTGGAAAACCACCCTTGAGGCCAATGGCAAGCCACTTGCACAAGTATCCATCAAATGTGGCATATACCAAGGAGATGCTCTATCCCCACTGCTGTTCTGCATAGGCCTGAACCCCCGCAGCCAAATAATCGACAAGACTGGCTATGGATACCGACTCAGGAATGGGGCCACCATCAGTCACCTCCTCTACATGGATGACATCAAGCTATACGCTAAGAGTGAGCGGGACATCGACTCACTGATCCACACCACCAGGATCTACAGCTCTGACATTGGGATGTCATTCGGGCTTGAGAAGTGTAGTCGAATGGTGACGAAGAGAGGGAAGGTAGTCCACACAGAAGGGGTCTCACTCCCAGAAGGAACAATAGCAGACATTGAGGATGGTTACAAGTACCTTGGAATACCACAGGCAAATTACAACCTCGAAGAGGTAACAAGGAAAACAGCAACTGCCAAATACCTCCAACGAGTAAGGCAAGTCCTAAGAAGTCAGCTCAATGGCAAGAACAAGGCACGGGCAATAAACAGCTACGCCCTGCCAGTGATCAGATACCCTGCGGGAATAATAAGGTGGCCAAAGGAAGAGATACAGATCACAGACGTTAAGACACGAAAGCTCCTCACCATGCATGGAGGGTTCCACCCCAAATCCAGCACCCTGAGACTGTACGCTAGCCGTAAAGAAGGCGGCCGTGGACTAGTGAGTGTGAGAGCCACTATCCAGGATGAAACATCCAAGATCCACAAGTACATCAAAGATAAGGCCCCAACAGATGACGTGCTCAGTGAATGTCTCAGGCAATGGGGAACAGAGGAAGAGGAGCTGGAGGAGGGACCATCATGGGAGGACAAACCCCTACATGGGATGTACCACCGAACATAACTGAAGTGGCTGATATCAAGAAATCCTACCAATGGCTAGAACGGGCCGGACTGAAGGACAGCACAGAGGCACTCATCA
The DNA here is from genome assembly GCA_024416835.2 of Perccottus glenii. Classification (NCBI taxonomy): domain Eukaryota; kingdom Metazoa; phylum Chordata; class Actinopteri; order Gobiiformes; family Odontobutidae; genus Perccottus; species Perccottus glenii. The sequence goes on along the minus strand of CM044550.2, from coordinate 32,098,633 downwards.
TGGCTGCACAGGAGCAGGCCTTGAGCACCAGAGCAATAGAGGCCCAAATCTACCACACCAGACAAGACCCAAGGTGTAGGCTGTGCAAACAGGCCCTGAGACAATCCAACACTTAACTGCAGGGTGTAAGATGCTGGCAGGGAAAGCATACATGGAGCGCCATAACCAAGTGGCTGGCATAGTATACAGGAACATCTGTACGGAGTATGGACTGGAAACCCCGAGGTCAAAGTGGGAAACACCCCCAAAGGTGGTAGAGAATGACCGAGCCAAGATCCTGTGGGACTTCTAGATTCAGACTGACAGAATGGTAATGGCAAACCAACCAGACATTGTGGTGGTGGACAAACAGCAGAGGAAGGCCGTTGTGGTTGACGTCGCAATACCAAGTGATTGCAACATCAGGAAAAACTAGAGAAATACCAAGGCCTCAGAGAAGAGCTGGAAAAGGCTTGGAAGGTGAAGGCGACAGTGGTGCCTGTGGTCATCGGAGCACTCGGGGCAGTAACCCCCAAACTGGAAGAGTGGCTACAGCAGATCCCTGGAAGAACACCAGACATCTCGGTCCAGAAAAGTGCAGTACTAGGAACAGCAAAGATACTGCGCAGAACCCTAAAGCTCCCAGGCCTCTGGTAGAGGACCCGAGCTCGAAGGATGAGAGACCACCCGCGGAGGGTGAAGGACAAAGTTTTTTTTATATATATATATATTTATATATATATATATATATACAGCTCAGCGTCGAGAAAGCCAGAGCGGCGCTAAAACAGAGGCACAGCAGAAATCTTCCGACCACTTTGTCTTTTTTAAAGTTTTTAGGACAAATTCACGATTTTAACAGTTTTTTGGTGGATCTGCTGCCGAAAGTTTGCGGTAAGTTTCACATTCAGCTTACTTTTTTTGAGAAAATGTGTGCTAAACGCACATGGCGTAAGCTAGCACAAGATGATAAGACCAGTTGCTAGCTAGCCATATCAACGCGTGATAACTTAGTTAACTGAGAAGCACAGCAAACACTTGAAATCTTAAAAATGATCATCTGTGTCTTTATGTATCCAAGAAATTGGATACATTAAGAGGCTATGTACTACATTGCAGAGTGCATAGGAATGAGCCCCGTTGTCTTTTCAAATGCCTTGGCACCAAATGTAGGTAAACGTTTACCACTTACTCAGCTTTCAAGGGTTATTTTTATCGTGTGCACAATACACCTGTACCGAGAGCTGCTCATATAGCTGTTCTTACAGATTTAAAATGCGCAGTTTCATTCTGTGGCCGCCATTTTCACACGGTGAAAGAGCTAGTGTCTCACTTAAATGATCATCTTGGTGAGGGCAGGTCTGTGTCATGTCCAGTAAGTGGTTGTAAGCACGTGTTTTCAAACACAAAGCATGCTCCCCAGATGTTATTGATAACATGTACAGGGAAACTCCCCCTCAGACCCCAGGTGTCATTGCCAGTACAGATGATTCAGAAAACACACATGAAGCCATGCCAACAGCTAGTTCAGCCAGTGATATGCCAGAGAATGATAGTCAGTCTTATCTGAGAAACATGTGTCTCTTTTACCTTAAACTGCAAGGACAGCTGCTTATTCCTGCCTCTACTATACAGACTATTGTTGATGAAATGCAAAATGTGCATGAGTTAGGTCAAGCATATACAATAACTAAAGTAAGTTCCTTATTAAAAAATGATATGAACCTATCACAAAAATTTGTGACTGCATTCAAGAGTCAAATTTGTTCTCTGTCTGTCATCAGGGACAATTAAGAACAACATACTCTAGAAGTCAAACATTTACAAAAATGTTTAAATACACAGAACCCCAAAAAGTGGCATTGGGAATGGATGAAAAAATTAAACAAAAATGTGCTTACTACATACCAGAGGTAGAAACTCTGAAGATTTTTTTACAGTCACATTTAGGGAGGAACCCACACTCACAGCAGTTTGGAAATCCTGATGTAGAAGTTTTTACGGACTTATATGATGGACAAATTTTCAAATGTCACCAGTTCTTTAATAAAAACCCTGAAAGCCTCAAACTGATGTTGTACCAAGATTCATTTGAAATTGTGAATCTCCTGGGTTCTGCTAAAAAGATGCATAAAGTTCTTGCAGTCTATCTTTCACTGGCAAATTTACCCATTCATTTGCGCTCAAATACTGATAATATGTTTTTAGTCTTGTTGTGTGTTGCGAATGACCTTAAGTATTTTGGAGTAGCCAAAGTTTTCTCAGAGTTGTTGGCGGATCTGAAATCCTTGGAAACGGATGGAATAAATGTAGATGGAGAAACAGTAAAAGGGGGTCTTTACTGCATTGCTGGGGATAACTTGGGTTCTCATTGCATAGGTGGGTTTATAGAGAACTTCAGCTGCTCTCAATATTTTTGCAGGTATTGTGAAATCAAAAGAAGTGAGTTTGTGGCTGATCCAAATATCTGTGGTCCTCCACGCACCCCAGAGACGTATGACAGGGCTGTTGCAGATCTTCAAGCTGAAAACATCCAAGGTGTCAGAGGAATAAAGGTAAACTCTATCTTTAATACCCTTGAGTCTTTTCACGTATCCCAGCCTGGACTCCCGCCTTGTTTAGGTCATGACCTTTTTGAAGGAGTCTTGTCATATGATCTAGCACTGTACCTGAAGAACATTATAAAAAATAAAAAAAATGGTTTACATACTCACTCTTAAACAGGCGCATCAAACAGTTTAAGTACTAAGGATCTGATGGACTTACAAAACCATGTGCTGTCAACCCTGACAAAGCCAAGTTATCAGGACAAGCTATTCAAAACTGGAACTTTTTGAGATTGCTACCAGTTTTGATTGGCGACAAAGTGCAAAACCATGAGGATGAAGTATGGCAGTTGGCACTCCACCTAAAAGACATTGTGGATCTTATTTGTGCTCAAAATATTTCCTTGGCACAGATCGCATATCTTGACATTTTGATCCAAGAATATTTTGAGTTTAGAAAGATGTTGTTTCCTGAAATTCAACTAAAACCCAAGCACCACTATTTGCGTCATTATTCTGCACTACTCTTGAAATTTGGTCCATTGATTAGGTTATGGACACTTAGGTTTGAAAGTAAACACAGTTATTTTAAAAGGTGTGCCAAACACTTAAAAAACTTTAAAAACATTTGTCAAACTTTGTCAGAGTGTCATCAGATGTATCAGGCATATCTTTTAGCTGGGCAAGAATGCAGTAAAATACTACAAGTGAAGGACAGCTGTGAGTTTTATCCCAACCTCTATACTAACACTATTAAACATGCAGTCAAGGAGTTAGCCTTTTCAGAAAGCAACACAATAGTTACCACAGACATTCAGTACAAGGACACTGCATATAAAAAAGGACAGTTTCTTGTGTACAGAAATGATGAGTAGGGCTGGGTACCGAACTTCGATGCCTTTATGGTATCAAACGAAAAACTTCGATACTATGAGTATCGAAAAATTATTATCTTCGTGCCAAATTTCGGTTCCAAGCGTAAGCGGCCGGGTTTTTTTTTGCCAAGCAGCTGTGTCTGTGTGAGCTTGTAACATATGTGCATGTAAGGAACTACATTCGCCGTGATTGGCTGTCCACCACCACGTGACGTGACGGTGGGATATCTGAAGATACTCGTAGTCACACAACACAAGTGTAACGTTAGTCGTTTTTTCTCCAAACGTTCCAGTTTTATAATGCCAAAGAGATCTAAAGTGTGGCTACACTTTATAAAAGTAGATGCCGAGTCAGCAAAGTGTAACATATGCGACAAGTGTATTGCAACCAAAGCCGGCAATACCACAAATTTAATGAAGCATTTGACCATGCACGGGATCAATATGAAGGCAGAAAGTTGCATGGTATTCGACTGTAAAAAGAAGGAACCAGAGGAGCCTTGCACCTTAACGGAGTCATACCTGCCCCCTTCAACATCATCTGGCATTTCTGACATTGTAGCAAGTAAGAAAGGAAGATATTACCTTTGTAATAAGTAATTGTTTACGCTAACGCGAGTGGTTTGAGTGTGTGGATGCAACTCTGCGTTGCGATGTAACGTTACCCAGGCGCTAGCTTTAACCTTATTCTTTGACCAGGCAACATCTTTGTTTTTCCATTGTAACGTTAAGGTTTCACATTTTAGAAATATTTGACAGATAAGTGTAATTTCCCTACTTAAACCAAATGCATCCCCATGACGTTGACTACCACTTTATGTATGTTAGCTTGTGCTGCTAGTCGGTTGCTGTAGCGTTAGTGCTGTTATTCCTCCCTTCACATTAGCCTCTGCCTCCTTTTGCAGGAAGGCATGGCGATAGAAGTAACAGCCAACAGCATGACCAGCACCTCAGAGAAGATTCAGGAGGAGATACAGCTCTACAGAGGTTTGCCGTGTACACTCAACACTCAGTGAATCCAGCAACTTGGTGGTGGAGTAAGAAGGACACACAGAGCCAGGTTCCTCTGTGTACAAGCCTCATCGACGCCCTCAGAGCGTACATTTTCTGGCTGGGGACACCATTAGCCAGGAGCGGGCCTGTCTGTTGCCAGAAAAAGCCGACATGTTGATCTTTCTGAAGAAAAACTGCTGAGTTACCCACAAATACAGTTTGATTTTGCACTAAAAGCTATTTTTTTTTACATTCCTATGAATTTTAGTTGGTTCAATATTAGGATGTACACAATATAATTTATTTATTTATAATATGTTCATGTTGTGGCAAAAGGTTTCTCTTTTTGTAAATTTTGGCCAAGTTAGGATTGATACGATGTGTGAAGTGTGAGTGTGAAGTGTTACCAGAATTTGTTTTAATTAAGATGAAAAATAAAAGTTTTGTGTTTAATGTATTTGTGTTGATTTTGAAATGGATTTTAAAACACATGGTATCGAAAAAAGTATCGTTAGGAACCGGTATCGAAAATGAGGTATCGAAATTGGCACCGGATCGAAAGATTTTGAACAATACCCAGCCCTAATGATGAGTGTATGGAGTTTTAGGAACTTCTACTCATCTTGATTAAAAATGACACATCTGTGTATGTTTTGATGGATATCCACAAAGGCATCTTCCTCTTGGAATACCATCTGTATTTTGTGACAAAGGACAGTCTTGGGTTACAGTGTATCAACATTAATGACCTGCCCGATTTCTATCCTTTGGTATCATACTTTCTTGATGGATACCAAGTCATTCCACTAAAACATAGTATTGTGGCAAAATAATGTCCAGTTATAGCTCACTTCTCACTCTATATAGTTTGACATACACCGATCAGCCATAACTTTATGACAACCTGCCTAATATTGACCATGACCCTGTTGCCGGTTCACCACTTTTCCTTCCTTGGCCATTGCAATTTGGCCCTTGTCAAAGTTGTTCAGATCCTCACACTTGCCTTATGTATTGTTTATAGTGTAATAAATATTAATTCATCAATTTATGTAAATTATCAATTAATATCTTTATTATCAAAATTATTGTCTCGTTGAGGGCACCACCCAGAAAAGTTCTGGGAAACTGATTATATTTACTAAGTCTCAATTAATCTGAAGGAATAGAATTCTCTGTTTTCGAATATGTCTTATATAAACATTAAAACACCAAATCAAAATCTTTAACGTTTTATGGGAGTTTATTAAAGATTATACAAAGTTAACAGGTTGATTATCATGATGTGGAAGGACACAGAGGAAAAGATTATTGACGGATAATGAGAATGATTAAAACAGAATAATAAATTAAAGCCGCAAGCGGCGATAAAGGCCCTCGCCTCCCTTGAGACCGCGGGGACACATGCACTCGGAGGATTGCATTTCGTGCTTTAAAGCGTAAACTTCACGGTAATGTCAAATAACCAGGCCTGTGCTACTGCTGGGGCCTGCTACACCACCTTGTAATTTAGAGTTAAAGGTCTCCACAATCCCTGGTTTTCCTGGGAACTGTCTGAACCTTTGAACATAATAGATTATGCTTGGGCTAAGGTGAGAAAAAAAAAGTACTGGCTGGAGATTTGAGATGACTCAGGAATCGCTGCACCCCCTGTTTAAAAGTTAAAATGTAAATATAACTTGTCTAAAAGTACAAGGTTACGTACTGGCTGGAGATTTGAGATGACTCAGGAATCGCTGCACCCCCCTGTTTAAAAAGTTAAAATGTAAATATAACTTGTCTAAAAGTACAAGGTTACAAGTTCCAAAGGATTCTGAGGAGTTTTCTAAGACTCTAGCCGTGGCTCTGGAGGGGCCTCCTCTAAAGGAAGGATCCTGGCAATTGGGAAATGGCATTTATTTCCCAAAGATTGCCTCTTCACAGACTCATTACGACCACAGCCACAAATGTATCAAAAAACAAATTGATAACTTTTTTTGCACACGTGTCTAGATGATACTCACCAAATTTGGAGCTGTTTAGATGAAAAGCCTTTAGACACAAGGGTGAGATTTAGGTGGTCACGCATTCCACCCAACATAGTAGATTTTCTGTTGAGTTTACGGTATGGCTGTAATAAACTTTTATGTTTGCCCTGAGGTGTCCTATGGATGTACCAAGTTTTGTATTTCTACATTGGAAAAATGTACTTTCCTTTTCCATAGAACCAATGTATTTTGACTTTTCTAGGGTCGCCACTGAGTCATTTTTCATATTTTTTTCAGCGACTTCAAATACATAAATTTTTCTGGGCTTGAAGTCTGGGACCAATAAAATTGACTTTTAGTTGTTGGTTTACTGGGTCAAATTGAGGATCATATTGCAGAAAAATTATAATAAATATATACCGAATTATAATAAAAAAATATAACTCGAGCAAAAGTCTAGAAAAACGCTTGTCTCTTTTACATACATGTGTTTAGCTCATTTTGCCCAAGTTTGGTGTCTGTGGAATGAAGCAGCTATTTTTGTTGTTTTTTAAAAGAGGTGTATTCTAAGTCGGACCAAATTTTCAATTCAAAATGGCCGCCTTCCGTGTGTGATAGGGTGTGGCTTTTTGGCTTTTTTGTTCATAAGCCCATGCTGGATGTGTGTACCAAGTTTCATTTATGCGTCGACAAACTAAAAATTTTCACTTCCCATTGACTTTTCCCAAATATTTGGGACGTTGCTATGGCAACACATTTATAGATAGGGGGTGGTTGTCATTGGCTTTTATGCTCGTCATGACATATTAGATGTGTGTACCAAATTTTATGTCTCTATGACAAACTAAATTCTTGGGTCCCATTATAAGTTTGTAGGCGCTGGAGAGCCATTTCTAAAGATAACCCTTTTATGTACATATTTTTTGTTCAGGTCATGAATGTGCACAAACGCCTTTTTGGGTCCAACTCGATCCGAGAAGGCGTTTGAGAGTTAAGAGACGTTTTATTTTCACAAAAATGGCCACCTCGTTACAGGCTTGCCACACCCATACCCGATAAGATATCAACAACAAAGTCACAACTTTGGTTGGCACATGTGTCTAGATGATACTCACCAAATTTGGGGCCATTTAGATTAAAACACAATGATTTGCATCTTTCTGCAAAGTGCGATTTTAGTGGAAGTAGATGCTTTCACCCCATGGCGGACTTCCTGTTAAGTTTAGGGTGTGACTGTCATTGACTTTTCTGTTTGCCCTGACGTGTTCTATGGATGTACCAAGTTTCATTTTTCTGCTCTGGCGCTGTGTGTCTGGGTTTGGAAGATACCGCGTTCCCTAGACGTCCGTCACGTGACGATGCCGCTCGCTGGTTAGCGGGGCTGCTGTTGAACGGAGTTGATGTGCAGGCGTTACTGTATAATGCTCTCTATCTCTGCCGTTGGCATTAGGCAGAAACAGATTAGAGTCTTTGAAAAACTGTCGCTAGACCACTGAAAACTTTCTGGCTTCTGCTAGTTAGTTCAAGCGGAATTCTTAGTCTTCACAAGAACTACAAAAATGTCTCCCGTCTCCTGGGGATGACGTCAAAAGAGTGTCTTACAAAAATAGTCAATGTGTAGGCTTGAAAAGGAAAAATCACGTTTGCACGGCGTGTGCAGCATGTCTAGAAAAAATTTTAAGTAAGTTAATAGTTAAAGCGGTCCGAAGCGGACTAGTGGTTTGTGCGGAACCAAGACGAGTCGAATAAGCAGAAGGAAGCAAGAGATGGAGAAGCACAAAAGAGAAGAAGCCGCGATTTCCGGCGCGCACACGGGTTTTTTGTGCCGCTTGAAGAGGCGGGTTTTCGACACGGCCTGGGGTGTGTTTGGCTTATGATCGAAGGGGAAATGTTATTCCAACTAATTTTAATTCAAATAACCCTTAATCTTCCACAGAAATCGGGCAGGTCATTCCACATTTTTATTAACTGTAAACTTGGGAGAGTGATGGAAGAGGGGTCAATTCTTCTCGTTATGACTCCGGATCCTGTAAGGAGCATTACGAAGATCAACACATTTAACACAATACTTTTAATACACACCTTTTAATGGCATGAGTCCCTAATCATTTGTTTGATGAAAACTTAGCGGCGTTCATCCATACTGTCACTAGATGGCACCATCACAGAAGTCTGTCCGAGTCGGTGAGAGTGTCAATAGCCAAACCGTAATTCAAATGATTACATCCTGTCTGGATGTAGCCAGAAAGTCTGGTTTGGTCGGAGATAACACCTTGATCTGCTTTGGGAATGGAGAAAAGCAAAGTCATTAATTAGGGTTATTCCAGAGTTCCTGTCCTTAGGAAAACAACTGGCCATCTTCTACGAATTAGCAGAGGGGTGTTAAGGTCTTTTTTTCCAGTAGAGCAAACACTTTAGGAGAGTCTGTAAAAGGGGTTTTAAAGCATAAATTGTCAGTCCGTGACATTTACTGGGGTCACCCCTTGTATGATACAGTCCGTAGATTGAACTCCTGGTCCTGGTTGCTACAATTAAATGGAATGTTAAATTTCTGCCCCTTGAAGAAACTCAAGACAGTCAGAGGCAAAAGATGGAAAAACTCAAAGTGATGTTCCAAGACTCTGATGCCAATCCAGAAGAGGTAAAATGTCTAATGAAGTCTACATTTTACACACGTCAACATGTCAACCAGGGAAAAAGTATCAAATGCCTTAGAGAGGAGTGGCCGTTTTTGTTTAATGAACTTGGCATGTCGGTCCAGTTCACTGGTATTGACCTCAAAGAGACATTCACGCAAAATTTGGATTTGAAGGGGAAAAGGCTTCTCGACTACATGACCACAGGTTGTGTCAACAAAAACAAGAAGTTCCTTCAGAATTATTTGAGGCTTCAGAGGATGCGGGGACTGCTCACATGATGTTACAGAGATGCTTCTCCTTCTGCCCAGCTACTTTGATGAGAAGGAGTCGTCCATGTTCTTCCATATAGAAGATACCTGTTTGGCAGAAGAAGTCCAAATAGAGCAAGTGCCTTTGACACCTGCTGTTATTGTCTGCGGTAAGTCTGTTCCTTAATATCCTTATTTATTTTTTGATTGCACTGTTTATAGAATTTTTCATGTGAGTGCAGCACTTATTAATATAACCTGTTAAATAATTTGTTCATAGGGCAGTCCTTCTATTCCTCAACAAGGTACATGCTGAGTCTCGATCAGAACCTTATCAACACAAACATCTCATCCTTCATTTCTGCATTGTGCCTCATGTTCCGGAGCTACTACTGTTTTAATATCCATTATCCATCTGAGCTGGCTTCAACTCTGGAGTTTCTTCAAAGGTAAGTAAATATGGCTTACCCATTTCTCAGACCTGGGACTCTAATCCGGACCTCAACTAAGGCTGGGACCGGGACTCAAGCCTGAGAGTCAGACCTAGCCTAAGAGCCCGGCTCAAGCCCAGTCTTAGTCTGGGTCTGGCTCTGAGTATTGGCCGGGCTCGAAGCCGGAGTCAGTGAGTCTGTCTAAATGCTCAATATGCCTTTTATTCTACAGGTGTTTTTTCTCCATAAACCCAGAAAAAGGAACTAAAGTAGAGAACAAAAACTCCCAGCGTCGTCTCAATGTGAACCCTTGAGTCCTCACCTTGATACAGGAACTCTCCGATCACGAATGGCGTTAAGCCTAAATATGGACTCTTTTTGTGGACTCTGTTTGAGGAGGTACTATTATTTTTCACTTTAGCTTTTTTGCATGTTCTATACTTAAAAAAAAAAAAAAAATGCATTAAATTGTTTTATGCTATACTGTTGATCATTCCAGAAGGGGAGAGTGTCGGTTGTTGTGTGCCTGGCACTTGAACTTTGTTAAAATAAAATGGCTGTTAAATAAATTTTCCAAAAGTGATATTTTCCTCGTGTCTTTTTTCAATGTATTTTTGAAATTTACAATATAACTTAGTACAACATAAAAATGCAGCATATTATGAATGGATTTTATGTATAATATACAGATCATCTCCATTTATAATGCTAAGTTTTACTGTTGTTTTACCATCATAAATTAGTTTTTTGATTGATCATTCACTGTTAATTTTATAATTTCTTGATGCACAATAAGCAATTATTACATGTGAAAAATGCCAGAAATGGTCTGTTTATATACAGCATAATTGTGCAAAATTAACAATTTTTTTTTTGTAGCTTTAACATTTTTTTTTAAAATGTCAGTCAGCTGTTTTCATTCACTGTAAGTCAATTTACATATTCAATCAGTAAAGCTATCTACTGTGCTGCTGTATTTTTACAGGAATTCTCTGGTAACACCAGCTGCCAGCCTTTTCCTGTAAAAACAACTAATAATAATAATAATAATAATAATAATAATAATAATAATAATAACTTTATTTTATATAGCGCCTTTAAATGGGAATCTCAAAGCACTTAACATACACTTACATACATATAAAATTAAAAGATACACAAAGCAATAAAATCAATTAAAAAGCCAAAGTAAAACAAGCAAGAATAATAAAATGAGTCACATAAAAGCTATCCTAAAATAGTACGTTTTAAGTAATGATTTAAAAATACTAAGAGATTCTGCATTCCTAATCTCAGAGGGCAGGGAATTCCACAATTTAGGAGCCAAGGAGGAAAAAGCCCGATCACCCATAGTTTTTAACCGTGTTTTTTGGACAGTTAAGAGACCAGCTTCAGAGGAGCGTAGTGCGCGTGAAGGAGTGTAGAGAGTTAAAAGTTCACACAAATATTGAGGGGCCAGATTATTCAAGGCCTTATATGTGAGCATGAGAATTTTAAAATCAATACGAGAACTAACAGGAAGCCAGTGCAATTTTTCAAGGATCGGTGTGATGTGCTCCCTTGCACTGGTTCCTGTTAAAATTCTGGCAGCTGAATTTTGTACCAACTGCAGCTTATTTAGGGTAGCTTTAGAGACTCCGGCCAGCAATGCATTACAATAATCAATGCGTGAAAACACAAAGGTGTTGATTAACTTTTCAGCCACAGAGCAAGTCAACATGGGGTGTAGTTTGGCAATGTTTCTAAGATGAAAAAATGATGCTTTGACAGTGTTACGGACATGAAGGTCGAAACTGTTTTTTTTTACAGTGTGCCCAAACTTTTGCAGACACCATTTTTTTGTTTTCTGTTATTTTGAAAGTGTAAATGATGGAAATAAAATCTAACTTTTTTTGATTTATTATAAGGATGTCTAATCTGTCATTTGATGCCTTTGAGATTTTTCCATCTTTTCTTGGCGTCTTTATGCACACCTGGGGTGCCCAAACTTTCGATCGAAAGAGCTTATATATATATATATATAAGCTCTTTCGATCGAAAGTATATATATATATATATATATATATATATATATATATATATATATATATACAGGGCCGGCCCTGGCCAATTTGCTGCCCTAGGCAAGATTTCACCTGGTGCCCCTGGAATTTGTAAACTGATGCTGAATCGCTGGGCGGTGCTGAAGTGGAGGAAGAGGTGTGCTTGATGCGGAATCGCTGGGCGGTGCTGAGATGGAGATGTCTGCAACAGGTGGCCCAGGATTTGCAGGGACGGGGTTCAGATATTTCAAAAGTGCATCTGAAGAGAGAAGAGGAGGATTATATGTGACCATTGGGTGTTACATTTTATTATTAAAAAGCTGATGATAGTGAAACTATAAAAATATGGCAGCACCTAAACCACATTATAGCTTAAACACACAAACAGCAAGAATAATTACATCTGGTATTCATGCACAAAACTCTATTCATTGAGCACTTCTCTAGCATACAGTAGTTACATTTTCAAAATTAATTTTGAAAGTGTTTGTTTTCAGTATAACTGGCATGGCAGCAATGTCCTACTAACTACACTTTATGATGTTATAACCATGAAACAGAGGAGAAACGTAAATCTTTATTTAAATTGAATTTTAAAGTTGCTAAATCCATATATATAATACATATATATAAAAACATTTTATGTAGGACTCAGTCATTTTAAATAAAGATTTACGTTTATATAGCAACATTTTATGCAGAACTCATTTTAAATAAAGATTTATATGTCCCTCTGCCTGTGTACTCGTTGTGTTTTCTGGATCATCCTTCATTAAAGCCTGCGTTTGGATCACCACTGTCTGTCTCTACCGTGCAGTTCATGACACTATGTCATAAGCTAATTCAAATTAGCGTTACAGGCATCGTTGAACTAACTTAATGCAACATAGATAAACTGATCATCATTACCTACCTCTGTCTTTTCGCGTTTTCTTCCTCTTCTCTTCTTTTTTTTCTTCCCTGGGCACCAGATGGCTTGGTCTTTTGACATAATGACAACTTATCAGTATCAGTGAATTCGGCCATCTGTCAGTGACAATCACACACAGGTAACGGATGTTTTTTTTTTTTTCAGCAGGGCGGGGCCGGGGGAGATTGATGCGTCACTCAGTCGGACGGGTGGTTCGGGATTCGGGAATTTGGGCGCTGGCGCCACCAAAGTGGGCGGAGCCCTTAGCATTTGCCTATTCCGCCTATGCCCAGGGCCGGCCCTGTATATATATATAATATATATATATATATATATATATATATATATATATATATATATATATATATATATATATATATATATATATATTATAAATTAGCAGACCGCACTCAGCATCTCTACAAGTATGAAAGCCGTGTTGAATCCTAACACAGGCACATCTCATTGTACTGAATGAGGTGCTGATTAGGTGATCACCTGAACCCAAAAATGTCAGTAGTTTATAGATTAAAACAAAAATGTTAATTTTACCCAAACACATACCTATATATAGTAAAACCAAAGAAACTGATCAAAGTGTTGATGTGCTTTTCATTTACGGGGATCTGAGTTTTATTTGTTGGCAGGCTAAATGCTTTCCTATGTTGTCAAGAGGCACGGATTAGCATGTATGTTCGGGCTCTCCTTTGCCCAGCGCCAGAGCAGAGTACTTAAGTCCTGCTCAGCTCACGGAGCGAGTGCGCTGATCTCTGGTGTTTGTGAAACAGCCAACGGATTTTAAAGAGCTTAAGTTTTAGCTGCTTCAGAGTAAAATCCGTGTCTTCTCCAGGGATATATATAGGCTACAATTATTACTCATTAATTTGATTATTAATTAATATTCCTATATTTTGGTGTATAATATTTACCCCTCCGTCCAATACCACCACCGGCCGCCACCAAGCCTCTCCCATGGTACCTCTAAAATGGTCCAGCGAAATACAGTGATATACCTCCGTCCACCAGAGGGCAGGCTCCAAAAGCGTAAATATAAGGAGAAACCCAATGGCGACTTTACAAGAGTAAAACTCATGTTTACAGCCTGGTACAAAAGATGGCTCCGGTCTCTAGAGCTAAGTTTTTACTACATGACAACTCTGGGGGGGGGTGAATTTTTGATTAATATGTTTGTTTATGCTATATAAAGACTATTGTTTCACTATGGAAAAAGCCCGGATGTAACGGCCATTTTATTGCACATTCGTAATGACAATATTGGTGAATAGGGGACCAATGGGCGGATATCATCCATATTTATACAATCTATGGCCGCCACTGGTGTCTTCCATTCAGGTCTGTCATGTTGACAATAATCTTGATGATCTCTGGAGTCAAAAGTAAATCAAAACAGGATTCCACGTTTCAAATCCTGGTGATGGTGTGCTGTGTCGACCCTGGAATCAAACCTCTGGCAGCAGGAACAGAATTACCCAGACAGTGTATGGACTTTGAAAGACTAAAAGGCGGAAACGGAAGCGTCGCAGCTGAATACGAGGCGCTTGTCTGTAGTTTGTAGGAGCGGCCGGTTCCTCCCACAGCCACACCGTTCACTGGGAGCCCTTTTCTAGTGGCAGCAGCTGCGCACATCTCGAGACACGGTGACGGCCAGAGCTGAGAAGAGCCCTGACCTGCCCCTGGCCCGTAGCCCCCGTCCTGCTGTGAACCCCGCGCCGCTTCAATCTGTATTTCTTCTTTTTTTTTGCCCGTGGTTGCTGGTAGTGACTCGGTGGTTCATTTCGGTGGGTTTTGATTGACATGGTCGATTATCACGCCGCTAATAACCAGTACACATTCGGCGGGCCGCAGACATACATGGAGCAAGAGAACGACTGGGACCGGGACCTGCTGCTGGACCCGGCCTGGGAGAAGCAGCAGAGAAAGGTAAGCAGGCCCCAGGGCCATAAGGGTGTTGGGGGCATGAGACTGGGGCTCTGTTCTGGATCGCTGTGCTAATTGTGAGCGCGGAAATCCTTGTAACTGAACCGCTGTTAGCCGCTGCTTTTACTACTTTCAGACGAGATTTTCCATCGTCCTCTCACCTCAGCGGAACCGGGGTGCCACATTGTTACAAAAACGTCCACGACGCGTGCGAGCAGCCGTTAGATTGAGGCTTGGGCGTTATCAGTGCACCTATAGCCTTCTGGTGCGGCCGGTTGGAGGCCCGGCAGCTCTGGCTCTGGCTGTTCAGTGTATCTTTGAGTTGGTCCTAGCAGTAAACGTGTAGCCAGAGTGGAATGCCTAACCTGTTTGCAACCTCTGAAGTATTTGTAGCATTGTATTCAACCCTGCAATGAATCTCGAACATACGACAGGATTGAAGTGTGTGTGTAACATGTGGCTCTGAATAGGCCTTTACAGCAGGAGGCTACAAGGCTTTGACAATGGTGTGTTAGTTTAGTAAAGTCTGGTGTTTGTCTGCCACCTCCAGATCTCCACAGGACTCTGTTTGTTGTCTATTTGTAGCTTAAATCTAGCTCTAACCTGTTCTCGACTGGTTTCCTAATCAGTCCTTTAACATTTCCACTGTCCCTCAGGTGTTCGTCCTGCTCCCAGTGAACTTCAAGTAATTCTTTAGTGTAAAGCATTACGGTAAAACGAAAAACAAATGTTGTGTAGTAGGATATGAGAAGAGTAGAATGGGAGTGAGGGTGTGTTGTTAATGAGGCATTAGTCCAATGACGCAGCCACACATATCTGACATTCCTGCTCTTGGTGCGACAACGTGCCATGCATCGACATGGGCATTGTTTAGATGCTCCTGAGGTTTAGCCATGAGACATTTCTTCAATGTGGCCGCCTGTGTGCCCTTCCTGTGTGCCCCACTGCTAAATCAGAGGCTGAAGGTGTGTTCATCTTTGCACAGAGAGCACTCAGGACAAAAGTACTTGAAAAGAAAGTCTAAGCTGCCAATCATTAACAGATCTTGTGCAAGCCAGAGCTAATGACTTCTGGTTACTTATGACTAAAACTGCCAGGGTTGGCTCTAGTGGTGGATTTTCAGACAGAAAGGACCCTGGTCTTGTGAGTAGAGTCAGTCACTGATTGAGGACTATCTCATGGGTTTGAAGTGGCAGTTATAGTAAAGCACTTGCCACTGGAACTCCAAAAGTCAAATAATGAAATTGGGTATGTAACGATGCACTCAACTCACAATTTGATTTTGTCAAGATTTTTTTTTGTTGTGCACTTTTTTTATTTCACAAATCAGGGCTCCAAATGACAATGGATTTTATACAGTGCTTTTCCACCTACTAGGCACACCACATGCTTTACAACAAGCTTCATTCTCACACATTCATACACCAGAGCCACACACACTGGGAGCAAGGTGGGTTAAGTGTCCTGCCCAAGACTCCAGACAAGCTTTTTTACATCACCGTCCCCAAAGCCGGTTCAAACAGTCCCTAAAGTAAATCAACGTCCCCATATTTATTTAAAATATTATTATTCCATTTGTAAGTTTTTATAAATAAACGTAAATACAATCAAATTGTACATGTGTAGACCAGGGGTTCCGTTGTCCGGTAATTACCGGTCATTGGCCGGGAAAAAAATTAAATGTCCGACAAAATTAAATCTCTCCGGTCAAATTGTCAGATTAAAACTGCCTAATAACCCCGGCCCCGCCCCCCAACACAATCTGAATCGACCGTTTGAAAGTTTTTAAACAACATCGCATGTTGCATTTCAAATAAAGCGCACGCCTAACGGCTATAATATAGACCTAAACCACGAACTATTGAGAGACGTTTCAAATATGGCCAGGCCCAGGCAGACTAGCCTTTAAAAGTTTTTTTCAGAGGCCAGACGCGAAGGAGGATACTGAATCAGGAACGCCTGAAGCCTCAGATGTCCAGAGCCTGACAGCTCCGCCACCACCGGAGAAAAAGCCGAAGTGTAGGGCGTATCGGTCGGAATGGAGTGACAAGTTCCCATGGCTAAGATAATAATAATAATAATAATAATAATAAGTTTTATTTATATAGCGCCTTTCCAGAGCTCAAGGACGCTTTACAATAAACAAACAACAATAAGGACAATTGACAAAGAGAGCAGACAGGACAACAACAGGCAAATGAGAGTTCAAGTACAGTAAGTGAAAGAAAAAAACCCACTAAGAACTGTAACATTCAGAGAATAGGTGTGTTTTGAGCATGGATTTAAATTCAGAGATAGTGTTAACTAAACGGAGTGATAGGGGGAGAGAGTTCCACATTTTGGGCGCAATAACACTGAATGATCTGCCCCCCATTGAAGCAAGGCGATGCCGAGGGACAACGAGAAGGCTGGAATCAGCGGATCGTAAAGAGCGTAGGGGTGTAGGGGAGAAGCAGGTTACAGAGGTAGGGGAGCAAGGCCGTGAAGAGACTTAAGCGAGAAGGAGAATTTTGAATTTAATACGGTAAGCAACAGGAAGCCAGTGAAGATCGTGCAGAATTGGGGAAATATGTGCAGAACGCTTGGTGTGGGTGAGTAGTCTGGCAGCAGAGTTTTGAATGTATTGTAATTTGGAAATGGAGCTAGCTGGTAGGCCAATGAAAAGTGCATTGCAGTAATCAAGGCGTGAGGTGACAAATGCATGGATGACAATTTCAGCATCTGAGATGCTGATAAAGGGACGGAGCTGAGCGTCGACGTAGATGAAAGAATGCCAATTTAGTGATGGATTTAATGTGAGAGTGGAAAGATAGAGTGGAATCAAAAATTACACCAAGATTTTTAACAGTAGTAGATGGTTTGATAGAAGAGCCGATCTCACAGGTGAGGTTAGTAGGAATTTTATTAGTGAGTGATGAAGGTCCAGTGAAAATAATCTCAGTTTTGTCCATGTTAAGTTTTAGAAAATTTGAATGAAGCCAGTCTTTTATTTCATACACACAAGCAGAGATTTTGTCAGTTGTGAAGGATGAAGTTGATGTACAGGTAGTATATAATTGAATGTCGTCAGCGTAAAAATGATAATTAAAACCATGACGGAGGATCTGACCAAGAGGTATTATATAAATTATAAATAATAATGGCCCAGAACGGATCCATGAGGACACCTTGCTTCAGGGGACAGTGGGTGAGCGAAAGTTCTGGAGTGAAATGTAAAACAGTCTGTCAGAGAGATAAGAGGAGAACCAGGAAAGAGCAGCACCAGAAATACCCACATCCGAAAGCGCGATATGAGTAGTTGATGGGAGACGGTATCAAAGGCAGAGCTGAGGTCGAGCAGCAAAAGCATAGATAGAGAACCAGAATCACCAGCGAGAAGCAGATCATTCATTACCTTAACTAGTGCTGTTTCAGTACTATGCAAAGGGCGAAAACCAGATTGAAAAGGATCAAAAAGGTTATTTTCAACTAGAAAAGACTGGAGCTGGGAGGCAACAGTGCTTTCCAGTAGTTTAGCTATGAAGGGGAGATTTGAAATGGGACGATAATTAGATAAAACTGAGGGATCAAGGTTGGGTTTCTTGAGGACAGGGGTAACAGCTGCAGTTTTGAGTGACAGAGGAAATGAAGCAGAGATAAGAGATGCATTGATGAAGTGAGAGATAGGTGCAGAAATAACTGAATGGCAAAGTTTCAGTAGAGTGGTAGGAGCAGGGTCAAGATGACAAGATGAAGGGTTGGATTTCAAGATTAACTCAGAGACAGAAGAAGGAGTAGACAGAGAGAAAACAGGCAGGGATTGACCAGGTTGATTCGGCAGATAACTAATATTAGTGGCATCATTAAAGAGGCACTGGTTTACGGCATCTGACTAAGATGTGAGGTAGTTGATGGTAACGAAAAAAATGTCCGGAAACGAAACCTCTGCCGGTCACTTTGACCGGCACCATTTTTTTCTAGCGGAAACTCTGGTGTAGACTACTGCTCACATTCTCTCTGTTCTCCACCGGTGATGGGACATTTACGGTACTTTTTGTCTGTTGGGAGAGAGTAAAGCTCAGCCTCAGACTTGTTTTTGTTGCTCTCATTAAGTCCCCTTTGTTAAGTCCGTGTGCATGGTACCGGTCTGTGCAGCAGGTGAGACACAGACGGTGAGCGAGTGAACGCCTTTTGCTAAAGTGGATTTATTTATGCTGCAACACCTCTGATTTGAACGAGGATGAGACTTCCTCAAAATCAACATTCACACTCTCGTCACCATGCTACAAACTGTTTGCAACAACTTGTTGAAAGTGAGTTTGTATTAAACAGAACATCCACTGTTGTTCAAAACATGAATCAAGATTCAAAAAACATGTCGATTGACTGGAAACGTCTCACATGTTAATCGTTTTTTTGTTTTTTTTTTCAATCGGCTCACGGTTAATTGTTACATCTTTACATAAACTAAAGAAAAAGTGTCTATTGTGTTCTATCTGTAGGGCTGCTAGGCTTCCTAGTCCTTTAGCTTTACTGTCAGTGAACACACTGCAGCCCAGCTTTGAACAAGCTCATAACGGTGTTCCCTGCCTGTTTACAGTGACAGACACAAAAAGCTCTGATTAACAGGCAGTAGATAAATATTATTCACATGCATCAAATGCAGAAACGATGCAAGGCTATAACTTTTGGCAGCCCTAAACATTTCTGATGAATGAACCTTATGCAGAATGTTCACTCATTTATTTATTTTTTTCTTCATTCTTAAGTAATGCAGAAAGAGGCATTATAGCAGTAGAAGCACAAGGTTTATTAATATTCTGCTTCAGATGGGCTCTGCAGCTGAGTTTGCTCAAACACGAGCCATGTATCATTGGGGTCTGCTGGACGGTGTCTCTATAGGTAGACATCTGTTTTTTAACTTCCCTGGTCTTGATCTTTGCTCACACACAGGGGTTTCCGTGACCGTTGAGGTGGGCTGCCCACTTTGACATGCTTTTTAGCGGCTGGCTCGCGAGCAGAGCCATCTTAGATGGCCAGGGTTGTGTCAGGACAAACTGGGTAACATGTTGTCTGAACAAACAGCCTGAACAATGTCTCCTGTCACTGCATTTCATTTACATTACATTTACATTTATTCATTTAGCAGACGCTTTTATCCAAAGCGACTTACATTACATTACCAGTGTTACAGTCACTGGAGGCAAGGTGGGTTAAGTGTCTTGCCCAAGGACACAACGACAGTATGAACTGTGGGGCGAGCGGGAATCGATCCTACTACCTTCCGGTTGGAGGACGGCCACTCTACCACTGAGCTACTGCCGCCCGCATTTCATAGTAAAATGTTTAAAGAATGAAACGAGCGTTTGAGGAAGATTGACCAAGTATCTTCTGCCAAACAATAGACTCCTCTCTTCAGCACAGCAATCATTTGATCGAAAATGAGATTTGATTTGATCTTATTGTGTGCCAGGTGTTGTATCAGGCAGCAGGTCCAAAACATAAGCACTATTTAAATGTTTGATTTTTAGATGTAGGCCCTAAGCAGACTGGTCTACGAACATGTGAATGTCTCAGCCGCATGGTGCAGATGAGACAAACAGGAAGCTGACTCTGCAAATAAACCTATACCACAGAGATTCTCTAAATAAGCACACAGTTTCACCATGACATTATTGCAGTTCAAGCAGTCTTTCATAAAAAAAATGTAAGTTTACCAATAGATTTGCAATATACTGTACTGCTCCAGTTAGAATTAGGACTTTGTTTTCACCCTATTTACCTCTATTATGAGGGTGCACGTGGCAGAGTGGTTAGCACTCCTGCCTCACAGCAAGAAGGTCGTGAGTTCAAAACCCGGCCGACTCAAACATTCTCGGCCGACTCCGGTCTTTCTGTAGTCTGCATGTCCTCCACGATGTTACCGTGGGTTCTCTCCGGGTACTCCGGCTTCCTCCCACCGTCCAAAGACATGCATGTTTAGGTTAATTGACAAATCTAAAGTGTCCCTAGTGAATGAATGTGAGAGTGAATGGTTGTCTGTCACTGTCTATGTCTAAATGTCAGCCCTGTGACTAACTGGCCACTGTCCAGGGTGTACCCCGCCTCAGGCCCAAAGCTGCTGGGATAGGCTCCAGTCACCCGCGACCCCTAACGGGACAAAGCGGTAGAAAATGAATGAATGAATGAACCTCTATTATGCAACTTATATGCATGCATTTATGTAATGCAATTTTTTTAAAATTAAGAATCGCCAGCACTTTCATTTGTCTTTTTATTTTATTACATGGTCCATTATGCTTCTAAACATCAACAAATGACACCAGCCCTCTTCAAACACAGGTGAATCCATGAATCATACTATCCAAGAAAAAGGGACCAGGTTTTTTTAATTTTTAATTTTATATATATATATATATATATATATATATATATATATATATATATATATATATATATATATATATATATATATATATATATATATATATATAATATATATATATATATATAATTATATATATATATATATATATATATATATAATTATATATATATATATATATATATATATATATATAATTATATATATATATATATATAATTATATATATATATATATATATATATATATAATTATATATATATATATATATATATATATATATATATATATAATTATATATATAATTATATATATATATATATATATATATATATATATATATATAATTATATATATATATATATATATATATATATATATATATATAATTATATAATTATATATATATATATATATATATAATTAGTGTAACGATACACCAATGCCACGGTTCGGTTCAGATCACGGTTTTGGAGTCACGGTTCGGTTCGGTTCTGTTTGCTGTGGGGGCAGGGTTCAAACCAAAATGTGCCCACATAGGAGGCGTAAATGTGACCGGTGGGTCTTCAATCTCAATATGCCGGAGTTGCCATCCTGAAGTGCGTAGCGTATGTAAACTCCCGTGTGTTATCGATCACCCAAATCACGTGACATGACATGTTTAGTAAATAATATGAAAATAATATTTATTAAAACTACAGCTCTTATTAGTTGTTAAAAGTGTACTCATTAATTACTATTTAATCAAATGTCAAGGAAGAAAAAAATAGTGTTGTGACAAAATGAAGTGAACGTTGGGCCGGGGCAGCAGGGGGCGGGGCGCGTTCGGTTCGACATATCTTATCGCGGTTCGAACTGCGGCTGTGGTATCGCGGTTTTTCGGTTCGGTTTTAATATCGTTACACCCTTAAAATATATATATATATATATATATATATATATATATATAATATATATACAGCAATACTACAGCAGACTAAATGGTTTCAGTTTGACCTCAACCAGGTACTAGTGAATATCAACATTAGACTGATCCCAGTCCTGTTCAAATGCATGAACAACTAATTTACTCAACTTTTGAAGAATAAGTCTTAAGGTAATTGGGTTTCAGTGTAGGCTGTGGTTAAACCTACCGCAGTGTGGGGCACCATGAGCTGTGGTGAGGGTGGTTGCCTCACTGCCAGCTGATTCCAGGTCAGCTGTAGAAAAAGCCCTCCACCTCAGCTGAGCAACATGCAGAAGAAGGCCAAGGACTGAACAATGAAGCAGTGAGCAGCCACAGCATGAAGGAATGCAGCCCCTTCCCTCTCAGTCCCCCGTCTCTCCGCTGCCATTGGCCTCCCACAGAAATCATGCATTCCTTTGGTGGCCCATTATAGCCTCCTGGGCCAGTAGGAGGGGGCTCTGTGCACCAAAGGGGGTGGGGTGTTCTGTTTTCCTCTGACCCAAAAAAATATTCTTTTGGAGATTGTTGGGTCAAGGCCACAGTCTGTGCTTGTTCAGAAATATCCAACTCTCCAGGAGAGCATCCCTTGTGTATGTTTGAAAAGTAGTTAATGAACTCTTGCTTAGTTTAGGCTGTGGCACTGGTACGAACGGAGTTGAGATAATAATGCAGTATGGATGTAGTCCACATGTTGCCTCACTGACCACACTAAAGCCCGTTTGTTTCCAAAGAGATTTCTTCACGGTCTGTTTGTCTTTGTGAGAGGGGGCTGTTGTGTTGGGCTTGAGAGAAAGACCTTGGTGCGTCCCAATATCATGGCAGCCATATAGTTCATGTTACCAAAACTAACTGTTGTGGCGTACTACTGCTATTGTGCACGATTCTGATGATAGTTGTGCAGTATCCCACTGACTAATTACAACTGGCAACAATGGACACCCAGACT
Source organism: Perccottus glenii (assembly GCA_024416835.2). Taxonomy (NCBI): domain Eukaryota; kingdom Metazoa; phylum Chordata; class Actinopteri; order Gobiiformes; family Odontobutidae; genus Perccottus; species Perccottus glenii. The sequence continues at coordinate 32,075,809 of CM044550.2, read as the reverse complement.
TTCTTTTTGTTTGGCTGCCAGTCTGATTGTTACTGGTGGAGCACAGTGTCCCCTGAGAGCTCTTTAAAATACTTTAGCCCAAGTGTATCAGGATGTGATTGTGATTGTGAACAATGATTTCCAACTTTGATTATTTAATCAACAAATTATATTCTTCTGGAGCTCAAGTTTTGTTGAAATTAAAACGTGGAGCTTGATATAAATGACACATTTCTTTTAGTATTTTCTCACCAATTTTCAGCTTGTAATATAATGCTGTCCCAAACCTGTTGTTGGCATTTGTCTCCCCTGGAACATTGGTTATCAAGTATTTTCTGCTGAAACCTTAGTAGCACAACTCTGTGAAGAAGCAGACATAACAAGGCAAATCCTGGCCAAATGCATTATTTAATTACTCAGTCATATTTATGTAACATTGGAGTGCTGCTATATTGTTTGTCTCACACATCATTCTGCTCATCTGGACACCACATCTGTGTGAGTGAAACACGCCCCACAGATTAAGGCCCTTCTCTCATGATCAGATTATAGCAGAACTAGACCATAAAAAATCAACTAAAAATAAGTGTCTGTCTATTTCTATTAGGCAGCCCAAGGTGTCACAGATGTGGGGTTCTAAATATCCATCTGTTACTGTTGGGGGGAGTGCATGTTGCACACACTAAAATCAGGTGGCATGTCCTGCTTTCCTTTAGTACAGCTATTTCAAAACATGGGAGGAAATTAATACAGTATTAGGATAAATAGCATAACTGCATATTTTTTTTAAAAGTGAGCAACACAGTTTGAATAAAAGATATAGGATTTTCTGTTTGAAATAATATTAACATGTATTTTTGATTGCACATCCATCAGCATTGTAATTGCTCTTCCATTTTACATTATAAAGCTCTGGAAAAAATTAAGAGACCACTGCAATTTTTGTTAGCACTCAGCATCTCTACAAGTCTGGAAACCATTCCATTCCAATGTGTGTTGAACCCCAACACAGGCACAGCTCACTCTACTGAAGGAGGGGATCTCACCTGAACCAAATCTTATTTAATAAGGAAAAGTATAAAAAACACTTATGTGGTCATCACTATCCTCTTGCAAATAAATGCTCTAAATTACATTATTTTTATTTGGAATATTGTCTTTATGACGATGGTCATCCAACTGCAATAGTGCAATAGAAGTTGGGTGCCATTGCAAAAAGACATTTCATATTTACTGTTTGTGCATGGCCTCTTGCTCTGTTCTTGAGAGAAAGAAAAGAACCCACACAACACTCTAAACCATCCGAATCCATGTATAGCTCTTCTTTTCTGGTTGTTATGGCAACCAGCTTAAAAACAGGCCCACTGGAACTGGGGATTTTAAGTACTAAAATGGTTTCTGTTCCAATTCCACTTTAAGCAATAAGTTGTCTATCTTCGTGTTTATCAGTAAGACATATGTAGGACTGTACAGTGTGGCTACTGAGCAAAATGTAAAATAAAATGATTATTTCACATTTATAATAGACATCTAGAAGAGGAGGCACTCAAATCAATCTAGGCCTGGTTCCATTTATGTTTGAGAGTGATCTTTAGTAAAATTAATGCCCCCCTCACTCTGCAGTCCCAAGCCCTGCTGTTGGTCTGAATGTGGGTCAGGAAAGTCCTCTGGGCAGCACCAGCCCAAGTCTACTATCTGCTCTGATCCAATCAAAGCACGCCTCCAACGGATTATTCAGCTGTGTTCCACTTAACAAAGCTCCACACTCTCACTTTGTACACTCGGATCAATCAAGTCTCGCACTCTTTGAAGAAAAAAATAAATGTATAGAGTTAGCAGTAAAAATGCTGTCCTCCTTAGGGCTGGGTATTGTTCAAAATCTTTCGATCCGGTGCCAATTTCGATACCTCAGTTTCGATACCGGTTCCTAACGATACTTTTTTCGATACCATGTGTTTTAAAATCCATTTCAAAATCAACACAAATACATTAAACACAAAACTTTTATTTTTCATCTTAATTAAAACAAATTCTGGTAACACTTCACACTCACACATCGTATCAATCCTAACTTGGCCAAAATTTACAAAAAAAGAGAAACCTTTTTGCCACAACATGAACATATTATAAATAAATAAATTATATTGTGTACATCCTAATATGGAACCAACTAAAATTCATAGGAATGTAAAAAAAAAAAAAACTTTTAGTGCAAAATCAAACTGTATTTGTGGGTAACCGCTCAGCAGTTTTTCTTCAGAAAGATCAACATGTCGGCTTTTTCTGGCAACAGACAGGCCCGCGCCTGGCTAATGGTGTCCCCAGCCGTAGAAAATGTGCGCTCTGAGGGCGTCGATGAGGCTTAATGTACACAGAGGAACCTGGCTGCCAAGCTGGATAGCATTGGCAGTGTGTCCTTCTTACTCCACCACCAAGTTGCTGGATTCACTGTAGAGAGTGTACACGGCAAACCTCTGTAGAGCTGTATCTCCTCCTGAATCTTCTCTGAGGTGCTGGTCATGCTGTTGGCTGTTACTTCTATCGCCATGTCTTCCTCTGCAAAAGGAGGCAGAGGCTAATGTGAAGGGAGGAATAACAGCACTAACGCTACAGCAACCGACTAGCAGCACAAGCTAACATACATAAAGTGGTAGTCAACGTCATGGGGATGCATTTGGTTTAAGTAGGGAAATTACACTTATCTGTCAAGTATTTCTAAAATGTGAAACCTTAACGTTACGTTGGAAAAACAAAGATGTTGCCTGGTCAAAGAATAAGGTTAAAGCTAGCGCCTGGGTAACGTTACATCGCAACGCAGAGTTGCATCCACACATTCAAACCACTCGCGTTAGCGTAAACAATTACTTTAACTTCTGTTCGCTAAAAAGGTAATATCTTCCTTTCTTACCTGCTACAATCTCAGACAAGCCAGATGATGTTGAAGGGGGCAGGTTTGACTCCGATAAGGTGCAAGGCTCCTCTGGTTCCTTTTACAGTCGAATACCGTGCAACTTTCTGCCTTCATATTGATCCCGTGCATGGTCAAATGCTTCATTAAATTTGTGGTAACGGCTTTGGTTGCAATACACTTGTCGCATATGTTACACTTTGCTGACTCGGCATCTACTTTTATAAAGTGTAGCCACACTTTAGATCTCTTTGGCATTATAAAACTGGAACGTTTGGAGAAAAAACAACTAACGTTACACTTGTGTTGTGTGACTGCGAGTATCTTCAGATATCCCACCGTCACGTCACGTGGTGGTGGACAGCCAATCACGGCGAATGTAGTTCCTTACATGCACGTATGCTACAAGCTCACACAGACACAGTCGCGGCAAAAAAAAAAACCCGGCCGCTTGGCTTTTGGAACCGAAATTTGGCACCGAAAGATAAATAATTTTTCGATACTCATAGTATCGAAGTTTTTCGTTCGATACCATAAAGGCATCGAAGTTCGGTACCCAGCCCTAGTCCTCCTGATATGATGCTGTAACCCTAATTCCAACATCATGGAGCCTGGCCTGGTTCTGTCTGGGATTGTCCAAATGTTTGAACAGAACCTGGCCAGAGGCAGTGGAAAAACAAGAACTGCTGCTGTTTTGAGGCAAAGTTAGACCAAATATTGATTTGATTTAGAATTGTTTTCTGTTCTTTCACCTGGCTCAAACTTGTGCACAGTATATATATATTACACACACAGGGCCAGATTTTCATGACGTGAAACGCCAAGTGCTTGGCCGGTTTGTACGCTCATTTTCAGGGCGTGTCCAGACCCGGCATTGTTTAATAAAAGGAAGAAACATGTTATAGTCAAGTCAGTTATGTCAACGGTTGAAAGTAGTCCTATATTTGGTCGTTTTAGACATTTTGATGGCTAATTTCCCCTGTGAACTCAAGGGACTGTATTTACAAGAGTACATATAACATTTCACAAAAAACAGCAGGTTTGTTATTTTACATGAGTCTCTGATGTGCATCATGTTTAAACAATGAAAAAAATAAACCCATCTTTTATAAAAAAAACAAAAACAAAGAGCTGGACCAGAGGAGATGGAGAATCGGGTAGAGACAGACTCTCACTGTCATATATTTATAGAAGCTCTGACAAAACGCCTGTGTTCACAACACTGCCTGCATTTTACTGAAATAAATGAAGAACAATAGGAGTAAAACCGGACATAACATGACACGAGAAGCAGCACGTGGATGAATTGATAATAAATTATAGGACAAACGGACAAAACCTCAGTGTTCAATCATTGATCTACTGCAGGAAGTGGTCACAGGTACGGAGCAGGTGTGTAAAGGTGAATTTTGGGTGGATTTACTTTTTAAAAAACTTGTGACTGCATAAAGACCTGTGTAAATGGGAGCCCATTCTCATAATAAGTACATGAGAACAGACACAATCTGCTCAGTCAGATGCTAGATGTTATTTCCTATCTCAGCTGTTATGTACCTGTTTCCTGTTTGTCCTTTATTCTCCACTCAGGAATGAGGTTTGGACTCCCTAAAGTCACACTGCTTTAATGCCTTCAAATACACCAGTGTAATCAGGCCTCAGCCCTACTTTGACCTGTCTTTGACTCTGTGCTCTTCTGCTCCAGAGGCAAATGCTGCATACCCCACCTCAGAACGCCCACAACGGCGCAATGCGGCTCATCTACACCTGTGCCAGGTGGAAGATGGCATTTCAACCGTACATCACTGACTAGGAGCTTTTTGTTGAGCAGAAGATCAAAATGCACACAATGTGCCTTAAGCCGGAAACCATGTGTAAATGTACTTGTTCACCCACGTACTTCCTCATACAACTGCTGTTATTCACCCACTCCCTGAGAGGGCACAACACGCTCGGCTTTCACACAATTAGTGACACCAAAGTACTGCTTCCGGTTAGTGCTGTCACTGCAATTTACAATGATTTTGTGACTAATTGTGCAACACCCTACTATTACAGATGTGTAATAACCTGCTCTGTCAGATTCTTTTGAAACTTTTTACCCATTTATGTGCTATTGTGTTCAACACAACCCTGAAGCTACTGGGGATCTGCATATTCCAGCTCATGAACGCGTCACACTCACTTTAGCAGCCCTGCCACACGGACATGGATAGGTGTGGTGATGATATGCACTTTTATATATACGCAAGTACTTTTTTATTAAAAGGCTGCTAAAAATAAGATGACAGTCTTTAGTTGCCAAGCAACAGCCCTGCAGCAGGAGGTGGCGTTAATGTAGCTGTAGCTGGTAATTGAGAATGTGTTCTGTTGAGTTCTGTTGGCTCAGTTGGTTCACACTAGGGTCAGCTGATATGTTGTCGATTGAAAGCTGAAAACCAGCTGCACATTATCTCAGTCTACTGTAATCATAACCAAATGGTATATGAAAGTCATTTTAAATGCCCAAAGGCACAGAGTATCAGCGGTAGCTGTGTGTTTGAACTGGCTCAGAGGGGGTCTGCAGGAGGCTTTCTGGGCCATGAGCAGCTCTGAAAATTTACAAACTTTAGAAGCTGAGAGGAGTACTTTTACGTGTCCCACTGTCATTGGGCATTCTCTCCTACTTCACTCTGGACATATCCTTGATATCCTTCAAATTTTTTTTTTCTGTTGACTAAAACACAAACCGGCAGGGACTTCTTAGCCCTCACCTGAGACTTCCTGTTTGTCTGTCTGTTTCTTACAGTGGCTAGTGATTGTCCATTTGCGTGGCCTCAGCCTTGGCATGTATGGACTGCTGGCTCATAAAGATGGAGGGAGGGGTTGTGTGGAATGTGTGAGCACTGAACTGTTGTGCGTTTGTTTTATCGCTCATCAACAAACGGAAACAGTGGAACAAACACATACCAGGTCTGGAGACTGAGACCCTTCCTCTTTACAAATTAGTCTTAAGTACATTAAGTACAAGGTAATGCAAGATAATGGACCTTCCCTTCAATGTTTTATGCATTCCTCTATTGTGTCTGCTGCTGCACTGTGTCAGTGTCTGGGGGTGTCACATTCCAGACCTGAACCTCTGTCTGTGTTTGTATGTGATGTGGGGTGGGGGGCAGCTTTTGGGTGCTGCCGTCTTACATCACAATTGTCACCTTGTCAGACCTTTTAAGTGTGTTTCCTTTTAAGGTAAAAATGTATGAGGCAGGCTGAAAGGAGGCGGGGAATACAGCGGCTGTTACTGTGACAATGCAGCCTGTAACTGGACTGACCCGAAACTCCAGTAGAACCACATTCTGTGTGTGGCTGTCACAAGCACACACTTGTCTGTTCCATTCGGCCCCCGCGTACAACAGGCTCCTGATACTAAACTTAAGCTAAGACAAAACAGTCAAACAGGCTTCCCACACATTTTAGAAAACATTGTTTGTTGGTAGTGTAGTTCCATTTAATGTTGCTATGAGATAGTTTTTAGTATTGCTTTGTTAATCTAACTAATCTAGTTGCTAGTTAGTTGTGTAGGACAGTACATTTAAAATTCACTAACACTAAACTGGAGTTTCAATGTCCGGCTCGGCATCTCGGCGCATATTTATTTTGCTGCAAATGTATTTCATCAGTAGGGTTCCTCCATTTCTGCCACTTTCTGGTCTGCTTGTTCTGATTTTTCTTTAGGTAAGCATGGGTATGTAAGCACCTATTGTTCACATCATTGTTGTTTTATCACAAAGAAAAACAGAAGTACATGTCCCACATATATTTAACACAACTTCTCTTTCTGTACCAATAGTTTCCCCTATCTAGTTTCACATTGTTTTTATCTGTCGCATACAGATCGGCTGAGGTCTGTGGACCACAACTTGCTAAAATGGACTTCTGCCTTTACGCTGTGTACGTTTAAATGGTTCCTGTTTGAAACCCTGCAGTTTTAGTTACATGAGCACATGATGTAAATGAAGACCTAAGATAAGATATAATGTTAAGATGGATACACGCTAAAGGGCCAGTCGCTTCTATCACTTCTACCTGCTGTGTTGTGCTTGTACATGACATGGATTCCTTTCCCTAGACCTGCTAGGTCTGCTCTGCTGAGGTTCAGATCGTACTGCTTGTTCCAGCAGACTGTACTTCATTTTTTGAGTAGTACCACTCAGAGTGTTGTTGGCACAGAGTTTTATTGTCCCGTTTGTTCCATTCTGTTGTTAACCTAAACATCAGCAGGAGGAGTGAAATATTTAGAAAACTGTCTTTTATACAGTGGGACGTCAACCTAAGAGCCCTAGGCTGTAGTCAAGTCTAGAACAGAGCTCTCTTTAGGCTGTAGAGAGAGCTGACCAACTGCTATCTCAGTTTGGTGTAGGAGTCATCTTACGACTGTCAGGCTACTGGTCTGGTGGCTGTATATGTCAGGTGCAGCTTAGGGTTAATGTTTGACATCTTGTACTGTTGGACTCATTCACTGCATTCCTGAATAATGAACACTGACATCCTCCGCCCCCACTGTTTCCTGTGCTGCGCCTCTCAAGACAGGAAGTGGCCACACTGGCTGTTGATTGGCCAGAGAGACAAAGAAATCCTGAGAACATCACTTTTTAGAGTGCCTTCCGTAAGAGATGTGAGCAGAGCAGCATTACCTGCAGTCTAACGACCGGGACGTTCTGAACTTATCATGTTGTCATGTCATGTTGAAAGTCTGCAGACGAGTCCAGTAAAAGGCTTGGATTTCTTTGGCAGTGTATTTAATGAGTCCAAAGTTCACATCAGAGAAACCAGGGCAGGGATATAGAGGTGTGTGAGCCATTGAGCACTTTTTTGGACCAGTGAGCCTGGGCTTGGTCTATACAGGACCCTTTAGCCTTGGTTCCAGTGGTGTACGTGTCGGGTCAGTATGGGATGGTTTGGAATGGGTCATCCTTTCAAGTGTCCTGTCATGTGTTTCTACTCTTCTGGGTCCTGAAGAGCAACGTCTGCAACAGATGCAGTCATCAAGATACATCAAAGTGGCACAAAAGTTGTCTCTATTAGAGATTCAACTTACTTTTAGAAACTTGGATGCATTGTTTAATGTTTAATATAAATCCTGTTTTGGCAGCGAGAGGCTGTTGGGACAGCTGCTACAGTAAACAAACTGTTTCTGGTTTATTCCCATCTTTCTGAACATGCAGCCATTTCGCAGCTCTATGATCACAATTGTGATCTACAGGTGAACACAGGAGACCGTGAAGAGGAGGAAAAATGTTGCCATGTCCAGCACTAGGCCTATGAACCTGTAGACATGTTAGACAAGACATGGTCCAGAAGCAAAGGCTGCATGCACTTTCAGGCATGGGCCATTTACTGAGACACTGGAGGTGTGAATCTTTCAGTGTCTTTCAATTTAATTTTTGGGGTCAATTCAGAATTGATTTTCGATTCTAAACAATTTTTGATCGGTTGAAGATTTTGTGATAAGATGAAAAGACTATGTTAACCAAAGAGGACATTTATTTAAACTTTTCTTTTAGTTTCTGCCTGTACCAAATCTTTATATCAACTTTATCCATACAAAAATAGAATTGTGCATGTATCAACAGGTGGAAATCAGCTGCCATCAAGTACATGTTACAAAAAATATATTCTGTACCAAAAAAAAAAAAAAAAAAGCGGGGGTGCACGTAGCAGAGTGGGTAGCACTCCTACCCCACAGCAAGAAGGTTGTGAGTTCAAAACCCGGCTGACGATGTTTGGCCTTTCTGTGAGGAGTCTGCACGCGTTACCGTGGGTTCTCTCCGGGTACTCCGGCTTCCTGTGAATGGTTGTCTGTCATTGTCTGTCTCCAAGTGTCAGCCCTGCGACTAACTGATCATTGTCCAGGATGAACCCCGCCTCAGGCCCAAAGCTGCTAGCCTCCAGTCACCCACGACCCCTAACGGGAGTAAGCGGTAAGAATGAATGATTTTAATAAAAATAAAAAGAAGACAGCAAAAAGGCCAACCACTGCTCTGTAAAACAGAGACAGACATATGGCTAGTGTGGCATATAATATACAAGCCACACAGGATATTTACAATGGGCAGTAGCAATAAAGAAATACAGCACAAGTGTTGTGTGATATGGCTTATTTGCAACTCAATCGTATGCACCAGACATAAGACATAAATCTATTGTTTCTTCCATTAGTGGAATAAAGGTTGACCAACCCCACCTCGTGCCATACACTGTAGGAGGTGCATATGTCAGAATTAGGAAAATGCAGTGGCACTGAACACAGCCACACACTCGATTCTCTCACTCAATGACAGGCCAGGGTCTTCAGTCTTGCCTGTCCTTTGATACTTTTTAGAGTCCGATAAAGATGAGTTAATAAATGAACCTCCTCCTCAATAGTACACTTCTTGCCATATTCTTTAGAGCTCTTCTTTAGGCTCTTCTCAGGTCACCTGGATGAATGAGAAATTATGAAATGGTTAAAGCAAAGGCATCTGGACTAGGTTTTTAAGGTTTTGTCTCTTGTCAGCTCTCGCATCAGTTGAACTCGGAATTGAAAAAGTTTCTTGGATAAGCAATGAAACGTCTTCACCTTAAACTAAATCCAGATGCCTTTTGCTTTAACCTTTTCTTCATGGCCATAATTAATGAATTTGTCACACACAAATGCTTCTGAAATTGACCTTGATAGAACTATATTTATTTACTGCATTCTTATTAAAAAGTGATTTAAAAAAAATAAAAGTAACCTTGTTGGTGTTAATGACTTGCAATATAGTCTCTGACCACAACCACCATAATGAGGTGGATTTAGAAAGCAAAAGTGCAACATTTGTCAAAACCTTGCTCTGTGACATAAGTGGAGTAACAGGCTGTGGGATCCCAGCAATGTGCCACAGCAAGACATGGACTCATAATGAAAACTGCAAATAAGATGTTCATAGAGCCATGTAAAGATTAGGGCTGTTTCGAATGCCATTTTTTGAGCTTCGAAGCTTAGGTGGCAATCAATATCAAATATTCGAAGCTTCGGTGGGTGGGGCTAAATATATAATAATAGTGTCGGTGTAACTGCCGCATTTTCATTTCTGTTAATTTTCTGTGTAAACTGTTATTTGGTGTGTTTTGTGAAGTGTCACCAGAGGGCGCTGTAGCGCAGAGTTAGGCTTTTGTATACGCAGTGGTAGATTGATTAGAGCAGAAGTAGCGATCTCCAGAAACCAAGAAAGGATACATGATTAAGAGAATAATTACGCTAAAAGTTAAAGTTTAAATTTATATGGTAAAGGACAGAAGATCTCCAAAGCTAATCCCTCTCATGGTACTCAGCCAACGAGGTTTGTTTTTGTCTGTTTTATTTTCTAGAAGTTAATGTATCAATTGTACTTATTTTCGTTAAGCTAACTGTTGTTTTATCTGTGTGTTTCATCAGTTTTCAATGTGTTTTTATGGCGCTATTGAAAGACGGACGCTAATAAATTCATCAGTAGAGGAAACCACTTGTGTCTAAAGTACTTGGGGGAATTACAGTCGGTTTGCATTTGTATCATCTTTCACGACTTCACGTTTCACTCTTCGGCATCGTAAATGTGTTGCGGCAGACCCAGTGGAGTGCAGTGTTGCATTTGGTGCAATATGATCAGGTGGAACACATCTTTGAATATTAATAAACATTTAATAATCTTTTAAATAGAACAGTTTCCGGTACACATTACACGGGCAGGTTTATGCTCCGAAAACGGACAGTGCATAAGTGATACAAAACACACACAAAATATATATATATATAAAAAAAAGAATATTCGAATCTCAAAACTAAAAATCGAATGCCACCCCACCGAACGAATATTCGATTATTGTAGTACAGCCCTAGTAAAGATGTACACGTCTTAAAAAGCAGCATGTATCTATCCATTTAGAATGCTTCTGCAAACATGTTCTAGTGAAATGTAATTAACCACTTTGATTTGGATATTATACATGTCTGTGAATGAATAACCCACATATGTCATGTTTGAGGATAGAAGGGTTTTGGGTGACTCAGTTTGAAGTAGGTGAAAAGGACACTCAGCTGAGGGCTCTGTTGTGGCAATGCAATCTGACCCACACTAGACTCGCTGAGCAACAGAGACGGGAAGAGGCATAAATAAGTGAACAAACGCCCCACCACACCACCAGTCTTTACTTCCTCTTCTAGGTCTAACCCTAAGCCAGACTGAGACCCATAATACTGGGAGTGGAATTACTGCTCCATGTCTATAGCATCCAATAGGATCCAACCTAGACTACAGTTCCCCTGGCCTTTGACCCGGATGTCCAACACAAGAACACAAACTGGCCAAAGATAATTTAACAGTTTTTGAGCATGCGTCTACATTAACATGCGCGGTTTGGTAGGGATGTGACGAATAACCGTGAGCTGGTTGAAAATCGATTAACATATGACATTTCCAGTCGGTTGAGTTCTGTTTATTACAAACTCACTTTCAACAAGTTGTTGCAAACAGTTTCTAGCATAAAACAAGAGTGTGGATGTTGATTTTGAGGAAGTCTCATCCTCGTTCGAATCAGAGGTGTGGCAGCATAAATAAATCCACTTTAGCAAAAGGCGTTCACTCGCTAACTGTCTGTGTCTCACCTGCTGCTTAAACTGGTCCTGGGTCTCGGCCCGGACTTATCGAGCACACAAGAAAAAAATGTCTGAGGCTGATCTTTACTCTTTCCAAAACGGACACAAAGTCACGTAAATGTCCCGTCACCGGTGGAGAACAGAGAGAATGTGTGCAATAATCTGTGTTAGCAAAGAGGCTAAACTGTAAACGGAGGCTGCTGTCCTGAGTCTGAACCATCTCTGAGCCATACGTTATTATTTCATAACACAGTCAGACCCGTCAAGTGTTCACCTGTTTGAGGTCCTTGTCAGAGAGGTTCATGTGCTGCAGCCACTGAGAGTAAAGGGCAGGGGTCTCCAACTTTAAGAGCCACGGACCAAATCCGGTCCTTTTGTGAAGTACTTTTGGTCCTCACATTAATTATTACTGTTAATACATTCTTGTTATTATTAATGAAAAACATAAACATGCATAAAAAGGTAACAGTTAAACAAACATGAGTTGTTTTTATAAAGTTCTACTGTTTTAAGGAAACACATGAGACCAGTGTTTATTATTGGGTTTGATCTAAAGAGGTTTTAGGTCTCAGCTAAAGTTAATAAGAACTAATTATTAAACACAAAGTAATTAACCAGGTCTAAATCCATCAGAGGCAGATTTATTGAGATTCTAAGTAAACTTTGTTAATATCCACTTATTCAAAGTACCTAGCCTTGTAAGCAAATGAAATTGTATGTAAAAGCATGTAGAATTAGATTTTATTTACGTTTTATTTATAAACTTACAAATAGGCAAACATTAGCCTATGTTTTTAATAAATATGGGAACAGTTGACTTTTACTTAGGGACTGTTGGAACTGACTTTAAGGACGGTACTGGGACAATGATGAAAGGTGAAATAATAAAAGGGCACTTGTTCACTTCTAATTTGCCTCGACTCCATTTTATAAAAGAAAATCGTGACAAAATTGAATCGTGAGATCAAAATTGTGAATTGAATCATGAGTTGAGTGAATAGTTTCATCCCATAAACCCTACTGCATTCCTATTGTTTAGTCTGTTCCATTACGTCACACCACATCTGGGTGGTATAAAAATACACTTTGAAATGATGTTTTCCCCTTAAATTATACTCCCCTTCTTATTTAGCAAACCTTTTTGGGATGTTGCTAGTGAGTTGGTGGTTCATTCACTCATTGTACCGTTAGACTCCAGTCACCTGCAACCCCACCCCAGCCGCTTTGGGCCTTAGGCGGGGTACACCCTGGACAGTGGCCAGTTAGTTTCAGGCATGACATAGACAGTGACAGACAACAATTCACTACTGAACACTTTAGAGTTGCCAATTGACTAGTAATGGGCGATATGAACGATATGCGATATAAATGATAAAAAATTGGCATACGATAGAGATTTTAATTCTATTGCACTACCGCGATAATACATGTTGATGACGCAATTTCCCCGCAAAATTTACAGCCACGAGCTGCAGCTTGAAACATGGCTGAAAGCGAAACGGAGGAGCTGGTGAAAAGACGCAACATCCATTATTTGACGTAATTCGATTTAAGCCGCCTGACGCAGCAGCAAATTATACTCTGTAGAGTGTGTGGGGCAACAGTTCGCAGAGATAACGACTAATCTGTTGTACTACCTCAAAGCGAACATGTTACTGAATACCAGCTTTGCCAGCTCCGTGAAGTCTTCACGGAGCTGGCAAAGCTGGTATTCAGTAACATGTTTCGCTTTGAGGTAGTACAACAGATTAGTCGTGTTACCTCGTGAAGACTTCACGGAGCTAGCATAGCCAGGCAATGCAGCCAAATGGAGCGAGCGAGCGAGAGAGAGAGCGAGAGAGAGAGAGAGCGAGAGAGATTATAGATTAAATTAACATATAAAATCTTACACGTTTGTCAACAGAAAAAAGTGTGAAAGATCCCCGAATTGACCGTGCTGTTGCTTTATGCAAGAAGATTGTGAGTTCCTTTTCAGGAATACAGGAATAACATTAAAAAATACATTTAGCAGTTTGGCTTTCCTTAGGATCTATGTAACCTGTTCTGAAATGATTCTATTATAATTTATATATCGCAATATATATCGTTATCGCAAGAGGCTGCAATGTATATCGCAATATGGATTTTTGGCCATATCGCCCATCCCTACAATTGACCTACACAGTGGCATGAAAAAGTATCTGAAGCCTTTGGAATTTCTCACATTTCTGCATAAAATCACCATCAAATGTGATCTGATCTTTGTCATGCATTTCACTTGCTGAAGACAAGACTGAAGGGAAAATGCCCCAAGAACAAACAGGAACTGAAGACAGTTGCAGTAGAGGCCTGGCAGAGCATCACTAGGGATGAAACCCAGCGTCTGGTGATGTCTGTGTTCCAGACTTCAGGCTGTAATTGACTGCAAAGGATTTGTAACCAAGTATTAAAAAGTGAAAGTTTGATTTATGATTGTTAATCTATTCCCTAAAAAGTGGGAAGCACATTTACAAACTGTTCCAATTCCTACACCGTTCACCTGAGTTGGATGTAAATACGCTTAAATTAAAGTGTAACTAAACCCCTGGTCAGAGCCTAACTCCACCCACTGACAATATTTGAAAAATGCTGGAAAAGTGGGCAGAGCCCAGCAGAGACATAGGGGATGAAATGAGGGCGGGGCTCAGCGAGGGCATGCCCATGAGACCGCAGTGACAGATTGATTGACGGCAACGGTCATACTCACAAAGATGGAGACTGGAGGGACGCAAGTAGCTTTGCTACGGAGCAGTCCTTCGAAGTGGAGGACTTTTCTGTGCACACAGGGCTAGAGCCTTATCAATGTGTGCCGCTGGGGCAAACCGCGGTCTCAACAGCTCCCGAAGTTAAAGAGGCAGCGCAAGAGAGAACGGGGCCACTGATAAAACATTAGCATTGTCTAATTTAGGCTAATGCGAATGAAGTTTCAGAAATTGCAAACCTATGCATTTAGTTTGATTTTGGTATGATTTTGTGTTAATAATTAGACAAAAAACCACTGTTAAACTGTTGTCTCAACAGGTGCACCTGTACACTTGTTGAGACAACAGTTTTTCACTGGTCTTGGGAAAAAATGTGTTAGAGAGAGATACCCAGAGGTGGGGACAAGTCACACATAGTCAAGTCCAAGCAAGTCTCAAGTCTTAATCAAGTCTCACGTCAAGACTCAAGTCACAGTTCAGATAAATCAAGTCAAGTCAAGGGTTCACCCAAAGCAAGTCAAGTCGAGTCCTGATAAGTTTTAAGTCAAGTCACAGTGCTAAAATAAAAAGGGGTAAAAAAATTTCGATACAAATTTATTTTTGCACAGAAAAGATGAACTTGTAAACATGCATAATGTATCTTATTAATTATACATTTGCTATATATGAATCATGCATATCTGTGCTACATTAATATCTGAAATTAAAATTGTGTTATTTACACACAACATTTAGAGTCTAAGATATATAATCCAATCGGTCTCATTCAGTTTAATTGAAGCGTCGTGGTTGTCGTGTCGGATATTGTTGCGTTGCATATTCTGCATCTGGCAAAACTTTTTTTACTGGCACGGTCCAGTTCAAAGTCCTTATAGCCAAACAAGACTATTTGTGGAGCTCGACTAACATTACTGTCTTCCATGTTTGGCGCGGTTTGAATTGTGCAGCGTTAAAGGCACAGACGCTGATTAGTGGTGCTGACGTCACAATATATATTTATATATTTTTTAATGAATTTTATTGCTGTTTATTTTAAGTTCAAGTCATTG
Organism: Perccottus glenii; assembly: GCA_024416835.2. Classification (NCBI taxonomy): domain Eukaryota; kingdom Metazoa; phylum Chordata; class Actinopteri; order Gobiiformes; family Odontobutidae; genus Perccottus; species Perccottus glenii. Next base: position 32,060,524 of record CM044550.2, on the reverse strand, counting down.
TCGAGTCTTCCACTTAAAGTCAAGTCTCAAGTAACTTTTTCTCAAGTCAAAGTAAAGTCATTTTCGTACTTTAATCAAGTCGCAAGTCTTGAAAATTGTGACTCGAGACCCCCACCTCTGGAGATACCCTAGGTATAGCTATGAAATAAGTGTCAAGTTCAGTTTATTCATTTAAGTAATAGGCACAAAAGACACAACTCTAACCAAATAAAATATTAACATCCCAACAAAGTAGTGATAAACATTGTTTCTCATGTTGTAGGTAATACACAGGTGTGACAGGTTGGTGAGTTGGCTGCATAACAGTCCATCCAGACTTTGAGTCAGTAGCACTAAACCCCTGTGTTAGACTCTAACACTTGTAATGTAGTGTTACACTTATCTTCAGCTTTTTGGTGAGACGTGGTTAAACAGGGTAGTTCCAGGAAGAAGAGAGCAATGTTTTTATAAATAAGTAAATTTAATGTTTTATCCTCCTCTTCCACATACTGTACATGTGCACCAGCTCTTTCAGCGGTTATAGACACCTGTCTGCTGCAGTGTGGTCAGGTGGAGCTGGGGATACCTGGGCCAGCAGGTACAGGTCATACCTCCTTGTGCTGTCCTCACAGAGGATTCCAATACTGGATTTATAAATATAGTTGGTATATAAAAAATAAATAAAACATTGAAATATAAAGAAACATTTATACCTGGAATTACACACAAAACAATTGTTTAAATCAACTCTAAAACTCAAAATGAACCTGTATTAACAAACATTTACAAATTAATGTCTAAATGACACTCATCTCTCAAACTGCCTTTTACATAATTCTTTTATTCTTTAAGAATTGTTTTTACATTAAGCATTATCATTTTTTTATATTGATAAAAACTTTGTAAATCCTGCACAGTCAGGACAGAGGCTTTTTACTTTGTTTGAAAGTCACTGTCAGTTGCACTTATTGGAGCGAAGATGGTGAAATGCAAGAGCCAGTGATACACAGGCTGATCATAACTTCATGAATTGTTCCAAAGTTTTTAAGAATCTTGAGTGTATTCAACAGTGTATTAGTGTTTACATTAGTCTAAATGTAGTCAGCAAAGTAAAGCTAAGTCTCAGAAACTATAGAGCTAACTGCAGTTTTCAGAGTCTGAATCCAAGATGATAGACAGCAGCAAAGTTGAAGATGAAGTATCTTCAACAGTGACGCAGTAACCAGGTCCTGAAAATAAAATATAAACATGATTTTATTTCTTAAATTAGACCATTTTAATGACAATAAACTGATAAATTATAGAGTACTTTAAATCAATTAATAGCACTATAAAAATAACAGTAAAAAAAACAAATGGGACTAAACGCATTACCTTGCACAATTCATGGTGCTCTCACTTCCATCTGGATGTTAGCTGGAGTCATCAGTGACACCTCACACCGTTTCCTCATTATTGGAGTAGAGCTAGTCCTGGGACACTCTGGCAGCTCCATCAGTGTCTGTGTCCCATGACACACTCCTATTAGGCGTTCTGGCCTGGGTGGCTGCAAAAACAAGAGCTTAACACATGATTTGTTATCTTGATTATATGATGAGACCCAAACATCTGGGTCCACAACTCACAAAACTGCACAATCCCTAAAAGATGCTCTGCCTTTGCACAATCAGCTTTTTCATTTTAAACCATAACACAAATATTCTCACAAAGCAAAAAATCTAAAGAAAACATCTAAACACAATCACTCACTGGCCCCCATTTATCATCTGTTTATAGTTTAGTATTTCTTTCGTCATGAGACTTTACATACACACAGCAAGCCTCAGGTTTCAGTGACGGATCACAACAAACTGATCCAGGCTCTGGTTGAGTGAAGGATTGTTCCACTCAATAATTCACAAGCTTTGTTTCAGATTTTACTGGTTATGTGTTTTGCTCCGACTGCTTTTGATTTAAGTTGAGAGAACGTTGCTTAAGTCCTTTTTCCGCTGCAGTGAGGAAACACTGAGGCAGGATCTAATTTCACTTCGTAGTTGTGTGAAGACGTTTTGCTCTGGACTCAACCCTCAGTGCTCGGCTTTTTCCCGAGTGTGCACTTCCTGTCAGAGCTGTGCCACATCCTGTACTATTGTCTGAAGACATGTTACAGGGGTGTTATTTGTGCACAATTCCCCTCCATGTCTTGTCTTGTGTCCCATCTAGGTGACAGGGCAATCCAAAATCCAATCCACTGTTCTCGGTACCAATTTTGGTACCAAAGCAAAACACAAAGATATACTAATTGAACAACACAACATTTTAAGTTGAACACAAGTAAAATGTATAAAAACTGATACATTTATTACCTATTTAAAACTGTTTCAGGTTTTCCCACAAATTATAATAAATGCGAGTAAAAAACAAGTCATCGACATGAATGGTTACTAAATTATACAGGGGATAAAATGTGTTTATACTTTTTATTGAATCCAAACTGTGTTCATGTCTAATTTTAAAGGACTTTTAATCGTGCTATTGTTATTACACCTGCTCATATGAGGGGTAGCTCAAAATTAACTAAGACCCAGTGGAGCTGCTCAAACTTACACAGCTCTCTGTGCCGGACAGTCAAAAAACAAAGAGTTGCACAAGTGTTAAAAGCAAGCAACTCACAGGCTCGGCTCCACTGCAAACTACACTTTAGCTCACTGCTAACAAGCTACTTTCTGATCAACAGTAAAACAAGGCAAACAGCTGTATGTCAAATCACATCTGCCAACAGCTTCGCAAGATCTCTGTGGGTGGATTTCCTTTCTCAAAATATGCCTCCTCGATTCCTCCACTCTCTTCCTCTCCTTGTGTCTTAGTCCCGCCCACAAAGGAGATACAAAGAGCAGAGAGGAAGGAGAAAAGATCAATTAAGCGCAATGGGACATCTCTCTCCTCAGGAAGAATACTCAGTTTGTGGATCTTAGCCTTTTAAAAGGCTATGTTATGTTATGTAATGTTTTTTTGATCTATTTGTGTTGCTTGTGTTCAGTTAAGTTAGCCTACATACAAAGAGGGCTGTCATATTTACCAGACTGCACATGGACACAGTTTCTTAGCTTTAATTAACTTGATAGATCCCTGTAAAGCTGCTGGGTCTGTGGAGAATGGAGGACCTGATAATTGACAATAAACTGATAACAGATGATAAAGTTATAGACTAGCAACGTCCAGCTGTAGCCTACTGCACAGCGGAGTGTGGCCACAGTTCAACATTGTGTCACAAAGGTCCGTTCAACTGAGCGTCCACGTGCATCTGCTGAGAAGCTCCTGTCGTTTTTTTATGCGACTTATTTTTGTGTCCCATATTTTGAAAGTGTCTATTGAGTCCGCCATCAATCTTTTGTGAGTCCTAAACTCTGAGTTCTTCCTCTAGTGCGTGTGACGAACGGCCGGGCAAACATGTCCTCGTTGTCCAGTGCGTCCCTCTGAACTAAGGTAGCATACATTTACAGGCTTAGGTGTAGGTCTGATAATAATATTTATTTATACTAGTAAAGGTAAAGTCAGTGTGTATGCGTCTAAAATAGGCTGTGCAGTTTGATGGCATGTTCAAGTGCGCAGCAGCTTAATAAAAACTCCCAAAAATGGACTAAAACAAGCGCACCTTATCCTCCTCAGAGCGCTGCATTTAATGAGGAAACAGGACAATTTAGAGAAATAATGTGACCGACTCCACACCAGTAATGTTTGTCTCTGTTCAACAATAAAGATCATCCTTTAAATGTTTACAATACACAGCACAGTGTGTCATTATAGCCTATTGAATACAGAAAAGACTCGCTGACCGTAACATTTCCAACAGCTGTCCTGGTCTGGTCCGGCCAAATAATCCACCAAAGACCAGTCCTTCCATTTATTAATTAGCGTTAATGACTAGCCTTCTGATCTCTTTGGATCTGACACAATCAGTGAACGCTCCCACACACCAGCACGGTCACACATTGGACCTGATCATTTCTCATGGACTCACTGTATTCGTCTCAGAAATAAGTGACATTTGCATTTCAGACCACCTTCCTGTTATGTTTGAATTCAAAGGCCCTGTCCCTGCAGCAAAATCCCTTACTCCAGCTGGTCACCGCCGCATCATCACTTCCACCACAGCTGGAGAATTTGCTGCTGCCTTTATGAACACCACTCTACTCTCAGGACGAAGTGGACTTCCCACTCTGCACAGAAGTCTTCATCTCCTCCTTCAACTCCACCTGCTCAGAGATTTTTAACATCATTGCTCCTTTCAGATGCAGAACTGTCAGGACTCAACTAGAGCCTTGGCTTAATGACACCACCCGTGCCCTTAGACGGAGGTGCAGGCAGGCCGAGCACAAGTGAAAAAAGGACAAGTTACATGTTTCACTGGGTATATTGAGAGACAGTCTTACTGAATATCAAAATGCAGTCAAAGCAGCTAAATGTCAGTATCTGTCTAATGTCATTTCCACCAGCTCTAATCGTCCTAGAGCACTATTCAACACAATTCAGTCTGTTATAAATCCATCTAGTAATGCTCTACAGCAGGCCTCAAAGTCAACCTGTAATGACCTCCATTATTTTGTTGATAAAGTAGCCTCTGTTAAACAGAGCATTAAGAACAAATCTAACAGTTTTGCCTTGTGCTCTTCTCCTGTCCTCTCTGTGTTTAATGTGTTTGAGCCAGTTAGGGCTGTGACGGTATGGGATTTTTTCTTTCACCGCGGTGATGAAGCAACAAGAATCGCGATATGGCGGTTAACCGACCCCCCCCCCACCCGCTGCGAGTGTTGCGAGTCGAGTATGTGAGCGGAGTGGAGCAGCGGCAATTTCCCCTTCACGCTCTATGCATTCAAGAATCACTCCGCTCCAGCTCCGGGTTTACCATCTCCCGCTCCCCGCTCCACTCCCTATGCATTCAAGAATCACTCCGCTCCGGGTTTACCATCTCCCGCTCCCCGCTCCACTCCCTATGCATTCAAGAATCACTCCGCTCCAGCTCCAGCTCTGGGTTTACCATCTCCCGCTCCCCGCTCCACTCCTCGTTCACTGATATCAGAAACACTGCTCCATCTTCGCTCCAAGGAAATTTGCGGCTAACTGCTAAAGTAGTGATCCATCTGTATCAAGCTGGTTGTTTACCGTGTGAGTTCTGAACACTGCACTATGCTTATTTAAATCTTTTCGTCTCTACACATATGAGGCTACATATTTCTCATGTCTGTAAGGCAAACCTGCTGAGTTTCAGTTTATTTGAGACGTGCTCCAGTTCATGAGCAATGAAAGCGATCGCTTCATAGTCTACTTATTTGCTTCTTATTTATTAAATACATGCAATTGGCCGAAGAAACCTTTATTAAAATTAAGAGACAATTTGTACAAAACGAAAAAGTATTTTTACAAAACAAAACTTAATATTAAACTAAATATAACCCCCCCCCAAAAATCATGTGCGGTGATGACCTCACACCGCGGTAGGCATCTCATTATTGCGGTGATGCGGTTATCGTCACACCCCTAGAGCCAGTATCACTCCCTCTCCTCTCTGAGGTGGTCCAGGGGCTGAGACCGACCAACTGTCCTCTGGACATTATCCCATCTAAAATGCTTAAACAGGTTTTTAACACAGTGGGCCCATGCCACCTCTCATTTATAAACAGCTGCCTGAGTTCAGGTTCTGTACCAACTGTATTCAAGCACGCAGTGGTCAGGCCTCTGCTAAAAAAACCCAACCTTGAGTCAAATTTTAGACCTGTGTCCCATTTACCTTTTCTATCCAAGGTTTTGGAAAAGATTGTTTTCTTACGGTTACAGTCTTTTCTGGAGAACAATCAGATTTTTAAAAAGTTTCAGTCTGGGTTTAGGACACGACACAGCAGTGAGTCCGCTCTTCTCAAAGTACAAAACCAGATTCTCTTGTCCCTTGATGAGAAAAAGCCAGTGCTGCTCATAATGTTGGACCTTACTGCAGCATTTGACACCATGGACCACTCAGTCCTCCTGACACGTCTGGAACAACAGGTTGGGCTTCAGGGACCTGTGCTGCAGTGGTTTAGGTCGTATTTAACAGAGAGGACTTTTTCTGTTAGGATTGGTGACCTCTCCTCCTCCTCGGCCCCCTTGACCTCTGGTGTGCCACAAGGATCCATTTTGGGCCCTGTTTTATTTTCCTTGTATATGTTGCCGTTAGGTGCAGTTATTTCAAAGCACAAAATGTCTTTTCATCTGTCATGACGACCTACAGGTTTACCTTCCGGTTGTCCCTGCTTGTCCTAATAGTCTTCAGTCCATCAACAGATGCTTAGAGAACATCAGATTGTGGCTGTCCCAGAATTTCCTCTGTTTGAATGAGGATAAAACTGAATGTATTGTGTTCGGCACATCCAACCTGCCCAGTGTCTCAGCTCCTGGTCCCTTTGCTTTGGCCCCCCATCTTACATTTACATTTATTCATTTAGCTGACGCTTTTATCCAAAGCGACTTACATTGTTCTAATGTAATTACCAGTGTTACAGTCACTGGAGGCAAGGTGGGTTAAGTGTCTTGCCCAAGGACACCTTCCGGTTGAAGGACAATCGCTCTACCCACTGAGCTACTGCCGCCCCATCTCAACCATGTTGTCAAAAATCTGGGGGTAAAACTAGACAGCAGTCTTAAATTTGACGAACAAATAGATTCGGTGGTTAGGGCAAGCTTTTTTCAGCTTCGCCTCCTTTCAAAGGTCAAACCGTTTTTAAGTCGTGCTCACCTGGAGAAAGCCGTCCATGCTTTTATTAGCTCCCGCATAGACTACTGCAATGCACTCTGGGAGTTCACCAAACTGGACTTCACCGTTTGCAGCTTGTGCAAAACGCTGCTGCCCGACTGCTAACTAACAGTCGTAAACACAAGAACATAACACCTGTCCTGTACTCCCTGCACTGGCTCCCTGTCCAGTTTAGAATTAATTTTAAAATCCTAATGTTTGTTTTTAATGCACTCACGGGCCTTGCACCTTCTTAATTGTTTGAGATTCTGAGCCCTCACAAACCCAGCAGAGCTCTACGTTCTGCTGGACAACATCTGCTGAAGGTGCCCCGGTCCCGGTCCTGGTTCAAACAGTGGGCGATCGTTCTTTTGCAGTGGCCGGTTCTAAACTCTGGAACTCTTTGCCCATTGAGTTACGTTCCATCACTGACCAGCCTCTCTTTAAAGCCAAACTTAAAACCTATTTATTTAAAATGGCTTTTTGCACTAAATTTTGTGTAAATATGTTTTTAAACCTATTTGTAAATATGTTTTTTTTATTAATGTTGTTAAGCACCTTGGTTCAATCTGTGGTTGTGAGAAGGCGCTATCTAAATAAATATTGATTGATTGATATGGATTTATGCAAATGAGCCAAGTTGCTTAAGTTTTGTTTCTCACAAATATAAACAATTGTGCTCAAAGCAGTGTTTTACTGCAGCGAACATCAACAATGAACAATTAGTCGGTATAAGACGCTGTGGCTCTAGAGCAGTGTCTTTTTAAACTGGCTTATGGAGATTTTATACAAGAGCGTAATAGTTAATGCAGAGTCACTTCAAACTCATCACATGGAGATCGGCTTCAGTCGGACATTTTTGGAAAAGTTTGTTGGTTGCGCAATGAATTGTGGGATGCTGTGTCCAAATCAACACATTATTCACTATATATTGCACTATATAGTGATGATGTCATTTTGTAGTGTTGTCTGAATGACTTATTTATTTATTTTTTTTAATTGAAAAAGATATAGGCAGTACAAGTACATAATTGAAAATAAATCTGCCAAATACAATAACGTAATGCCAGGGGGATTACAAAGTAAATTTAATTTAAAAAGATTTGGATACTGCAGAACACATACTGTGTCTTACACTTCCACTAGTCCCTAATTCGGACACCACTACAAAATGGTGTAATATATTGATTAGTGTGTTGATTCGGACACAGCCAGAGTGGATGTTAAATGCAATGCAGTCAAAAATTTGGGTGTACCTAACTTTTGTGCTGGTGCACCTAAGGGAAAAAAAGTTAGAGCCCTGTGTCGTCAACATGAAGAACATTTACAATATTTGTGTTTCAGTTTAATTTGACACATTCTGTTTGTGTGTTTTTTTTAATTGTCACATTAGAGCATTATATTGATGTACAATGTACATTGCTCAAGCTTACTGATTTTTAAGATCTGCATAAGCGTTTCTTATACTGTGGCTCATAGGTGTGTAGGGAACTGGGGTTCAAAGGAAATCACAAATTTGTGATTGCAAAAATCAACAGACAATATCTCTGTAGCAAAGACTTATGCAATGATGTTACTATGTTCCATCAGCCGGGAATTTAAAGTCTGTCTCAATTATTAATTGTCGAGTGAGAGAATCAAATTGTGAAGCATAACATTTTAATTAGTAGTTAATTTTGTACCATTCTAATTCTCTCTACAAGAAAAAGTATGTGAACCTTTTGGAATTTCATGGTTTTCTGAATAAATTTGTCTTAAAATATGATCTGATCTTCATCTAAGTCAAGGGTATTGACAATGTGTCAAATTCTGATCTTTCATGTCTTTTGAGAACAGCCAAAAAACCTCATAGTGATTGTGGAAAAAGTATGTGAACCTTTTGAATTAATGACCTCAAAAAAACTAATTGGCGGTGTGGACTACAGCTACGCTGACTGATTTAAAAAAAAAAAACTCAAACTTTTGGAGTTTGCTCTGCACAAGAAGAACATGCTTATGTGAGCCAAGCCTCTCCATAAAGAGCTTTCAGAGCCCAGACCTTAACCCAATAGAGATGCTATGGATTGTCTTGAAGAGGGTCATACACATGAGACGTCCAAAGAATATGACAGAGCTAAAGTCATTCTGCAGGAAGAATGAGCTAAAATTCCTCCAACAATGTGCAGGTCTGATCCACAGCTACAGGAAGCAGGAGGGTTGGGGTTATTGCTGCCTCGGGGGGGTCAAACAGTTATTAATTCTAATGGTTCACTTAATTTTCCACTGCCATTTTGGATGTTGAATGAGTGTGTTCAATACGAGAGTTTTTTTTGTGTAATTATTTTTAGATACATCATGTTTGTCAATACCCTTGACTTGGATGAAGAGCAGATCACATTTTAAGACAGTTATTCAGAAAACCATGAAATTCCAAAACACATACTTTCTCTTGCCACTGTATTTACTGCTGTTGGATAAATTCAGTGGTTGCAAACTTTTGGTTGTGTTTGAGGCAGGATACTGTTGTGATTTTATTGGGAAATGCAAATGTTCTAGAGGTTTGGAAATATTTCTTTCAAATATGGAGAAATCCATTGAGTGGGATCCGGAGTGTGTAGTCAGAGCACACTGAAAGGAGGAACTGTTACTGATGTTGCATTGTAAATGTGGCTTTGATGTTGTCATTGAAAAGGTATGAGTTTCTGTGTTATCAAAGAAACTACATACATCCTTCCTGTGTGTTATTTCTTCAGTTCTCAATTCTCAGTTTATTGGAAAAAAGCAAGAATAACACTGTTTCCACCTTGTGACATTGTGTGTTTTTGTGCTTTTGTGCAGACTTTCACAGCCTGGTGTAACTCACACTTACGGAAGTCTGGCACCCAGATCGAGAACATAGAGGAGGACTTTAGAGATGGCCTTAAACTTATGCTGTTGCTGGAGGTCATCGCAGGTAAGTTCCCACAGAAGAGCTTATCCATAACCACAACACAACATGTCCAAGAATAAGCTGCAATACATTAACATTGTTTATTTAATTTAAAGTTTTTATGAAAAGTAATAGCTTAATTTGAATTGCACTAGAAATTGGTGCTAAAAAATATCAGACACAGTATTGCAATGTGTACTTTCTCATATATTCTCAGTGACACAGCACTGGTGTATGAATGTGTGTGGTTGTTGCTCTGGTGAATGGTGTGAGAATGTTTGGACAACGGATGGAAATTAGCCTACGGCTACAATCTGGCATGTTTACATTCATGTGGTTGTGTCTCATATGTTCATTAACATGCACTGTCCCAATCAAATAAATAAATTAATTACGTGGACTTGTTTAATTGCCGGTTGCAGATTGGCATCATGTGCACACCAAAACTTTTGATGTTTTGGTGTCAAGCAAGTGCTGCTTTCTGCTGAGCCTGTGGAAACATGTCCTCCTTCCCTCCCCATAGGAGCGCACTCACTGCATGCATGTTTTTTCCTACAGGCGAGCGTTTACCTAAGCCTGAGCGAGGCAAAATGAGAGTCCACAAGATAAACAATGTTAACAAAGCCCTGGACTTCATTGCCAGCAAAGGAGTCAAGCTGGTCTCTATTGGAGCAGAGGGTAAGTACAGCAGTGTACAAGAGCATCTGTGCATTTTTTTAACTCCTATGTAAAACAAAAGATGTTAAGATATTAGGAATGTCACAGATATTGTTGTTCGATAAAGAACACATTTTAAGCTCCTTATTTGTCAATGTCTCCTACCAGTGTCCCATTTAAGCAGAAGGAAATGGAACTGGAAAAGACAACACTTTCAGACAGTAAAAAAGGATTAATACATGCCACACAATACCTTTTTTCTGTGTAAAAATTAAAATCGCAGCCAATTTTATTTGCCTATTTTATTTGCCTTATTTGTTAAATCTCTAAGGGAGCGCCCCGCCACCCTGCGGAGAAAGCTCATTTCGGCCGCCTGTTTCGGGGATCTTTTTCTTTCGGTTATGACCCAAAGCTCATGACCATAAGTGAGAGTAGGAACGTAGATTGACCGGTAAATCGAGAGCTTTGCCTTACAGCTCAGCTCCTTCACTGCTTCACCACGACAGACCGGTACATCGACCGCATCAATGCAGAAGCTGCACCGATCCATCTGTCAATCTTGCGCTCCTTCCTTCCCTCACTCGAGATCCTTTGGTCCCCAAACCAGACTCCCTCCAGCCCCTGGCTGTGCCTAGAAATCCTGTTCATTATTTTTATGGACAGGATTTCCAGGCGCAAAGGTTGACAAAGGGCAGCCCTGCCGGAGTCCAACATCCACTGGGAACAGGTCTGACTTACTGCTGTTAATGCGAACCAAGCTCCTGCTCCGGTTGTACAGGGACCGGACAGCCCTTAGCAAAGGGCCCATACTCCCAGAGCACGCGCCACGAGGGACACAGTCGAATGCCTTCTCCAGATCACATGTGATCACAAAACACATGTGGACTGGTTGGGCAAACCCTCCAGCACCCTGGAGAGGGTATAGAGCTGGTCCAGTGTTCCACGACCGGGACGAAAACCGCATCGTTCTTCCTAAATCTGAGATTCAACTATCGACCGCATTCTCCTCTCCAGTACCCTGGCATAGACTTTCCCGGGGAGGTTGAGGAGTGTGATCCCTCTGTAGTTGGAACACACCCTCCGGTCCCCCTTCTTGAAAGCTTGGGTGATGGACTAGTCTACCGACCTCGGCCTCTGCTTCCTCAAAGTATTCCTTCCACTGTCCAACAATATCCCCAGTTGAAGTCAGCAGATTCCCACCTCCACTGTAAACAGTGTTGGCAGAGCATTGCTTCCCCCTCCAGAGGTGCCGGACGGTTTGCCCGAATTTCTTCAAGGCCAACCGATATTCCTTCTCCATGGTCTCACCGAAATCCTCCCAGACCCGAGTTTTTGCCTCCACAACCACCCGGGCTGCAGCCTGCTTTGCCTGCCGGTACCAGTCAGCTGCCTCAGGAGTCCCACAAGCACCACCACCAGGTGGAGATCAGTTGACAGCTCTCTCTTCACCCGAGTGGCCAAGACATACGGCCAGAGGTCAGATGAAACAACTACAAAGTCGATCATCTACCTTCAGCCTAGGATGTCCTAACAATCCTTGATTTATTTATTTTTTGTTGTCCATAAAGGGTTCTGAACATATAGTCTGTTATTCTATCATTCAATCACCCTTACTGTCATATGTTCAGGGAAAAAGTTGGATATTCTTTGAAAGAACTATGCAAAAATAACACTAACCCGTAAACCTATTAAACTCTGAAAGATGAACAGACACAGTGTGGCAGCTGATAGTGTGATGAATTGAAAAGGTACCAGTATGAAACGAAAAGACAAAAGGTAAATTGTTGTAGAAAGTATTGGAGTTGTGAGTGTAATGTGCCAGCAGCTGTATGTCTCTCAGAGCAGAACTTCACTGAGAATTATTGTCCCCTCTGTTGGTGCCCTACTATTCATGAATTGTGGTGGGGACACCGACATCACTGACACTGGCTGTGCTACTGTTCTGTGCAGAAATTGTGGATGGGAATGCCAAGATGACACTGGGAATGATCTGGACCATCATTCTCCGCTTTGCTATCCAAGACATCTCTGTTGAAGGTATAGAACAATGCATTTATTAATGCCACATTTTTTCTTAAATATATCATTTAAACTTGTTTCCATTCAATACAGCGTCTATGTATTATTAGGAAAGTGGAATATTGTTACGGAATGAGGGGGAATGTGCAAGATTAATGCTCCTTTTGGTTTTTGCTTCCATTTTACAGAGACCTCTGCAAAAGAGGGTCTTCTCCTGTGGTGTCAGAGGAAGACTGCCCCCTACAAGAATGTCAACGTGCAGAACTTCCACATTAGGTAAGATGGAGCCTCTCACTGCCTCAGCTTTAAGACACAAATGAGTGATTTTGTGTCATTTGTTGGTTCATAAAGCTGAGGCCTGTGTAGGTGGATGTAGGAAGGACACCCCCTGGTGCCCTAGTGGAGAGACTACTGCAAGAGATTTGATTATCGGACACTCTACTACTTCATTTCTAAGTTTTAAAATAAAGCCCACTCCACATATATTATACTCATTTGAGAGATGACTGTCTTTAAGCTAATAGTTTGTGTGTTATTTAGCACAAAATGATTTTGTCTGAAGACATAAAAGGGTCTAATGCTAAACTCTTTTGTAACAGCTGGAAGGACGGCCTGGCGTTTAACGCTCTGATCCACCGACACAGACCTGAACTTATTGATTACGACAAGCTCAGAAAGGTACTCTATTGAGCACTTTAAACTTCTTTTATACTACTACTACTTTGTTCTAAACTAACATCATTGAGATGGTTGTGTGTATGTAAAGCGTTTTCTTGATTGCTTTTGCAGGATGATCCTGTGACTAATCTTAACAATGCCTTTGAAGTGGCTGAAAAATACCTGGACATCCCTAAAATGTTGGATGCAGAAGGTATGTCCCAGATCAAGTTATGGCGCTTTTCCACTACACAGTACCAGCTCGACTCGCCTCGATTCGGCTCGCCTTTGTTTGGTTTTCCACTGCGTAAAAGTTGTACCTGTACCTGCTTCCTGGTACTTTTTTTCGTATCACCTCGAGGTTCTAAGCGGGCTGAGGCGATACTAAATTGTGACGTGAACACACGACAGACTGCTGATTGGCCAGAGAGAATCGTCACTGTTCACTGCGTCATCATTGCACGCGCCAGACGGAGTATCCTGAATAACCCCGCCATTTTTAAATAGTTTGGCCAGAGATTGCGTGATAATTTACCCAGTCCCAGACTTTAGTATTATGGCAACTCGGAAAAATGCTCCGTGGTCAAACGAGGAGGTGCAGACTTTTCTTTGTTTGGTTGCCGAAGAGAAGATCCAGCGAGTTCTATGTGTGTGAGTAGCGGGTGTGTGTCGCGTAGAAGATTACGTCACGACAGGTTCTTGCGGCGTCGCTATGACGACTAGGTACTATTGTGGAGGTGCTATCTGCAATGGAAAACGGAGCGAAAAGCGAGCCGAGTCGAGGCGAGCTGATACTGGTAGTGGAAAAGCGCCATTAGAAGGGGTAATGTCTATATTACAGTAGATGTAAGCAAATAGTTGATAACATTTACATTTGCCAATAAAATTCATAATTTAGGTTTATTCTGTTCCTTCAACCTCTTGCAAAGTTACAAAAATGTCTAAACTCTGCCTTAGGCAAATATTAATAAACCAACCTGTACTTGCACTGGGCCTGGTCAAAAATCACTGGCAGAGAGGGGTCTATGTGACGTTGATGGCTATTCCTTTTTGACAGGGGATTAGCTCCTTCTATAATAAATAAATGTTGTGCATTAAGATACTTCTCCTGAAGCCTGCTGTGTCTTCTGTAATACAAAGCTGCATAAAACCACAAGCAGCAAAATGAAGGAGGTTAAAACATATTCTTTAAGGCCTTTTATTTGACTGATTACCACATAGCTGCAAAACTGTGGATTTATTCTCAACGGCAAACTAGACAGTTGCTGCATTATGTTACAATAAAAGTGGCCAGTGTTCAAATAATCTGTAGGCTTAGTTGATGGAGTTATCCTCTTTTCTTTATATTATTATTATTATTAATAGGCCCGGTAAGGGAGGGCCTAATGATTTTGCTCGTTTTTTTTTTTTTTTTTAATTTATTATTATTATTTTCCCCTGAAATGATCCTCAATTTGACCCAGTAAACATGCGCGAAAAGTCATTTTTATTGGTCCCAAAATTCAAGGCCGGCAAAAAATTTATATGAAAAATGACTCAGTGGCGACCCCTAGAAAAGTCAAAATACATTGGGGCTATGGAAAGTGAAAGTAAATTTTTCCAATGTAGAAATACAAAACTTGGTACATCCATAGGACACCTCAGGGCAAACAGAAAAGTTTATTACAGCCATACCGTAAACTCAACAGGAAGTCCGCCAAGTCGCGGACTTCCTAAATCGCACCCCTTGCGCAAAAAGATTCAAATCATTGTGTTTTAATCTAAATGGCCCCAAATTTGGTGAGTATCATCTAGACATGTCTGCCAACCAAAGTTGTGACTTTGTTTATGATATCTTATCGGGTATGGGTGAGGCAAGCCTGTAACGAGGTGGCCATTTTTATGAAAATAAAATGTCTCTTAACTCTCAAACGCCTTCTCGGATCGAGTTGGACCCAAAAAGGCGTTTGTGCACATTCATGACCTGAACACAAAGATATGTAAATAAAATGGTTATCTTTAGAAATGGCTCTCCAGCGCCCCCTACAAACTTATAATGGGACCCAAGAATTTAGTTTGTCATAGAGACATGAAATTTGGTACACACATCTCTGATGTCATGACGAACATAAAAGCCAATGACAACCACCCCCTATCTATAAATGTGTTGCCATAGCAACGTCCCAAATATGTGGAAAAAGTCAATGGGAAGTGAAATTTTTAGTTTGTTGTAGGCAAATGAAAGTTGGTACACACATCCAGTATGGGCTTATGAACAAAAAAGCCAATGGGGACCACACCCTATCACACACGGGAAGGCGGCCATTTTTAATTGAATATGTGAACCGCCTTAGAATACACCTCTTTTAAAAAACAGTACTTACAGTACAGTACTTTTCTCGCCTTAGCCCAAGCATAATCTATTATTTTCAAAGGTTCAGACAGCTCCCAGGAAAACCAGGGATTGTGGAGACCTTTAACTCTAAATTACAAGGTGGTGTAGCAGGCCCCAGCAGTAGCACAGGCCCTGTTATTTGACATTACCGTGAAGTTTACGCTTTAAGGCACGAAATACAATCCTCCGAGTAGGGATGGGTATCGTTAAGGTTTTAACGGTATTACTACTCTTACCGATACTGCTTAACGGTCCGGTACTTTAACGGTATTCTTATCGGTACTTTGTGTTGTGTGTGGTTTTTTTTAAGAACAAGTTGAGAACAGAATTAACATTTCTTTATTTTTTTTAAATTAATAAAACAATTATTTGTAGTGCAAGAAACAGCCATGTTTGAACAAATAGCTATTATACACACACACACATATATATATATATATATATATATATATATATATATATATATATATAAATTTTTTTTTTTTTTAAGTTAGCCAAATAAATGTTTACATTTACATACTGATTTTTCTTTATTTGGAATTTTAAAAACAAAAGAAATCAACAGAATTTCTACATAAGGTTAACAAACCAGGGATATTTTACATTTATTTTAAATGACGTGAACATTGTTGATTCAACATGATTTAAACATACATACCAGACGTAGATGGGGCAACAACCAGAGACGAGCTAGCTAGGCAGTCGAAAACTTAGCATTTCTCTGTCTGCACATAATGCACTTTTGAAAGGTGCTTAGACAGATTGCTTGTGTTTCCGCCCTTACATGCAAACATTTTGTTGCACTTATGACAACGAGCGTTGTCTGCATTAACTCTAGAGAATTGTAACAACACTTTGGAACGTTATGCTCTCTCCGCCATCGTCACTCTTTGTATTAAGCGGAGGTTTTTGTACTGTTGTGTGTGTGCGTGCGCCGCGCCCGTTGTGTTGTGTGTGTGACAGAGCGCTGTGACAGACCGCCTCCGCGGCGCGCATGAGAGATGTCGCAGATCTCACAGACAAACGTCTTAATATGATCCACATTAGAAATGTTTGGTGAGATAAAATGTGCACGATAACATATTATTAAGCGAAAATACAAAGTACATTATTTTTTTCTTAAGATTATTTTTATTATGAGTATTTTTATTATGATTATTTAAAACCACACAACATACTACACCGCTTTTGATTTTATTGTTTCCATAAACAAAATAGTCTCTTATAGACAATGAAAAACTCATTCATGTTGAAGAGGAAACTTTAATGAGTGACATGTGGAGTGAAGTGACATGGTATGGTTGTGGTGCTGACCCTTGTATAAGCATATTGTCTCTTTCTGTCCATGACTACTTTAAATTGGTCATGTGTGTTGATGTGCACCCCTTTTTGCACTGTATGACATGTCCAGTATGTGTGCCTTTCTAACCATGCCCCTGCACATGTTGTAGACATTGTCAACACTGCTCGTCCAGATGAGAAAGCCATAATGACTTATGTGTCCAGTTTCTACCATGCATTCTCTGGAGCCCAGAAGGTACCACAGATCCTCCACTGCTGTCCTGTACCTGTCTGCTACTAACACTGCTGCTTCTGTCCAGCATGGCTTCTCTTTCTTTTACAGCGCTGCCACTACTTCGACCTCAGTAAAGACACTGCAGTTGTGAGGACTCAAGCACACAAATAATTATAAATGATTAATTTATTTATTATTTATTTTTGTATTATATTCATTTTTAGATTATTTTAGTAAAACCCAACTGTGTAAAATGTAAATAAAACAAATAAAATCACAATAGAACATAAACAACATATCAGGTGTAAAAAGATTTTATCATTTCATCAAAAATAACGTCTCAACGGCTTTTAAATTTAACGGCAGCAACAAAATTCAAGAAAGTTGGGACAGAGGTGCACTCTCTGGGCTAAAGTAAATTTAAAATGGACAGAATGGAAATCTGTTTTATCAGTACAAAAGCCTTATGTCTGATGGTGTAGGGATGCATTTAATTTTACATAGTGTACCAATTAATAGACCTCTAAAAGAGAATGAGCTCAATTAATAAAAAAGATAAAAATACAGGCAAAGTTAGGCCTTTTATAGAGACCCCTCCTTGGGTCACAATGGGTTAAAAAATAAATTAAACAATAAGCAAGTCTGTTAACATAAACTTGAGAACTGGAGAACATATTTGTGTGTTTGTAGCTGAGCTCCTTCCGTCCCTTCACAGCCCTGCAGTGTCTCATTTGTCCCATAGGAGGCGGACTGTCAATGGAGGGGCCCCTGTCCCTGGTTGGCGGTGCTGTTTGGGGGTGCTGCTTTGGGTGACTCTGACTCTGCATCTCTCTTTCTGTTCTCCTCTCTGTGCTGCGGTGATGTGTAGACATCGTGGGTACGCTGAGGCCCGATGAAAAGGCCATTATGACCTATGTCTCCTGCTTCTATCATGCCTTTTCTGGTGCTCAGAAGGTGAGCATTGCACGCTTCATACTTACAGCAATATGCCTCTGTAACAGCACAAGCACTGCAGTAGGGTTCCCATATCTATTTCTATGTCTATTCTATTCATCTCAATATTCAGGTGTGGGACACAATGGGAACCCTAAAATAAAAAGCTTAAAATAGAAGCTTACTGTTACTTACTCTTTTTCTTCATATAATCTTTTCCTGAAAATTGTGTTTTGGTCTAAATTTCCTAAAAGCATTTTACATCTGACAATAAATGTCATTTTAACAGTCACTCACCGTCTCTAACCGAGGGCCACAGACTTCATCTAATAAAGACAAATGTATACAAACGTGATGCTAGTGGTTTTAGTTATTTAGCCCTGTCAGGGTTTTACTGTGGGTAGTGTTACTGTATACACTACCAGTCAAAAGTTTGGACACACCTCCTTATTCAATAGTCATATAACATAGTAGACTAATACTAAAGACGTCAAAACTATGAAGGACCATATATGGAATTATGTAGTAAACAAAAAAGTGTTCAACGAACCAGAATGTGTTTTATATTTGATATTCTTTGAAGTAGGCACCTTTTGCTTTGATGACAGCTTTGCACACTTTTGACATTCTCATTCAGCTTCATGAGGCGTTCACCTGGAATGGTTTCTTGTCAAGAGTTTACTGGTGGAATTTTGTGCCTTCTTAATGTGTTAGAGACCACCAGCTGTTGAGTTGGTACACACACAAACTAATGTTATAATCTAAGACATGAAGGTCAGTCAATCTTCAAGTGCAGTCGCAAAAACCATCAAACGCTTTGATGAAACTGGTTCTCAGGAGGACCGCCCCAAGAAAGGTAGACCAAGTTACCTCTGCTGCAGAATAGCTGCAAAGAAACCACTGCTGAGGAAGAACAAGAAAAAGAGAATTGTTTGGGCCAAGAAACACAGGGAATGGACATTAGACCAGTGGAAATCAGTTTTTCTAAAAATCAGATTTTTGAGATGGTTTGGGATGAGTTGGAGAAGAGTGACGGTAAAAATGTCAAAAAATGCTCAGCACCTCTGGGATCTTCTTCAAGACTGTTGGAAAACCATTCCAGGTGACTACCTTGTATATGTTCCTTCAAAGTTCTGATGTCTTCAGTATAAATCTACAATGTAGAAAAAAAACCATTGAATGAGAAGGTGTGTCTAAACTTTTGTGTGTGTGTACAGGTGTGCTCATAAGTGGCAGAATTTGTGATTGTTTGGCCATTTTTCAGAGAATATGAATAACACACAAACTTTCAACTCATTGTCAAACTGTTTACTCTTTTTAAATCATGACAACAGAAACTACCCAAATGACCCTGATCAAACGTTTACATACCCCAGTTCTTAATATGGTGAATTTTAACATCAATGATAGCAAGAAGTATTTTGTGGTCGTTGTGGATGAGGCTCTTTATTTTCTCAGATGGTAAAGCTGCCAATTCTTTTTTGGCAAAAAGCCTCCAGTTTCTGTAAATTCTTCGACTGTCTTGCATAAATTGCACATTTGAGATCTCCTCAGAGTGGCTCAATGATACTGAGGTCAGTCCAGAACCTTCACTTTATGCTGCTGTAGCCAATGACAGGTCGACTTGGCCTTGTGCTTTAGATCGTTGTCGTCCAAGTACGTCCCATGCACAGCTTCTGAGCTGATGAGTGCAAATGTTCCTCCAGTATTTTTGATAACATGCTGCATTCATCTTTTCCTGTTCTTTGTAGCTCACACATCCCTAAAACATCAGCTCCACCTCCATGTTTCACAGGAGGAATGGTGTACCTTTCATCATAGGCCTTGTTGACTCTTCTCCAAATGTAATATTTATGGTTGTGGCCAAAAAGTTCCATTTTGGTGTCACCACTCCAAATGACTTTGTTCCAGAAGGTTTGAGGCTTGTCTCTGAGCTGTTTGGTGTATTGTAAGTGGGATGCTTTGTGGCATTTGTGTAGTAATGGCTTTCTTCTGGCAACTTGAAAATGCAGTCCATTTTTCCTCGTCCCTAGCTTCGAGTCCCTCCTTATTGTGCATCTTGAAGTTATTTATTTTTTTTTTTTTGCATCCATTACGTTTAGCAGACACTTTTATCCAAAGCGACTTACATTAAGGTTCCATTCACCAGTGTTACAGCTGGAACACCACTGGAGGCAAGGTGGGTTAAGTGTCTTGCCCAAGGACACAACAACAGTATGAACTGTGGGGAGAGCGAGAATCGAACCGCCAACCTTCCGGTTGAAGGTCGACCGCTCTACCACTGAGCCACTGCGCATCCCAAACAATTTTCCTAGCAGTTGTGGCTGAAATTTCTGTTGGTCTACCTGACCTTTTCTTTTGAAGGTTTGAACACTGCTAACCATTCAACCCTGTTTGTGTCACTTGTGTGCATGTTCTCAGGCCAAAATCACCAGAGTATGTAAACTTTTGATCAGGGTCATTTGGGTAGTTTCTGTTATGATTTAAAAAAGAGTAAACTCAAATGTTTTACAATTAATGGTTTCAACCAACCACTAACTATGAGTGGAAAAAAAAGTTTTTGTATTATCATTCATATTTTCTGAAAAATGGCACAAATCGGGCACACATTCTGTTAGGGTACGAGTACATCTCACTCTCTTTATCTCTCTACATTACCTGTAAAAGTTTGGAATTATATATAAATACAATTTAAATGTGAGTAGTTCTAAATTGTTATACTAAAACCAACTTTCTGATTCCAGTGGCACTTTAGTGTCAAATCCCTGAACTACAGATGTGGACTACAGCGCAGCCTCAAACTGTAACTGGAATGACTGAATGACCTTTTATAGTTGTAAAAATAAATTCAACAAATGCATGGAAAAACAGAGTGGCTGAGGCACACGACTAACATTGCTGCAGCAGCTTGCATTCAGTTTTTCAATTCAACAGAGTAATTTCAGTATTATGAAGAACTTAGGATTGATCTGTTTCATGTTTTCAGTTTAGTTGATTGAATCTGTCCATGCCTGTTTTTGTTTTAAATTAATTGAAATCACTGCTTGCGTGTGCAGTGTATTTGCACATTTTTTGTATTAATGATATTTATGTAATGTACTAATGAAGCAAGAGAATGGTTTGTGGACATACTAACTGAAGCTTGTTTCTAATAGGCTGAGACAGCTGCTAACCGTATCTGCAAAGTGCTGGCTGTCAACCAGGAAAATGAGCATTTGATGCAGGACTATGAGAAACTGGCCAGTGATGTGAGTAGAAAACAGCTTTTGAATGAAATGTGTGTGCCAAACTTTTATAGAAAATATGCATGTTAGCAATACTTTAGATTCGTAGTAAATTAATGTCATCTAATAATATAGAAAACTGTCTGTGTGTGCACAGCTCCTGGAGTGGATTCGCCGGACCATCCCTTGGCTTGAGAACCGGGCCCCAGAAAAGACCATGGCTGAGATGCAGCAAAAACTGGAGGACTTCAGAGACTACCGCCGTGTCCACAAACCACCAAAGGTTAGCAACTACTTATATATGCTTTACAATCTCTGGTCTAAAATATATTTCTGTGAGTGTACAATTATAATGCAATTCTATTTAGGATAAGAAATTCATCTCTTGTTTAAACTTTAGGTTCAGGAGAAATGCCAGCTGGAAATCAACTTTAACACTCTACAGACCAAACTGAGGCTCAGCAATAGACCTGCCTTTATGCCATCTGAAGGACGTATGGTGTCTGTATGTACCGAGTGTTTTTTATTTAGGAATTGTTATGCTTGTGTTCAGCCATTTCAAAAGAGCGCATACCACATACTCAAGCAACCTGGGTTTGATTCCAGCTCATTCCAGTCACTTGCTCAATGTCATTTCCCTCTCTCACCCTGTTTCCTGTTTGTCTACACTGTCTCTTTAAAATAACAAATGTATTGTGCACACACCGTTTATGTAAGGTCATCCCTGTGTAATAGACTAAGCACATTCACAGAGAAGGGAGCCATTAGGAAAAAAATACTGAGTGTGAGTTAAGTTTAATTTTTGATCTGATCAGCCTCTCCTCAACAACTTCTTACCAATGGTGTTCGAACCTTTACAGGAAAAAGCTTGATCTCAACCCATGGTTTTAGCTACAAATATCTTATAGATATTGAGGTCAGATCTAAGCTCCTCTATATTTAAAAGAGGTTATATAATATGTTCCAGGACATTAATGGAGCATGGCAAAATCTGGAGGGAGCAGAAAAAGGCTATGAAGAGTGGCTCCTGAATGAGATCAGACGTCTGGAAAGACTGGACCATCTGGCAGAAAAGTTTCGCCAAAAGGCCGCTATTCATGAAGCCTGGACTAATGGTAAGCCCAGGATTACTAAAGCCGAATCATTTTAAACTAAACTTGATTCTGGGCAACAGTTAAAGTGGTTAATGAATATTGTATGTGTAGGTAAGGAGGCCATGTTGACCCAGAAAGACTATGAGACAGCCAACCTATCAGAGGTAAAAGCATTGCTCCGGAAGCATAAGGCATTCGAGAGTGAACTGACTGCCCATCAGGACAGAGTGGAGCAGATAGCGGCCATTGCACAGGAGCTCAAGTAAGTTATGTGACAAACAGAAACATAGTTTACTCTGCAGCCCATGGTCAGTAAAATAACCTGCCCGTTTGTGTTGAAGTGATCTGGACTACTATGACTCTCCAAGTGTGAACGCTCGCTGTCAGAAGATCTGTGAGCAGTGGGATGTGCTGGGGGCCCTCACCCAAACCCGCAGGGAGTCACTCGAGGTCCGTCAGTCTCACCTCAACAAATTTAGATGGTGTCCAAATCAAGAGTAGAATATACTTTTCTTGTAGAAGGCTGTGGGTTATCATTTGTGTAATATTTCTTATGTCATATTGAGTATAGTAAAAAAAGATTATGCTGTCTTAGAGGCAGACTGCAGTTGTAAGGAACTTAAGTACTACTCTCCATTGGTGTTCTACCACAGTAAATCTGACAGAAAACAAAAACAAGTTTCTTGTGTTTACTGGCTGGTTGGCCTTTAATGGCCTGGAAAACAACAACTGACTAGTAATTAGCTTTAATAGGATATCAAGTCACCATTCTTAAACTATAAAATTGATCTTAGTACTTTCTTGTTTTGATAAAATGATTTCTCATATATTACTTTTGGTGTAAAATGAATCTGTTTGTGTATTCAGTGTGGTCTCACTTGTTTGCTCGTTGACAGAGGACAGAAAAGCAGCTAGAGTTAATAGATGAACTGTACTTGGAGTACGCCAAGAGGGCTGCTCCCTTCAACAACTGGATGGAGGGAGCCATGGAGGATCTGCAGGACATGTTCATTGTCCATACCATTGAAGAGATTGAAGTAACTGCACTTAAGATAAATCCATAATAAAATACTGTACCTGATTGTTTTTATATTTGCTGTAACGCGGCTGTGTTAAGCTCCAAATGTTGGTCTCTCCCTTGTAGGGCCTAATTACCGCCCATGAGCAGTTCAAGTCCACTCTTCCAGAGGCCAACAAGGAGCGGGAGGCCATCCAGGCCATCCAAGAGGAGGTGAAGAAAATCGGCCAAAGCAATAACATAAAGTTCAGTGTGACCAACCCCTACACCACCATCACACCAGAGAGCATCGACAGCAAATGGGAACAGGTATAACTTATTTGTGTGTTTACCGAGAGTTTTTATGTTTGTAACATATTTTGTAGAATTTGAAGTTAAAAATAACACTATACAGTTTAGATTAAAGTCATACATTATTTTTAATACAACGGTCTCTCTCTATCTTTTTTTTTTCTCTCTTTTTCTCTCTTCCATCCACATGAAAAACAGCCAACTGTGTAAAAGTAGCCCGCGGACTTGGCAACACGCCGTCACTTAACTGTCATAATTAATCAGTTTTAATTTCAGTTTATTTTATTTATCCTAAATTTATACTCGCATCATTACGACCTTTTTAAAAATATATAAAAATAATAATCATTAAGAAAAAAATAAAAATAAAATCTGGAAATAATCTCGTACCAAACAGATTGGCTCTGGTTAGAAATTCTACTTGACCCAGATGTTGAGCTGTCTTTAGAAAGCAGGGCTGTTTACGGTTGCGTCTCATGCTGGTGTTTGGTGTGTATTTGCAGACACAGCAGCTGGTACCACAGCGTGACCTGGCCCTACAGGAGGAGCGTGCAAAACAGCAGTCCAACAACCATCTAAGACACCAGTTTGCCACTCAGGCCAACATTGTTGGCCCCTGGATTAAGAACAAAATGGAGGTAACGCCTTTATACCTGAGCGGCACACATTTTGGCAAGTTAAGTGGGCAACAATACAATGTCAGGAGACCAAGCAGCATCTGACTGACTAGATGTGTGTGCTATTACTGAACATTTGTAAATGGTTTGATTTGAGAGAGGGAAAGATTGTATTAGGTAAAATATAACTCTTTATAATTCTTTTATTTGCTAAATGGCAAACAACAAACCGAACAACAGCCTGTTGCATTAGTGTATTATAGACATCATTTTCCCTATATCTAAGCCATAAACAAACCAAATATATTGTGGTAACATAATTTGACCATGGAGCGCCACTTATCCTCTAGGACTATAGCTATGGCATATTTTTATTTTGCCTTTATTTAACCAGATAATCCCATTGAGATCACAGATGTCTTTTTAAGAGAGACCTGGCCAAGAGGCATCAGCACAGAGTTACTCCAGTCACACAACATAAACATCAGACAAAGCCCTTACACAAAGACAATCTGGATTCAACTGACCTCAAAATAGTCTAAAACAGTTTGGTTGCTACTATTTCTTTCCCATCTAAAATGCCAAAGAAATGTTTTAAACTGGCTTGGTCATGTAAATGAATAGGAACGACCACTGATAATGTTACCAAAGTGTGTGGGATTCTTTTTTAAGATGCTATTCAAAGGGACTTCCGTTGAAGCAAAATGAACTGTGGTTTTGATGAGGGGGCTGCACTGTATTAAGAAAACGGAATGAGAAGTAAAGTCAGACCCCTCTCTTGGCAGGAAATTGGCAGGATATCCATTGAGATGAACGGCACTCTGGAGGATCAGCTGACCAACCTACGAGAGTATGAGCAGAGCATTATTGAGTACAAGCCCAACATTGACCAGTTGGAGGGAGACTACAAGCTTATCCAGGAGGCCCTTATCTTCGATAATAAATACACTTCATACACGATGGAGGTAATGCTGACACTTGTTAGGCCTTTCCACCTTTCCATGAAAGTTACTGCTTACTTTGTATTGCATTCTTCTGTAAATGCTCTCTACACAAATCACATAAAAAAACTAATAATGAACAAATAGTTCCTGTTAAAACTATCACAACCTGATGCTGCCTGTTTTTAACCATAGTCGTATAGTTTTGACGTCAAGATGCAGGTTGTAGCCAGTTTAATGTGTACAGTGTCACATGTAGTAATCCTTTTGCTAAAACTTCACAGTGCTTAAAGCCTTAGTATAGACTAGTTTAGACTAATAAACATTTACATGCTAGACTTGATACTGCAATCGGCTACAAATGAGTTCCAGCAGAGATTGGACAGTTTGTTATCAACTTAAGCACAGATATGAGTTATTTGACCTCAGTCTTTCTCTGACCTTTTCTTTGTCCACCTATCTAACCGTTGCGTCTGCTACCCACAAAAACACTCCAATTTTAAACATTGTGTGACTGAGACTTGTCCTGGCTACAACATAAACAGCTGAATTAATCGGACCATTTAAATCAACATGCAGCATTATTATTAACTCCCGATCCACTCTCTCCTGCAGCACCTTCGGGTGAGCTGGGAGCAGCTACTGACTACTATCGCCAGGACTATCAACGAGATTGAGAACCAGATCCTGACCCGGGACGCCAAGGGCATCAGCCAGGAGCAGCTGCACGAGTACCGTGCCTCCTTCAACCACTTTGACAAGGTCAGGGACCCGAGCTCAGGGCCACTTAACTTTTCACTTCACATTTTACTTTTAAAATCTTTGTTAAATGTGAAGCTCAGTATTTAATAGATGTAGTGGTTGAGGTTATAAGAGATGCTTTTGCAGTTTTCTGTAAAATACATTCACACGTGGACAAAAATGTTGGTACCCTTCGGTCAATGAAAGAAAAACTCACAATGTTCACAGAAAAAACTTTATTCTGACAAAAGTAATAATAAATAAAAATTCTATGAATGTTAACCAATGAAAGTCAGACATTGCTTTTCAACCATGCTTCAACGGAATTATTTAAAAAAATAAACTCATGGAACAGGCCTAGACAAAATTGATGGTACCCCTAGAAAAGACTGTAAATAATGTGAACAAAAGGACATGTTAATTCAAGGTGTGTGCACTAATTAGCATCACAGGTGTGTACAATCTTGTAATCAGTCAGTGGGCCTATTTCTAGGGCTTCAGGTAGTCACTGTGTTGTCTGGTGACATGGTGTGTACCACACTCAACATGGACCAGAGGAAGTGAAGGAAAGAGTTGTCGCAGGAGAATAGAAAGAAAATTATAGACAAGCATGATAAAGGTAAAGGCTATAAGACCATCTCCAAGCAGCTAGATGTTCCTGTGACTACAGTTGCACATATTATTCAGAAATTTAAGATCCATGGGACTGTAGCCAACCTCCTGGACGTGGCAGGGAGGAAAATTGATGACAAATCAAAGAGACGGATAATCCGAATGGTAACAAAAGAGCCCAGAAAGACTTCTAAAGAGATCCAAGGTGAACTCCATGCTCAAGGAACATCAGTGTCAGATCGCACCATCCGTCGTTGTTTGAGCCAAAGTGGACTACATGGAAGACGACCAAGGAGGACACCATTGTTGAAAACAAATCATAAAAAGCTAGACTGGAATATGCTAAACTACATGTTGACAAGCCACAAAGCTTCTGGGAGAATGTCCTATGGACAGATGAGACAAAATGGAACTTTTTGCCAAGGCACATCAGCTCTATGTTCACAGACGGAAAAATGAAGCATATCAAGAAAAGAACACTGTCCCTACTGTCAACCATGGAGGAGGCTCTGTTATGTTCTGGGGCTGCTTTGCTGCATCTGGCACAGGGTGTCTTGAATCTGTGCAGGGTACAATGAAATCTGAAGACTATCAAGGGATTCTAGAGAGAAATGTGCTGGCCAGTGTCAGACAGCTTGGTCTCAGTCGCAGGTCATGGGTCTTGCAACAGGACAATGACCCAAAACACAGCTAAAAACACCCAAGAATGGTTTAGAGGAAAACATTGGACTATTCTAAAGTGGCCTTCTATGAGCCCTGACCTCAATCCTATTGAGCATCTTTGGAAGGAGCTGAAACACTCCGTCTGGAAAAGACACCCTTCAAACCGGAAACAACTGGAGCAGTTTGCTCATGAGGAGTGGGCCAAAATACCTGCTGAGAGGTGCAGAAGTCTCATTGACAGTTACAGGAGTCGTCTGATTGCAGTGATAGCCTCAAAAGGTTGTGCAACAAAATATTAAGTTAGGGGTACCAACAATTTTGTCCAGGCCTGTTCCATGAGTTTATTTTTTTAAATAATTCCGTTGAAGCATGGTTGAAAAGCAATGTTTGACTTTCATTGGTTAACATTCATAGAATTTTTATTAGACCAGCAGTGATAACCGGAAGGGTCTATTATTTCTGATAGCGTCCGTTATTATTATTCTTCTTCTACTCTTTGAGGGCAAATTTGACCCCCTGAACATGCACGAAAACTCAGGAAACTTTGCCCAAAATTCAAGCCCTGCGAAAAATTTATAGAAATGAAGTCCATGAAAAAATATGAAATGACTCAGTGGTGACCCTGGAAAAGTCAAAATACATTGGGCCTAAGGAAAGTGAAAGTAACTTTTTCCAACGTTATAAAATGAAACTTGGTACATCCATAGAACACCTCAGGGCAAATATAAAAGTCTATGACAGCCACACCCTAAACTCAACAGTAAGTCCGCCATGTGGGGTGGAACGCGCGGCCACTAAAATCACACTCCTCGTGCAAAATGATTCAACTCATCGTGTTTTAATCTAAATGGCCCCAAATTTGGTGAGTATCATCTAGACACATGTGCCAACCAAAGTTGTGACTTTGTTGTAGATATCTTATCGGGTATGGGTGTGGCAAGCTTGTAACGAGGTGGCCATTTTTGTGAAAATAAAACGTCTCTTAACTCTCAAACGCCTTTTCGGATCGAGTGTGACCCAAAAAGGCGTTTGTGCACATTCATAACCTGAACACAAAGATATGTAAATAAAAGGGTTATCTTTAGAAATGGCTCTCCAGCGCCCCCTACAATCTTATAATGGGAGCTTAGAATTTAGTTTGTCATAGAGACTTCAAATTTGGTACACACATCTCTTATGTCATGACGAGCATAAAAGCCAATGACAACCACCCCCTATCTATAAATGTGTTGCCATAGCAACGCCCCAAATATGTGGACAAAGTCAATGGGAAGTGAAAATTTTAGTTTATCATAAGCAAATGAAACTTGGTACACACATCCAGTATGGGCTTATGAACAAAAGCCAATGGTGACCACTATCTATAAATGTGTTGCCATAGGAACGCCCCAAATATGTGGACAAAGTCAATGCGAAGTGAAAATTTTAGTTTGTCATAAGCAAATGAAACTTGGTACACACATCCAGTATGGGCTTATGAACAAAAGCCAATTGTGACCACACCCTATCATACACGGAAGGCGGCCATTTTGAATTGAATGTGAGAATCTTCTTAGAATACACCTCTCTTTTAAAAAAACAGTACTTTGATTTTCTCGCCTTAGCCCAAGCATAATCTATTATTTTCAAAAGTTCAGACAGCTCCCAGGAAAACCAGGGATTGTGGAGGCCTTTAACTCTAAATTACAAGGTGGTGTAGCAGGCCCCAGCAGTAGCACAGGCCCGAGGTGACGAAGCCAGAAGAAGATTCAAGCAGTTGCACAGGCCTGGTTATTTGACTTTACTGTAAAGTTTACGCTTTAAAGCACAAAATGCAATCCTCTGAGTACATGATTCCCCGCGGTCTCAAGGGAGGCGAGGGTCTTTATCGCCGCTTGCGGCTTTAATTTATTATTACTTTTGTCAGAATAAATGGTAAATGGTAAATGACATGCATTTGTATGGCGCATTTTTGCACCCTTCTCGGGCACCCAAAGCGCTTTACATCGTGCTTCCACTCACCCCATTCACACACATTCACACCTGGGGCAGACAGAGATGGGGGCAGACAGAGATGGGGGCTGCCATACAAACGGCGCTCAACCTTCTCTGACCACCACCAACACCAGTGTCATGCCCAAGGACACAACGACAGTATGAACAGGGCAGAGCGGGAATCAAACCGCCAACCTTCCGGTTATAAGACGACTGGTCTACCACTGAGCCACTGCCATCCCTAAGAATAAAGTTTTTTTCTGTGACCATTGTGAGTTTTTCTTTCATTGACCAAAGGGTACCAACAATTTTGTCCACGTGTGTATATGCTATGCTTTTTTTTTTTTTTTTAAATAAAAGCTATAAAGATCTTTACATAGAATCTACCAGCAGCATGATGATTCAGTTTAACTCTGTTATAAGAAGGTCTGAGGCTTTGACTGATAAATGTATAACAAGAGTTCAATGTTTAGAGTCTAGGAGGGACTGAGAGTACGGATCACAGGGGTGTGGAAGGAGCAGCAGAACAATCCTAATCAGTTTATTTATAGCTACAGCTTCCACTCGACAGTGATTACATTATATTTTGATAAAATGCAGTAAATGCAACAAAAGGTAAATTTACTTTTCCATTATTACAACATCTCCGTCTGTCAAAAACTCATCTGCACATCCCAAATCTGGTGATTATTAGTGACAAATACATGCTGTATGTGGGTGTTCTATCTGCTCAGCCTCTGCTGGAATGTGTTCAGAAGTAGAGCTAGGATTTAAGGGGTTGAGGGGCAACAAAATCCCACCATCCATTTCTCAATTCATTCATAAACCTACTTTTGTGTGTAGACAATGATATTGTCATCATGGTGAAACATTTTGTTTTTCATCTCATAATTAGGACATCATCAATTACAACTCAATATAGTACTTTAAAGGTCACCTATGCCTTTTCACTTTATTTCACTTTATTCTTCCTTTCAAAAATAATATAATACTGTAGTACTCCATAGTGCATGTAAGAACATACTTGGCCCCCCCCAAAAAAAATGGATGGACGGATGGATAATTTATAGGCTTTTCTAAAGCTGGAAAAGCGAAGAATGGGGTCCTCTAAGTGCTTGTCACATTACATTGCATAAACACATGTGATGTTTGAGTGAGAGTTTTTCACACTTTCCTGTTATGTTTTCAAGTTGTGTTGACATTGTCTAAACATCCTGAATGTCTGTCCACCACCTGTCTGTCCATTTGTTTTGTACCCATGCGGTGGACTGTGTGATTCCATCCTCCAACACCGTCCATGTTGAACCTGCATCATCCTCATGATGGCACTCTGTTATCGGCTGTTTGGCCAATCTCAGGACCACAGCGGGGCCCTGATGGCCGAGGAGTTCAAGGCCTGTTTGATCAGTCTGGGCTACGATGTGGAGAATGACAAGCAGGTAGGAGCTGTGGGACAGAGTATGAAAGGCCCTGAGCAGGAGAGGCATCCCACTGCCAACTTATGATAAACTTCAGAGACAAGTGAAAATATAAAATCAGTCGTCCACTGGACAGTGCTCAAATGATTATTTTCTTGAAAAAGGACTTGGCATCGCTCTGTATAGGCAGTTGGTAAAGGAATGAAATTTCTTTTAAATGTACCCCTATGGAGCAAACCAGTATTGTAATTTTCTACTTGAATAATTATAAAAGTGCTATATGATAGTCTAAGGAGTCTTGAGTGGTGGTTGTGCTCCTGCTCGGATGCCAGCGGGACAGTCCACATTTGGCATGGAGTTTATATCAATGTGTTGTCCTCCAGGGGTCTTTGCTTGCTTCATTCTGTTTCAGCCCTTCTGTTACTGTCTGAATAGACCCTTTTCCATTATTGTTGCTGGGTTTGACTTTTCTCTGCTAACTGTGTGTGCTTTATCTTTTTCAACCCCCCCCTCTCTCTCATTTCTACATCAAATAATTTTGCCCTTTATTTCTCTCTATGGGTCTCCTCTATTCCTTTTTTTATGTTATACTCCATGTCTGTCTGAATGCCCCCTCACCGCTCCATTGTCCTCTCAACCTGGCCTTTTACTGTGCTGTGGTGACCTTCAGAAACGCTCAGGACAGATGGTCTCAGAGGATTTCCGGGCATTGCTCATTTCCACTGGAAACAGCTTGGTACTGCAACTGGCATTATCCATGAAGAGTGTCTGCAGGTCTAGATAGCATAGAGTCTTATCTACTCAGGACTAGTTACTGTTTCTGTTTTGGTATTGAACTAAAAGATTCCTTAACATTAAGGGCCTTTCCAAAACAACTCCCTTCACACTTCCACTGCAGCACTCTGTAATGAGACTCACAGCTGAATGCACTTCACTTGATCAGTATTGGGTGTAAATACAGCACACAGCTTTCAGCTGGAACTCTCCCTGTTGCACACAAAGTGCAAGCAAGAAATGTTGCCATTATCCGCAGATTGTTAGAAAAAGAGAATATCCTGAAAAGATCTTTTGCGACGCCTTTTATTTTATTAGTGTTCGTGCAACTGGGTTTATTTCACATTTTACAATAAAATGCCTTATTGTTCAAACACTAAAATTAACTTTTAAGGTTGCCACGACAATAATGTATGTCTACGCAAAACTTTACTGGGATGCCTTCTGTGACGAGCAAGAGCTGGTTAAGTTGGCCCTGGAGCAGACTCACTATGAAGGGTTTGAGATGGCTCTTAATCTACACTCACTGGCCACTTTATTAGGTACACCAGTTCAATTGCTTGGTAACACAAATTTCCATTACGCCAATCGCATGGCAGCAACTCAATGGATTTACCGTATTTTTCGCACCATAAGACGCACCCGACCATAAGACGCACCTGGTTTTTAGAGGAGAAAAATAGGAAAAAAAATATTCTGAACCAAATAGTGTAATAAAATATTTAATAAAGTATAACAGAATAATATTTGAATTATATGACTGGAGTGAAGGGCATGCGCACTGCTGTGTACTGTAACACCGCCTACTACATGCTATCCTCCAATAGCATACGGCGGTGACACAGTACAGCAGCATTGCGCCTTCCTGCACACATCGGCTTCCGTAAGGAAGGTGAGGGAGGACTCGCTGCCGCTCTGCCACTACGGTAAGGCAAGGCGACACGGGGGGGGCCTGCTGCCACTCTGCCAGTATCTCAGTGGACTACTGAGAAGCCTGGACACGGGGCGGGGGAGGGATGATGCAGTTTCCAGGGACACGGAAGGTCCGGAGTCCGCTGCGCTGCAACTCGGACCATGAGTCGAGTTGCAGGCAGCAGCGAGTGAGGAATAAGATATGGTCGAATACCGTAATATATGGTATTCTGACCATAAGGCATGAGCACTTTTTCTCTCACTATTTGGTGAAGAAAAAGTGCGTCTTATGGTGCGAAAAATACGGTATGCATCTAAAGGTTAGTGGAGTGGACTTGTTGGAGTTCACCCCGGTGAACGAGAGGGTCGCTTCCCTGTGCCTTCGGGTCGGGGATAGGTCTCTCACTGTTGTTTGTGTTTACGGGCCAAATGGCAGTGCAGAGTACCCGGCCTTCTTGGAGTCTCTGGGAGTGGTGCTGGAAAGTGCTCCGTTCTACTGGGGAACTTCAGCGCTCACGTGGGCAGCGACAGTGAGACCTGACCTGAACACCATGTTCAAGCATAAGGGTGTCCATCAGTGCACGTGGCACCAGGACACCCTAGGTCGGAGATCGATGATCGACTTTGTAGTTGTTTCATCTGACCTCCGGCCGTATGTCTTGGACACTCAGGTGAAGAGAGGGGTGTAGCTGTCAACTGATCACCACCTGGTGGGGAGTTGGAGCCGATGGCGGGGGAGAAAGCTGGACAGACTTGGCAAACCCAAACGTGCTGTGAGGGTCTGTTGGGAACGTTTGGCTGAGTCCCCTGTCAGAGAGATCTTCAACTCCTACCTCCGGCAGAGCTTCGACTAGATCCCGAGGGAGGCTGTAGACATTGAGTCCGAGTGGACTAAACCACTTGGAGCTGTAGCCGTAAGGTCTCTGATGCCTGTCGTAGCGGCAACCCCGGAACCCGGTGGTGGTCACCAGATGCTGAAGGAGGAGACCTATCGAGCTTGGTTGGCTTGTCGTGGGACTCCTGAGGCAGCTGATAGGTACCGGCAGATCAAGGGGACTGCAGCCCGGGTGGTTGTGGAGGCAAAAACTTGGGTCTGGGAGGAGTTCGGTGAGGCAGTGATGCGTTCGATGTACCGATCTGTCGTGGTGAAGAAGGAGCTGAGCTGCAAGGCAAAGCTCTCGTTTTTCCAGGCGATACTACGTTCTTACTCTCATCTATGGTCATGACCGAAAGAACAAGATCCCGGCTACAGGCGGCCAAAATGATCTTTCTCCGCAGGGTGGCCTGGCACTCCCTTAGAGATAGGGTGAGGAGCTTGGTCACTCGGGAGGAGCTCAAAGTAGAGCCGCTGCTCCTCCACATCAGGAGGGAAGAAAGAGGACTTTAAGTGACTTTGAACATGTAATGGTTGTTGGTGCCGGACAGACTGGTCTGAGTATTTCAAAAACTGCTGATCTACTGGAATTTTACACACAATCTCTAGGGTTTAGGGAGAATGGTCCAAAAAAGAGAAAATATCCAGTGAGAAGCAGTTGTGTGGATGAAAATACCTTGTTGATGTCAGAGGTCAAAGGAGAATAGGCACAGATGGTAGGGTTAGAACTAGACGTAAAGAACATGAAAGCATGGATCCATCCTGCCTTGTTTCCACGGTTCAGGCTGGTGGTGGTGTAATGGTGTGGGGGATATTTTCTTGGCACACTTTGGGCTCCTTAGTACCAACTGAGCATCGTTTAAACACCACAGCCTACCTGAGTATTGTTGCTGACCATGTCCATCCCTTTAAGACTTTAGTGTACCCATCTTCTGATGGCTACTTCCAGCAGGATAATGCACCATGTCACAAAGCTCCAATCATCTCAGACTGGTTTCTTGAACATGACAATGAGTTGGCTTTACTCAAACGGCCTCTACAGTCACCAGATCTAATATCCAATAGAGCATCTTTGGGATGTGGAGGAACGGGACAGTCACATCAGGGAAGAATTTGCAACTGTGTGATGCTATTATGTCAATATGGACCAAAATCTCTGAGCAATGTTTCCAACATCTGTTGAATCTATGCCACAAAGAATTAAGGCAGTTCTGAAGCAAAACAGGGTCCAACCCAGTATTAGCAAGGTGTATCTAATAAAGTGGCCGGTGAGTGTGCAAAACAAGTGGAAGTGAGTAGGGAAAGGAAAAGTAGGTAACTGTTTTGGAAAGTAGCATGTTACAAATGTCTGTTTTGTTCATTTGTCTGGTGATCAGAAATATGTGACAAATGAAAGGAAAAAAAAAGATTTAATGTCAGTATCCAAAAGAATAATGTTAGAATGACAGTTGGATTAACTTTTATATTTGAAATGTTTGCATCATCAACCGCATTACAACAAATCAAAACCTCAACAATGAAACAAAATGTTTTGTAAGAATGGTGTTCATCCAACACGCATGAATCCTAGCCTAGTAGCCTAGTAGCCTAGTCTAAGTAGTCTAGTTCAACTCCATTGAAAACTGGCTCAATGACAAAAGATTTAGAGAATCTGAGTTTGTGGCATGTCGCGTATCCCTCAGCTCAGTTGGATGGTATATTAAACAACATATGGACATTCCTCATGCTGGAGGACTGCTCCAGACTGCTGTATAACAAAGATGTCTTTTTCAATAGTTTAAAAAAAATGTATAGTTTTACTGAATTTATCCTCCTCTTGAGTTTAGTCTAGAAACACCACAAAAACAAATTGTGTTCTTTCATTTGTCACATGTCTCCTCTCAAGACGAAGAAGGTTAGTCATTGTCAATAAAAAAAAATTGGGACCTAACCTAGAACCTGCAACACCTTGGTTTATGTGTTTCTTTCTTTTGCTGCTTTTTGTTCTGTCCTCAATGCCCTCTAAAAGTGTGTCTTGTAGGTGTGGAGTGTGAACTAAATGCTGAACAAATCTTTTTTTTTTTTTTTTTTTTTAGTATTTCAACCATACAGTCATTACATTGAAGCCATTATTCTCAGTGTTTTGATAGTTCTGACCTGACCTATGGCGGCTGCTGCGTTTACTCTGACAATTTGTAACATGACAATTGCTCATAATAATTGGTCCAGATATTTATTTCACACTCCATTATCAAACCATTGCTTCCAGGTTAATCTGTTTTATGCTTACCAGGGTGATGCCGAATTTGCTCGCATCATGGGAATAGTAGACCCCAACAACAGCGGCGCTGTCACCTTCCAAGCCTTTATTGACTTCATGTCAAGAGAAACTACGGACACGGACACTGCTGACCAGGTCATCGCCTCTTTTAAGATCCTGGCTGGAGACAAGGTTAGTTGCTTTACTGCTTCATTCAGAGTCTTAAACCCCAAATTTTTTTTTTTTTTTAAGTTGCCTACAATATTTCTTTCTGAGACTGCCCCCAACAGACTGTAGCATAAAACGTTAGCCATCACTGCTGATAAAACATCTGCAGCAGTTTATTGTTTTCTGATAAAGTCCATCTGTATTTATGGACCAGTCCTCCTTGCACTCCTGGGTATTTATATACCTATATTTACCTATAAATACGTGGACACTATTTTATTTATTATTGTGGTAGACTGTGGTCTACCTGTAAGGTAATCAGTGATCCACGTGATACAGGAGGAGTCCAACCCCAGAGTTTTTCAAGAAGAATGAACAGTCTGATGGTGTTGAATGCACTTGAAGAACAACCCTAACAAAAGCACCTGGTGAGAGTAGACCGTATGGAACAGATCATCCTCAAGTCAACAACAATATGTTTGTTGTAGGCACACTGGAGTGGATCTAGAGCATGTTTAGTCTGTGATCTTGTATCAATCAATAGATCTATATAAAATAAAAATGGCCAAAGCTATACAACAAGATCAACATAAATTTGTATCACAATGTAACCGATAATTGGTACAGCTCTATCTTCAAAGGGTTCCAGTTTCAGATTCTTCTAGCAACGTTAAACTCACAAAGTATAACCGTTAAAGTTGCTTTTCACAGATCGACTGATAAGTTAAAGCTCTGGAACTGTGAACCTCTGTAAACTCTGAGTTTACTGTGGTGAATGTGGTGTTTGACATTAAAACTATAAAGTTCATTAAGAAATGATTGACTGCACAAGAGGCATCTGTCGTAGCATACTTATGTCATCTTTTGGGATAACACAGCAGTTCTCACATGGCAATATCAGAAGGAGACATACTATTTAAAATGTTTTTACAGCAAATACTAAATCCTTTTTTGAATGTTTTCCAGAACTTCATCACAGCTGACGAGTTGAGAAGGGAGCTGCCCCCGGACCAGGCTGAATACTGCATCGCCCGCATGGCCCCCTACACTGGGCCAGATGCCATCCCTGGAGCTCTGGACTACATGTCCTTCTCCACTGCGCTGTACGGAGAGAGTGACCTGTAGATGGGGCCACCGCAGCTGGAAGGGGGAGGAGGGCTGGAGAGGGTTCTGTGTGCAGAAAAGGCCCAGGTTTGGAGTGAAGGTGTAGTGATGGTGTACTTCTGTGCCACTTTTGAAACCATCTTTTTGATTGAACTATAGTTAGGTTTGGCCTCTGCCCAGTGTTTTGGTTCTTTAAAAATTGAAGAAATATGAAATATGAAGGGGCGGCTGGCAGGGGGCAGGTTCTCTGTCTTCCGGGTGCTTTGCTTCACCCTCCCTGCCTTTTTCAAAGAAGGGGGTTGGGATAGGATTAGGACTCAAGCTAATCTAATACTTATGCTATTTTTGTTAATTTTATCATTTGTTTCTCTTGTTGCCAGAGGATACAGGGCATTGAGTGTCAGGCTGGGTGGTGTGGGTTTAACGTGCCCAGGTTTGTGACATGACCAAACAGAGTTAAAATGAGCTATAACTCCTGCGTTGCTGGACTAGCCTCTTTTCCTCTTCCTGTGTTTCTTTATTTCTGGGGCAATTAGGTGGGCTGGGACTCAGCGCTGTATATAATTATTTTTTCAGTGCAACAAATGACAACACAGAGTCCTTGTTGTTATAGTAGGCTTTTTTGTAGGTTAAGGTAAAGCAACATTTATAAAAAATACAATAAAATGACAAATGAAAAAGTAATTAAGTGGGCAGTGCATAGGTCTGATTTATTTCTCTCACACATGACATGCTGCTCGCTGTGTTGTTGAGGCTAGTGCATCTAAAGGCCTTCTGTTAACCATAATATTAATAAAGCTACTTTTTTGTGAGCTGATTCACATCCAGGTGCTTATAAAAATACAAATCCATTTATAATCCAGGCAAACCTTTTATATCTCTAGATCCCAGTTATATGCAGAAACATGAGAGTTAGGACATCAATGCAATTGGTTGTTTGAATGATAATTATAGATGGCAATATGACAATGGCATTAGGAGAAAGCATCTAGTGAAAGTTGTCTCTCCTCTGACTTCACCTCTCACTCCCCCTCCTCATCCTGATTGGTTAAACTGATGAGAGAGTAGGCCAAAAAGAGATGATTATGTAAACATTTAAATAATGTGCAAATAACAATGAAAAGGCGAATATGTACAATAATCTATGCAATAATGTAACTGTTGTGCCACTTGTGGGAAAGTATTGTCTAAACTAAACGGCAGAAGCTGTCTGTTCAGCTGGCTCTGGGTCAAACACTCAGACAGAGGTGAGTGGATGTGGACAGAGGGAAGTGACTGGGAAGAGACAACTTGGACCAAAACTATGTTTTTCTTTTCCCTTCTGCCTCCTGTGTTCTGGAAAGAATTTGAGTCTATAATTTTTTTATTTTATACTCTTTAATATCAAACCTTATCTGCTGTACTGGAAACTGCAATGCCTTCTGTCTAATGGAAAGTGAGTTTCACAAAACACTCATAAATGTTTCTTTGCAAAAACTCTGTGGAATTGTTTTCTTTGTGTGAACTGTGTCCATATAATGTGATAGATATGTACAGCACTGCATGCATCTAACTCAAGCCTTTCTCATGGAACCCCTTTATAAGCGCCTTAAGTAAGGGCTCCCCCATTAAGCAATATACCTCCGTCCACCAGAGGGCAGGCTCCAAAAGTAGAAATATAAGGAGAAACCCAATGGCGACTTTACAAGAGTAAAACTCATGTTTACAGCCTGGTACAAAAGATGGCTCCGGTCTCCAGAGCTAAGTTTTTGCTACGTGGCAGCTCTGGGGGGCATTTTTGATTAATATGTTTGTTTATGCTATCTGAAAACTATTGTTTTACTATGGAGTAAAAGCAAATAAACCCAGATGTAACTGCCATTTTAATGCCCTGTCGTAACGACAATATTAGTGAAGAGGGGACCAATTTACTGCAAGGCTTTCATGGGTAATTGCTCGACTGAATCTATGGACTATATAGTTAACATTATCCTTGAGAAAAAATGTGGTTGGAAACTGAGTTTGATGGGTTAAACCGGAGGGCCTATCCTATGCACACACAAAGTAAAGACAACTGAGTGGATTGGAACTTGAAAGCTTGTGAAAGCATAAGAACTAAAGTGCAAAACCTTGCATCGACACAATCTGGACCACTGATGGGAAATCAATTTGAAATGGCACATGGGCACACTGAATGGTACCATAGTCAACTTAATTTGACCAGGATTAGAGAGTTAACCATACCAGATGATTACACTAACCACTGATTTGAGTTTATATAAGATACTGATTCAACTGTCTCTGAAACAGCACACATGGAAATTGCCTTTGAGCCCAAATTTCAAGGTGGCTTTGCTTTCAGAATGGTGTACAAAGGTTTTGGTTCCAGAATCACTGCTATGTTTTGTGTTCCTTTACTTTTAGAGATTTTGGACCAAAGTTAGGGCCTCTCAAAACATTAAAACTACAAGCCCAAATGCAATCAAACTACCTTAAAGGGAATGAGAAAAGCTACATGAGAAGGGTGTTTGTTCAAATAATCCATATGGAATTATGTAGTAAACAAAGTGTTCAGAAAAACCATGTTTTATATTTGATATTCTTTGAAGTAGGCACCTTTTGCTTTGATGACAGCTTTGCACACTTTTGACATTCTCATTCAGCTTCATGAGGCGTTCACCTGGAATGGTTTCTTGTCAAGAGTTTACTGGTGGAATTTTGTGCCTTCTTAATGTGTTAGAGACCACCAGCTGTTGAGTTGGTACACACACAAACTAATGTTATAATCTAAGACATGAAGGTCAGTCAATCTTCAAGTGCAGTCGCAAAAACCATCAAACGCTTTGATGAAACTGGTTCTCAGGAGGACCGCCCCAAGAAAGGTAGACCAAGTTACCTCTGCTGCAGAATAGCTGCAAAGAAACCACTGCTGAGGAAGAACAAGAAAAAGAGAATTGTTTGGGCCAAGAAACACAGGGAATGGACATTATTTTTTTTTTTTTGAGATGGTTTGGGATGAGTTGGAGAAGAGTGACGGTAAAAATGTCAAAAAATGCTCAGCACCTCTGGGATCTTCTTCAAGACTGTTGGAAAACCATTCCAGGTGACTACCTTGTATATGTTCCTTCAAAGTTCTGATGTCTTCAGTATAAATCTACAATGTAGAAAAAACCATTGAATGAGAAGGTGTGTCTAAACGTTTGACTGGTAGTGTACCAAGGATCTTTTTTGTATTCCTAGTTTCCCCAGCGTTGGTCCATTTACATATAAAGTTTTATAATAGGCCTACACCCCTGTCAGGAAATGGTTAAAAACATTACAGTGGAGCATACGCAAGCATAATGATCATAATGACGAGGGAAGGACCCCACACAGACAGGAGTCAGACAGACAGGAGTCAGACAGACAGGAGTCAGAGGAGAACTGAACACAAGCAGCTTCTGAACTCATCTCTGCTCTGTCTGTGTGGCCCTCACTGACCCTGGACTCACTCGTGTCCTGTTCATTTTTTCTTTTTACTGTGGTGAAAAACTAAAACATTGCTATATATATATATATATAGATTATATATATCTATATATATATATATATATATATATATATATATATATATATATATATGTATATATGTATATATATTAACAGCAAAATAAAAAATAAACAAAAAATAAAAAAATCTCCATGGATTATGCCCACATAATAATAATAATTAATAACGAATTAGATTCATATTGCGCTTTTCTCCCCAGGGACTCAAAACGCTTGCAGACCGTCTTCAGGCCTCTCCAACCACCTACAAATTCTGCTCTGAGGAAGTATCCAGAGCAGCTGAGTTTGTACAGAGAGTAGGTTTTAAGGATTTTAAACTATCAAACAATGACTTACATTTAACTTTGCCCTTTTTGATTTTGAACAAAATAAATGAGTCAAATAATAAACAAACAGGACCATAGTTTAATGTGTTTCTTTCTTTTCACTTTAATAAGTCAGAATGGTCTCTCCAAACGAGGGTTAAGACAGCTGCAGCTTATTCAGAACGCGGCTGCTCGGGTTCTAACCAAAACCAGGAAGTACAACCACATTACGCCAGTTTTAAAATCTCTGCACTGGCTTCCTGTTGCTCAGAGAATAGACTTTAAAACAGCACTGCTGGTTTACAAGTCTCTAAATGGTTTAGCACCAGAATATATCTCTGACATGCTAGTTACTTATGAACCTCCTCGGACTCTGAGAACATCTGGGACAGGCCTTCTGCTCGTGCCCAGAGTTAAAACTAAACAGGGTGAAGCAGCGTTTAAGTTTCATGCAGCAAAAACCTGGAACAGCCTCAACTTTAACAATGTTCAAGGGAAGGTTAAAAACCTTCCACTTTAGCTCCGCCTACATTACAACCTAAAGTGTTTGTTTATCTGCACTCTTCTTTTAAAATGTTTTTAATTGTTCTTATGTTTCTTAATCTAAATCTAAATCTAAATAATTATAGATGTAGGAGTATGCAGCCTACAGTATATAGCTTAAGGGAAAATTAGACTAGTTTGGCCTTATTTCTCTTTTTCTTTGGAAAGGCCTGTGTGCAGGACCAGCTGCCAGCGGGGCAGGTTTTGTGCGCTTGGCTGAAAGGTGACTCTGTTCATCGTGCATTATTCAGGAGGTAGCCAGAGCCGTGGAGAAGCGCTGCAGGGGTGGGTTGTGTCAGTGCGAGCTGCTGATGGAGAGAGACGGACATCGCTGGAGCGCCTGGGAGGACTCTGACACCTCTACCTGGGAACTGTTCACAGGTGGAGAAGGACAAACCGAGCTGAACTCAGTGCCCCCCGCCCAAGGTATTTCTCCTTTAGTCGCGAGACCCCAAAAGGTGGTTGTGCGATGATTTACAGAAATAAAATTTAAAAAATTAAATTAAATTAAAAAGTAAATGGCATAATATGCCATTTATTTATTATTATTAAATAAATGGCATATTTATTATTATTAAAAATCGTATTATTTAAAATATTACATTTGTAATGTTTTTGCTCCTGAGGTGTTTACAGCACCACAGTGACACACGGAGCAGATACTTTTTTTTGTGGCTTTGGTGCTCTGGTTTTGTTATTTTGTGGGTCGCGCTCCGAAAACCTGACCAACGGCCTTTGGCTTACTGGAGCTGTATCTATTTCTCCAATTTGACTAGTAGAATATCTTTAAAGTACGAGTTCCAGGTAGAGTACATTCCCCATACTTGGGAGACCCGTGTTCGATTCTTGCTCAGGTAATTTGTCCAGTGGTCATTCCCTCTCTCTCACCCAGTTTCCCGTTTATGGACCATGTACCAGCAGATGTTACTGCAGGTGTGCAGATATTGTGTGTGATATTTGTTGCAAAACTGTTGTCTATCAGCAAGAAGGTCTTGAGTTCAACTCCTGGGTCGGATGGGGCCTCTCTGTGAGGGGTTTGCATGTTCTCCCTGTACTCCGGCTTCTGGAGTTTCAAAGTCATAAGACCAAATCCAACATGGACACAGACCACAGTATGAGTGTTGAGCGTGAAACCCCTCCTTCTGCAGGTAAAGGCAGTCACACAAAACAGGTGCACACTGTGGAAGCCTTTCGGTGGCCCTTTTCTGTTCACTGCTTTGTGGCTTTAAATATTCTTCTTTTGTTTTTGAAAATTTGAAAACCTAACACCAATAATTCAATTAATTTCTACTTGATTAATCCCTGTGGGGAAATTCAGATGTTTTGGCGCTTCAATAAAATAAGTCATCGATTCAGACTTCATCTTCCAGAGACTGATTGATGGCTGCTGGTCCATGTTGGTCAATATAGCATCCATCGTGTTATAGCATCCACCGCCCCAAAAGACTGCTGAAGAAAAACTAAATTAGCCCTCACTACTGCAACAGCTGCAGCAGGTTATTGTTTACATTGAAAGAACTAATATTGTTTTTTAGATGCTAGATTGTTGAGAAAGTCTTTGAAAATAAAAAGTTGTAACTCCCCTACCCCCCTTTCTGTGTGCCCCAGGTGTGAATGTGTGTGACTGGAGGCCCGATGTAAAGAGCTTTGGGTGCCCAGGAAGGGTACAGAAAAGCACTTTATCAATACACACCAGTTACCATTTACCATTGACCTCAGTTTAAGAGTGTGTTGTTTGTTTGTGTCTGCTATAGTCCACCTCTGTACTGAGGAGGTTCTGCGAATGCTGGTATTTTAACGTGTGGTGCCTGTGCAGTGGAGGATTCTGGGTGCACCCTAAGCTGCCGTGTGCTATCAATTATTCATTTTGTTTTGCTGTGTCTAAATGTGTCTCACCATGGAAACAGGCTGTTGTCGATGACGCGGGTGTAGGTTTCATGGTTTGTCCTTCTCAGTCCACTCTGGGCAACAGTACACCTCTGCTGCACACAGGGCTCGTCCGCA
This sequence comes from Perccottus glenii, assembly GCA_024416835.2. Classification (NCBI taxonomy): domain Eukaryota; kingdom Metazoa; phylum Chordata; class Actinopteri; order Gobiiformes; family Odontobutidae; genus Perccottus; species Perccottus glenii. The sequence goes on along the minus strand of CM044550.2, from coordinate 32,017,692 downwards.
GCCAGGACCCAGAAAATAGTTTTCAGTTTTGTGTTTCAAAAGGTGTAGCAACATTAGACAAACACAAACAAATACAAATTATATTTGATTGTTTACAAGAAAACTAAGTTCTTGACAGTTCTCAACATTGTCGGTATCAAAGTCAACAAATAACAGAGAATGTGTTCAAAACTGAACTAAACCATCACATCATTAAATTAATGTTTTGTAGTCTTAAAGGTTTTTGGGGTGTCCCAAGACTTTTCTTTACCACTGTATATGTTTTCAAATGTGGAGGACATTCATTTTAGTTACTATTAGAGTTCACATTTTCTATAAACAATAGAGTTTCATCCATCAAGTCTAACCAGCTGCAGTCACATCATAGCAACTCTAAGAGCAGACCTCCAACTGTGCCTTTAGTTTCTCAAACACATTCCACATACACATCCATTTAATAAATAAATCATTTCTAAAACAGACAAACGGCCACATTTTCTATCCAAGAAGATTATTACTTTGTTAAACACTAGAGGGCAGCCTTTACTTCTAAAACCATGTGAATTACTGCAAGAAAAAGAGAGAGAGAGAAAAAACAGAGACTTTCAAATGTTTAAAACTCAATAAATACCTATATCTGACTTTTCGACAGAAATAATCTTTGAGATAAAAATGTATAGTGGAACAGGCATGTTCATTAAAATCAGTTTGAGTTTTCTACTTTTGCCAGTCTATTCAGAATATGAAGACATAGTTAACCACTGCCACATTTATTATTCAAACACAAACCTTCAGCTGAGGGAGCATCATTATTTAAACTGACATAATCAAAGAAACTGTAGACAATGTTAATAATCACTATACTCACTCAACAATAATCTTAAGTTATTTAAAAGAGTAAATATTTAGATGCCAAAGAACTACGTGCTCAGTAAAAGAGTGTCCTTTTCTTCAGAAGAATGGTAAGTGTGTGCTGAAGCTCCTTAAAACAGGGCCCTAATATTTTTCCCCAAAACAGAGACAAGTATTTGAATGTTGCCAATACAATTATTTGTTTTAGGTGTCAACAGTATGAGCCATGTTTAGATCAGGTTAGTTATTCCTCTGAAAGACTTGTATCTACAGCAGAGTCTGGCAAACTGTGGATCAGGACAAAGGCTGCAACCAAAGAGTCTAGTTAGGCTCATACAAAGCTGAACCAGGAAGCGTGTGTGATAGTCCATTAACAAACAGCTGCTTTGTTTGAAATGCTGTAACTGGAAGTAAAAGTGGTTTAAAAATGAAGATAGGAATGCTGATAACTGTTGGAAATCCCTGCTCCGGGACACCTCTGTGGGACTGGTGGAGTTGCTGCCTCAGGCTCCCTCCTACAATCTGAGATGAGGTGAATCAAACCTAGAAGATCCAAGGCATTGACACTGTCCCTTGATGCCAGGCAGCACTGCCAACTCATCTGTGACTGACAGAACTCACAGGCTCTATGACATGTCCTCTGAAAACATCAGGAGCACTGCTAAAGTTTAACAGTTGATCTCTGATGTCCACAGTTAGATCGTGGTCCAGAATAGTGGCTGTGTAAAGGCTTCAAACATCCATCAACATGCTGAGTCAGTTAATGGCTGTCCCAGTTGTGGGCAACAAGAAAAGGTTCCATTTTTTGATATTCCATCCTGTTTTATTAGCGCTAATGGTGATATACAGATGGATGGACAGAAATCTGATAGTTGTCTGTTGACACGGAGCCTTCTTATTTGTACTGTACTGTACTTTTACTTACTTTTTTGTACTCATCCCTCATCAACTTATCTGATATTTGAAAAGGCGGAGTGTTCCATGATGTAACAGGGGGCTGTGCGTCTTTCAGAAACACCTTCTTGTTCATACACAGTGAGTCTGTGTGATGTCGGTCACATAGGAAAAACTGGTTCATGTAGGTGTGTCTAGTCTGTGTTCACTCACTGGCCCACAGCGTCTTTGTAGTGGACTGGATTCAGAGTCGAAATGAACTCTTCTGCAACATTTTCAAATGAGCACGGCCCTGGGCAGGACTTGGCTGTTTAGACTTTTTTGCGTGGACTCTAAAACAAACAGAGGATATTTATTCAGGAATTGCCAGTGGGCATTGAGAGGCAGGGTGTGGAGCTGACAGCACTGGCTCTCTCTGGCTCTCTCTGGCTCTCACTGGCTCTCTCTGGCTCTCTCTGGCTCTCTCTGGCTCTCTCTGGCTCTCTCTGGCTCTCTCTGGCTCTCTCTGGCTCTCACTGGCTCTCACTGGCTCTCTCCGGCTCTCTCCGGCTCTCTCCTCACTGGCTCACTGGCTCACTGGCTCTCCGGCTCTCCGGCTCTCACTGGCTCTCTCCGGCTCTCTCCGGCGGCTCTCTCTGGCTCTCTGGCTCTCACTGGCTCTCTCTGGCTCTCTGGCTCTCACTGGCTCTCACTGGCTCTCTCCGGCTCTCTCCGGCTCTCTCCGGCTCTCTCCGGCTCTCACTGGCTCTCTCCGGCTCTCTCCGGCTCTCTCCGGCTCTCTCCGGCTCTCTCTGGCTCTCACTGGCTCTCTCTGGCTCTCACTGGCTCTCACTGGCTCTCTCCGGCTCTCTCCGGCTCTCTCCGGCTCTCTCCGGCTCTCACTGGCTCTCTCCGGCTCTCTCTGGCTCTCTCTGGCTCTCACTGGCTCTCTCTGGCTCTCTCTGGCTCTCACTGGCTCTCTCTGGCTCTGTCTGGCTCTCTCTGGCTCTCTCTGCCTCTCTCTGGCTGTCTCTGGCTCTCTCTGGCTCTCTCTGGCTCTCACTGGCTCTCTCTGGCTCTCACTGGCTCTCTCTGGCTCTCTCTGGCTCTCTCTGGCTCTCTCTGCCTCTCTCTGGCTGTCTCTGGCTCTCTCTGGCTCTCTCTGGCTCTCACTGGCTCTCACTGGCTCTCACTGGCTCTCTCCGGCTCTCTCCGGCTCTCTCCGGCTCTCTCCGGCTCTCTCCGGCTCTCTCCGGCTCTCTCTGCCTCTCACTGGCTCTCTCTGGCTGTCTCTGGCTCTCTCTGGCTCTCTCTGGCTCTCTCTGGCTCTCTCTGGCTCTCTCTGGCTCTCACTGGCTCTCACTGGCTCTCTAACTGTTACTGTGACTGGCTGAACTGCCCAGGCAAGTGCAGAGGTTAAAATACATTAGCAGTTCACAGCTGACAGGTCTGACTGCTGATAACATTTGGAGTTTGTTGAAGGTCAAATAAGGACTGAAGAGTAACAGTGGCAAAGCGGCCAGTGAGTCTTTTGGAGGAATGAGGGAAGTGTCTGTGGACTCGCTACTGTCCGACATGTCCGTGAAGGAAAGCGCTGAGAATGAGACAGACTGCTTCGAAGGGCTGAATCAGGTTCCCAGCTCACCTCTGGACCCTTTCCCACCCAAAGACTTCAGGGGCAAGTTCAAAAAGATGCGCCAAAAGAAGAGACCAACCATTCTCCATAGTAGGTATAGGCAGGTAGAGTTGCACACTATTAAGAGCACATGCAATACGTGCAATAAGTTGTTGTTAAATATACTTATGACAGTATTACTTGTGTATTTCCATGTGAGGATAATAAAAGTACTTAGGTTCCCACAATCTGATGGCAGTTGGGTGGACAGGCAAAGCCTTCTCTCCTGGCACATGGAATCCTGAAACAGTTCTTACACTTCAAGCAGCCTTTTACTCTATCACTGCCAACTCATTTTCAAAAAGGAACTCTGGTCCCAGATGTGGTTTGTCCAGTTTGTTGCTAGAACTGTCAATTTTCAACTTATCTTCAAAAAACAATACTTTGCATTGATGATTAGAAGAGTTATGACAGGAGAAAGGCACACATAGTTCACATTCCTCAGCTTCATCAGAGCTTAATAATGCTTATAATTAGTGTTTAATGTAGCCAGGCCTGTCCACTTTACACACACAAGGAAGGTTGGTGGTTTGATCCCCTAGTTCATACTGTCGTGTCCTTGGGCTGTTGCTGCTGTTGATATGGCAGCCATGTCTCTTAGTCAGTCAGCAGAGAGTGCACACAGTGTGAATGTGTGAGAGCATGTGTGTGTGAATGGCTGTAAAGTGCTTTGTGTGCCAAAGAGAGTAGATCTCTATTTATTTGTTCATTTTAGTTACATTTATAAAGGAAATAAAAGCGTAACTTCTGGGGATTCTTTTTTTCAGCTTTTCTCTTTTTAGTGATTATTTTCCTCCAGTTACATAAATGTTTTATTGTTTATTGTATTGTGTCATCAAAATACAGTAAAATTAGTATTATTTTATTATTATAAAAACGTATTAATATGGGGTGCACAGAAAGAAGGTTGTGAGTTCCCGGCCAACTTGAACATCCTCGGCCAACTCCCCATGGGACCGTGGGTTCTCTCCGGGTACTCCGGCTTCCTCCCACCGTCCAAAGACATGCATGTTCAATTGATTTTATTTACCTGAGCTTGTGTGGGAGGTTGAGAGATACCGACTAAAGATAGACGGGCTCACCTCCATCCACAGCTTGGGCTCTGGAGCCCTCGAGAGATGCTGAGAGGCAGCGGGCTGGTGTGGGCTTGCTAATAGCCCCCCAGCTCAGCCGCCATGTGTTGGAGTTCACCTCAGTGAACGAGATAGGTCTCTCTCTGTCGTTGGTGCCTATGGGCCAAATGGAAGTGCAGAGTACCCGGCCTTTTTAGAGTCTGGAGGGGCGTGATTGGGAGGAACGGCCCCCCGGATCTGAACCTGAGTGGTGTTCTGTTATTGGACTTCTGTGCTAGCAACAGTTTGTCCATAACGAACACCATGTTCAAGCATAAGGGTGTCCATCAGTGCACGTGGCACCAGGACACCCTAGGCCGGAGATCGATGATCGACTTTGTAGTTGTTTCATCTGACCTCCGGCCGTATGTCTTAGACACTCGAGTGAAGAGAGGGGCGGAGCTGTCAACTGATCACCACCTGGTGGTGAGTTGGATCGGATGGCGGGGGAGAAAGCTGGACAGACTCGGCAGGCCCAAACGTACTGTGAGGGTCTGTTGGGAAGTGAGTCACAGGCTCCTGTCACCCATGACTCCTAACGGGGACCAAGCGGAAGAAAATGAATGAATGAAATGTAACAGCAATTTTTATACAGCATATTGTTGAGAATTGTCGGCTGATTGCTCCATGATCTCACAATGTTCACGGTTTGTTTCATTAACCAGAATTTACAGTCTTCACAGTCTTGGGCTAAAATTCTGTTGGCCTGCGAGTCGTTAGCTGAAGTCTCACATGGGCTCTCAAAATACCAATTAATTTCCAGTAACTAAATATTTTTTAGCGCACTTTCCCACGCCACAACTGACGACCTCTCAAGGCACACACTAGCATGCCAGAGCACGGCGCACAAATAATGTAATTAATTATCAAATAATTCTGAAAACCTAATATCTAAGATATTTAAGATCAGAAAGTGCAGATTGAGTTCCATTAAAAGAAATAAAAAAACAACCTAAGGAGTCACTTCTACAGTTCCTCTGAGGAAACCCATTGGCATTACAAGAGATTTAGAAAAGTTCATTTTGCAGCCTGAATATCCGTGTTGGATAATGTCAGTGAGACGGGGATTGAAGAGGCAGGTTCTGTGATATATACCTAGACATCATGAGTGTATAGAGAGAGAGAGATTTAATGATGAGTCCCTTCTTTCTGAGAGGCTCTACTGCCAGGGCAAAGAGAAAAACTGACAGATCTACAACCATCTGTCATTTCTGGAGCTAATGGGTTGTTGTACAATTACTTGAGCAACATTATAAAATAAAATAAAAAAGTAAGCACCTGGTGGTATTCCTTATAGAATGCTTTACCGACTGCAGTGTTTTTAGTGCTAAGAGGGCTTCTTCTTTGGAGATAGGGGCCCTCTGAGCTTCAGTGGACAGTAGGAAGGGTTGGACCAGACAGGAAGCTCCAGAAGGCAGGTCTGATTCATAGTCGACTGTAAAACTCCATGAAAATATTAAAATGGGTGCCAGTGGCATGTACAGTTAAGGTTATTGTTCAGGGGTCTGTCTTGGTTTTAGTTAAATAAGATAAATACTTACTAGATTTGTCAAGAAATCGGTAGAGCCCCTATTTGAAAAACAAAATTGCACATTTAGCTTGTTGAGTCGGCAGAGAGACAAGAGCACCAGCGGACCTGATGAGGATGTGATGTGAGTATGAGTAACCTATAACCACTGACACGAGTTGTAGTTGTTGCTGGTTCTATTAAAATGATAAAAAAAAAAAAATTACAAAGAGGCAAGGTCATGCCCTGAGCAATAGGTCTCAGACTTATGACATCAGGTTCTGTCCATAACCATAGTGATTGATTATACTGACCCAAATACAAAGTCACCGGTTAGGTCTTTAATCAGCTACCTCAAATCATAGGGATATAACATTAAAACATGGCATTTAGCTATTTTTTACAAAAAAGATAGCTTTCTTGGTGGTTGACAAACAAACAAACAAGTTATGTGGAGATGTTAGCCTCATATTTTTGTTTGTAAACCACAGTCTGAATAGAATAGTAAACCCAGCCATCGCCCTGCTCTTCTGTAGCTTTCGTTTGCAGTTAATCCAGGCTTGTGGCTGATCACTTGGTGTTGCCTCCCAGATGTTCTGTGTAATGTGTCAGACTTCCCACAATCGCTGTCAGTGGAAGGAGCCATCAGATACTCACTGTCAGAGATACACGCTCTGCCCCCACCCCCCGTCATCATTCCGGGCCCGCACGCAACAGACAAACAGTAGTATTATTAACCGCTCTGGGCTAAGAGGATTGCTCCCTGCACTCTCAGTCTTGGAGCGGTTATTTAACAGAGCTGCTCTGCGTCCATTGCCTGCCAGAGTTTAGAAAGAAAGAGAGAGAGGAGGAGCACGGGGAGCACCTGCTGGCCCCTGTTCAGCTGCTGGTACAGGACACACAAGGATGCAGCAAACATGGCCAGCCAGCAGGATTCAGGCTTCTTTGAAATTAGCATCAAATCCCTGCTCAAGTCATGGAGCGGCAGTGAGTAGAACTTGTATTTGTTTAAATAGGTTTTAAATGCAAGCTTAATTTCACTTAAAAAAGACTGTTCTATTGTGCTACATTTGTATAACACACACACAAAATAAACCTATTTAAAGGCTGACTGTAAATTCTTGATATTTATGTATTTATTACATTTTTGCACTAACTGACAACATGATAGAACAGCTATGGTTTGGTTTGATTACACAAGATATTACCAGCCTAAAGCAGTATGACCATGCACTGTACGTTTATTGCATACACTGCTTGTGCTGCAATACTTTTAGGGTATTCATGCACTGCAGGCCAAAGTAATATGTCAGTCAAACCCTTACATTGCATCAAAGGTCACCAATGTGACCACTTAGTCTAAAGCAGATATATACAATTCAAAAACCTTTAATATGTCGAAGAATATATCACATATCATATAGCAATAGTTAACAAGTATCACATTACATCACGTGTCCTTTAGCGTGCAGCCTGGATTAATCTAAATTAATCTGCTCAAATCCAAGTAACAATTTTTGTTTCTGATCCCAGCATCTTTACCAAAAAGAATATTGTAATATGAGATGACAATACTTGTTGTAGACAGATAACATACATTAGTACAGTAGATGATACTTAATAACAGTCAGGGGTGTTAGCTTAAGCTATGTTTGAGTGTTATTTGCCTTATTTAAAACCCAAGCTGATACTAAATCTAAGAAATGATAGAGTCAGAGATATTAACCAATGTCTGAAAAAGAACTTTTGATCTTTAGACCTTCAGAGGACAATATCCAAATAAATTAGAGTGGGCTCCACAATATAGGAAAACATACACTATAGAGTAATGTTGTTAAATATTAGTATGACATTGTGAATATTTTGATTAATAATTATATGCACATTTATAATTATTAATACAAATTATATGTATAAGTGGCTAATGTGTATGTGTCTGTCTGCCTCAGAAGTGAATGGAAGTTCTTTGGTACAACTATTATGCATGTTCTTATTACTATAATGCTACATGTACGATGTATACAGTATGTAGTGCAGCCTTTACTGCTTTAGAATGAATGGCAGGGGTCCCCAAACTTTTTCCAGTGAGGGCCACATAACTTTTCCCTTCTCTGATAGGGGCCAGGGTCAGTTTCTAACAGAAAAAGTGTGATAATCGCGGAGGTCCCTAAATGTAATAATTTATTGTTTTCCAGAAAACACGCTGACACTCCAGCGCACCATACATATCCAAATATTAATAACCCTTTCTGAGATCAAATAACCCTCTCTGGGTTCTTCACAGAATAAAATAACACAGAAAATATATAGGTGCTCAGGGGCCGGGTCAAATGTGGCGGCGGGCATTTTAGCCGGGCATAGTTTGGGGACCCCTGATGAATGGAATACATTGCGAGATAACGTATGAGAAATGTTAAAGAGTGGTCTAGAAAATAGAAAAGGGCCCTTGGCAGTGCGCAGGTTTGAAACTCAGTCTGAAGAGTTCTTATTAAGTGCAAGGACACAGTAATAGGATTAGTGCTTGTTGTGTGCAGAGCTCACAGCTGATGTCAGGCCCTGGACAACAGGATATAATGCCTTTAGCTTCTGCCTAAATTCCCTTTTATGTGTACAATAAGAGCCTGCAACCATTCTCCGATTTCACACCAAACCCATTCAGAACAGGACTCACAGAATAACTGGAACTATTACAAGCATTGAACATGTTTTGTTTGTGGTACTTGATATTTCAAGAAAAATCCCAAATGCCCCTGAATATTGGCAAACCGATATTATGAATCTGTTGCATTTTTTTAGGTTCAGTTGTCATTTTGATGTTCCTTGGATGATTGAAGTTTCTGAGTTGAGAGTCAATTTTTTGCACTTTGATGTAAGCTTTGTGTTCTCTGAAGACATAGTCTATAGTCCAGCCCCCCACATGTTGTAGGCTGTCTGCCCATGTCCAAACGGATGATTGATGATTAAGACATGCCGTGTCCAGCTCTAACAAACGGTATTGAGCAGCAGAACTGAATCGGTCTTGTCAGCCAGGCTTGACATTTTTGCTCATCGGCCACTGTGACTAGTGGTTTTGAAAAGTTACTAGCCAGCAAGTATTTTTACTAGCCACAATAACCTATAGTGTGTTGTATGTGATTTAAACAGTGGCCTACGCTAATAAAATGTACATTTTCAAGATATCAAATTTATGTCCATATAACTATCAGCTGATGGTTATGAGCCCATAATATAGTTTATGAAGAAGAAAAACAAATTAAAAAAAGGACCTTCTCAAATGTTAATTTATGTGCTGGCATCTGACTGAACATACAATTGTTTTTCTTTTTCAAAAGATTTCTTGTGATTCTTCTTCTTCTCTCACTGTGCTCCAGAGAAGACAGACAGAGAAGAGAGTAAACCAGACAGAAGTGAAATGTGCTGAATTATAGCCATCATCATGATCATTTACTATAGGGTTTAAATTCATTCATTCATTCATTCATTTTCTACCGCTTTGTCCCGTTAGGGGTCGCGGGTGACTGGAGCCTATCCCAGCAGCTTTAGGCCTGAGGCGGGGTACACCCTGGACAGTGGCCAGTTAGTTCAATTATTATGCAGTTATTATATTTTGAATAGTATACGCTCTGTAGCTTTAATGTTGCTTTAGGAGCAACACGAGCAGGTTTACAGCAGCAGTCTGTGAAACTCTCCAGATTAAACTGTACTGATGGACAGGAGTTTATGTCACACTGGAAATGGAGAAAAGGGAGTCTTGAAACCACCAATAAAACAGCTAAATAAACAATGTTACTTTGTCTTTATACAGTTGTGCATATAAATTTACATATCCTGGCACAATTAATGAATGTTTGGCCATTTTTCAGAGAATATGAATGATAACACAAAAACATTTCTTTCACTCATAGTTAGTGGTTTGGTGCAGTTATTTATTGTAAAACAACTGTGTTTACTCTTTTTAAATTATATTGACAACATAAACTACCCAAATGACCATGATCTAAAGTTACCCTGGTGATTTTGGCCTGATAACATTTTGACTGGCTACTAAAGGTAACCATCCTCACCTGTGATCTGTTTGACTGTAATCACTGTGTGTGGATCAAAGGTCAATGAGTTTCTGGGCTCCTGACAGACCCTTGGATCTCTCATCCAGTCCTGCACTGACGTTTCTGTTTTCTGAGTCATGGGGAAAGCAAAAAAAATTGTCAAAAGATCTGCGGGAAAAGGTAATTGAACTGTATGTAACGGTTGACTTGAAAATGCCAGTCAGCAGTGTTCAAACTCTAATAAAGAAGTGGAAAATTAGAGATTCTGTTGAAACCAAACGAAGGTCAAGTAGAACAACAGAAATTTCAGCTACAACTGCCAGAAAAATTGTTTTGGATGCAATGAAAAATCCACAAATAACTTCAGCTGAAATACAGGACTCTCTGAAAAAAGTAGTGTGACTGTTTCAAAATGCACAATAAGGAGGCACTTGAAGGAAAGTGGGCTGCATGGTCGAGAAAGTCATTACTACACAAATGCAACAAAGCATCAGGCTTACAATACACCAAACAGCTCAGAGACAAGCCTCAAACCTTCTGGAACAAAGTCTTTTGGAGTGATGAGACCAACATCTTACTTTTTAGCCACATAAACATTACATTTGGAGAAGAGTCAACAAGGCCTATGATGAAAGGTACACCATTCCTCCTGTGAAACATGGAGGTGGAGCTCCATGTTTTAGGGATGTGTGAGCTACAAAGGAACAGGAAAAGATGAATGCAGCAGGTTATCAGAAAATAGCCCGGAAGTTCCAACATGACAACGATCTAAAGCACAAGGTCAAGTCGACCTGTCATTGGCTACAGCAGCATAAAGTGCAGGTTCTGGACTGGACATCTCAGTCTCCTGTCCTCAGTATCATTGAGCCTTTTGTCAAGAAAAATGGGCAGCTTTACCATCTGAGAAAATAAAGAGCCTCATCCACAACTACCACAAAAGACTTCCAGCTGTCATTGAGAGACTATAACCAGCAAATGGATATTAGTCTCTGTGGCTCTGTGAGGTCCAACTGTCCTGGACACATTCCTGCACGGCCTGTCCGTCCTGGGACTGGATCACTCCTTCTGTGGTTCTCCCTGAGGTTTCTCTTTTTCCCGGCTGTTTTTTTTGGGAGTTTTTTTTCTGACCCTGATGGAGGGTCTAAGGACAGGGGATGTTGTCTAGTGCAGTCTGTTAAACCTTTAAGCCTGAGAGAGAAATGGTTTTGGAGTTATTTTGCTGTTTTCCATCTTGATTTATTCTGAAACTGTACCATTGCACATTTAAAGTGCCCCCTTCATTTTGACACCAGAATTATTGAAATACACCTTGTAGTTGCAGATATATTGTCAATTTACTGTGGACATGTCCTTTTCGAGCAGACACAAGACCTTTGAGGCGGCTGTTGTTGTCATATAGGGCTATGTAGACATAAAAGTCTTGTCTCTGTGCCACGGGAGCGCATCGTTTTTTTGCTACTTTTCACATGGATTTAACCTATAGTGCATTCGTTTGGACTTTGTTTTGAGTGAATAATTTCTTGACACTGTCTATGAGTGTCCCTTCTAAAGCTGCAGTAAAACTGTGTCTGTGCTATTCATTGAATAATTAAAAGAGCAAGATTGTTAATGGAAATAAATTCAGCATTAAAAAACCTGTATAGGTTAAGTGCTGCTGCTGTTCTGCAGAGAAGAAGCCCTGCCTTAAAGACACTATTAATTCATAATTCTTCTATTGTATGATTGGATAAAAAAAACATTTATCTATGCCCAGTTTACCTGAAAAATAATAGCTTTTCAAGTTTTAATCAACACCATCAATACAGTGATATTTTTTTCTTAAGGTTATCATACCGTCAGAATCTCATCCCTACTTGCATATATTATTTATTACTTTGTCCCCCTGTGAATTTGTTGGAATTAGTGACATACCACAGCCGATTTATGTGAAACTACGTGAAGGCTATGTAACCTTCTTTCCTATTATTTTTTGTTAGTCTATACCTTGGTACTAGTCTGGTATACCAGACCATTTTTCTTTTTCAAAAGGTCTGGTCTCTTTCTAATAGCAAATCCATTCCTCAGTGATTTGGTGGACGGACCAATCACAAGCCCTTTGTCTGCAGCAGGGTGTGGTTTTCTGTCATACACAAGTAAGTAGTTTGAAACATTCAACATGGCAGACTCTGCCACCGAGAGGCAGTTTATTTCTGCTCTTGCCTCAGTTTTGAATAACCATCGAAGTATAAAAATGATGAAACCGCTCTGGTGTCCGCTCTACTGCTGGACATGTTAACTAGTGCCACGCCGTTGACAAACAGCTGTGTGGTGTCGCCTTTTTGTTGAGTCATGTCCAGCATATCTCTGATTGGTTAACATTCCACTCGTAAACCCTGCCCTTGAAATCAAATGCAAGCAACAGGGTACCAGACTAACTTCTTTGTATAGAATAAGAAAAGAGTTAGTGGCGGCTGGCCAGAGTATCTTGTTACAGTACAGGTCCATAATCTTTTTTTCAAAATTGTCCTTGTTTGGTCTCAGTGGCCAAAAAAAAAAAAAAAAACACTTTTTGGGAGGCACACTTTAAACATTTTTTTAAACAAAAAAATGGAGCCTGGATAATAAGGTTGTACATAAATTGTCACAGAATTATAAAATTTGGCAAGAAGCATCTTGACATGACGGGGAGACAAATTATCTACAAAACCACAAGAAAATTCTCAACAAATCTTTACATTCCAGCACTCTCTGAATGGAATTACTGCATCAAGTCTAAATAGAAAACTTCTCCACTTCATAGGTCACCACATGACCTATATCTGAAAATATTTCCATACATCAAAGCATACTACCCTTCTAGAAGGGATTTTCTTTTTCCTTTTTCAAAATCCCTTTTTCTTTTTCTGGCGGCAGTGGCTCAGTGGTAGAGCGGTCGTCCTTCAACCGGAAGGTAGGCGGTTCGTTTCCCGCTCTCCTCACAGTTCATTCTGTCGTTTTGTCCTTGGGCAAGACACTTAACCCTCCTTGCCTGCAGTGACACAGCTCTGGTGTATGAATGTGTGTGAATGTTGCTCTGGTGAATGGTGTGAGAATGTTTGGACAACGGATGGAAATTAACCTACGGCTACAATCTGGCATGTTTACATTCATGTGGTTGTGTCTCATATGTTCATAAACATGCACTGTCCCAATCAAATAAATAAATTTATAAGAATAATAATCATTTTGAATTTACTTTAGACTTGCTATATTTGACTAAATAACATGTTTGTGATAATGTATTTGGTATTAAAAATTAAAAAGGTAACAGTTAAACAAACATGAGGTGTTTTAATAAAGTTCTACTGTTTTAAGGAAACACATGAGACCAGTGTTTATTATTGGGTTTGATCTAAAGAGGTTTTAGGTCTCAGCTAAAGTTAATAAGAACTAATTATTAAACACAAAGTAATTAACCAGGTCTAAATCCATCAGAGGCAGATTTATTGGGGATTCTAAGTAAACTTTGTTAATATCCACATATTCAAAGTACCTAGCCTTGTAAGCAAATGAAATTGTTTATAAACTTACAAATGGACCAACTATGTTTTAAATAAATATGGGAACATTTAACATTTACTTAGGGACTGTTGGAACTGGCTTTAAGGACGGTGATGTAAAAAGTTTGTCTGGATGGAACCCTGATTTGTTGAATAATAAAAGGGCACTTCTAATTTGTCTCAACTCATTTCATAAAAGAAGTTTGGGACAAAATTGAATTGTGAGTGGAGGGAATCGTTACATCCCTAAATGTTACAAATGCAGTAAAATAGTAAATAAAATTATTATAAAATGAATCATGGTGTACCCTACCTAAGTCCCAAAGCCTCCTAATGGGACTAAGCGGTAGAAAATGAATGAATGAATGAATAGAAAAGGAATACTGCTAACATGTTTTATTCTGTTCTATTTGATTTAGTAAAAAGGTTTTTCTATCTGGCATAAATCAATAAACAGGGACAACATTTGAAGACTGGCCAGCCAGACTCCTCGCTGTATCAGCAGGGAGTCTGGAAAAGCTCAATGACAGCTTGTTTTCCTCAAGCCGGGAGAAGCTACTCTGGGCCAACCAATCGGAATTGCAACGGACATGACGTTAGCTAGGCGACAATCTATGAAGAAGTAAACAAACAAACATGGCGTGCAAAGGAACACTCTTATTGCTGTCTCCTGTTGAGGTTTTAAACATGTAATGTTGTCTTAATTGTTTTAAACTGATTGAAGAGCAGAGACACACAAATTCCCGGCAGTCCCGCACTCTTATCTGACTCATCTTGACTGTTTTGAACAAGGGACTTGGGTTGCCAAGTGTCAAGGCAACACTCCAGTGGCATTCGACTGTGATTGGTCGGTACGGAACATATCTGAGGAACCGACTGGCTCACGGAGCTTTGCCAGACTATTTTCTTATATCTAGAATATACAGAGAACTACATTTGATGTATGTGAGGAGAGTTGACATGTTAGTAATGTGAGCAGCACATAATACACACTCTGTCTATCTTTTTATGGTTTTGGTTTTGTGGGAAATGTCAGACTTTTTTTTTTTTTTTAAAGGTATAGACTAACTAAACAATAGTGGGAAATAAAGGTAACAAAAACATCCAAATAAAACAGCCTAACTAGAATTCATGTGCGAGGACCAGAGTGTGCCTGGCCTCTGGGCGACTAGAGCCTATCCCCGCAGCTTTGGGCCATCCTGGACAATGTAAACCCTGGATAGTGGACAGTTAGTCGCAGGGCTAGCACTTAGAGACAGACACTGACAGACAACCATTCACTCTCACATTCGTTCACAAGGGACACTTTGGTGTCTTTGGGTGGTGGGAGAAAGCAAGAGTATTTCAACTATTATTTCTCTGAGAGCAATCTGACCATCGTTCTTTCCCTCACCACATAAGCTCCTGGAAATGTCAGGTGATGTGTCCACAGAGAGCTCAGACTGATTTAATGAATAGGTAAACCAAGCCAAACTGCATGTTTAATAAAATATAGGCATCCATTCTACAGTATTTTTGGTCTCTAAGCAGATATGAATGAAGAACCACAAAAAAGCACTAAAAGAAGAAAGAAAACCTTAAATCAGCAATTAACTATGCACACATTTACCCATAAAATAAAAGGATGAATCTTGTAAAGCACAGTCTACGTATATGTTTTTTCCTTGACATTTAAAGTAAATGTATTTTGTGGGCCCTGAAGTAGCGCACCTTCTTCTCCCTGAACAAAACAATGATTGAGTGTAACTAATTGCTAACATTGCTAACCCATGATGCTGCCTGGTTCACAGTGTTACTGTGAGTTCTCTCCGGGTACTCCGGCTTCCTGTCCAAACACATGCATGTACAGGTTAACTGGCAAATGTCAAAAAGTGTCCCTAATGAATGAATGTGAGAGTGAATAGTTGTCTGTCACTGTCTGTCTCTAAATGTTAGCCCTGCGACTAACTGGCCACTGTCCAGGGTGTATCCCCCCTCAGGCACAAAGCTGCTGGGATAGGCTCCAGTCACCTGCGACCCCTAACGGGACTAAGTGGTAGAAAATGAATGAATAAATGAATGAATGTTCTGTCTGATCTGGCAAATGTGGGACACCATTTCTCTTGGATTCACCTTTTTTAATTGAAAACACCAGTTGAGTATCCATTAGCCCCACAAAAACTATCCTTGTACTTGGTGCACTAAATATACAAATACTAGTTTAAAATGCTACAAATTATACACTACAACTCTACAGAGAAGAAGAGGTGGAGGACACAAGCTCAGTGTGACATACTTGCGTGAGAGCTCTAGACCTAGCGCAGCTCATCTAGTGGTCTATATATCAATATGGTCTAAATCGAGTTTAGTTGCTGCTCTAACTGTTTTTATTTTTTGTAGGCTTATTAACCTATAACTAAACCCTTGACAGACGCCTTAGATGTTTTCCATAGCAGAGAGGGGTTAGTACACTAAGAATTAATATCAAGGAAGACTTTAAATTCACTGGTCAGATCTTTCAAAAGACGCATATCAAACCTCCACCACCCACTTCTCACAGACATTGCACTCACTGCCAATTCCAGGCATTTATCACATGGTCACTAATTAGAATATTTCCAATTTTTCAGGAGAACACCTGTTGTGTTTGAGATTTGGAAAAAAGAAAATAACCAATACGAGTATGGCATTTGTGAGAAGGAGAGTAGAATGTGAAATCTTTTTCAGTCAGCTAAAGGGTCTGCCACACATCAGTAAGACCCATCTCATTTCCACAACATTCAGACTATCAGTCAGGTATGGAGCTAAAAGAGTCTCAAAAAAGATAAATGCACACACTACATCACATATGCACACACATGATTCACAAATACAGACATATGATTCATAAATACAGACACAGAATACACAAATGCGCACAAAATTCACAAATGCACACACAAAATTTAAAAAGCACAGAAGATTCACAAATGCACACAAATTTCAGAAATGCACACAAAATTCATAAATACACACACAATTCAGAATTGCAAACAACATTTACAAATGCACTCAAGATTCAGAAATTCACAGGACAAGATTCAGAAATGTATTTCTGATGCACACACAAATATATCGTGATTTACAAACTGCTTGCGGTCTGTGAACTTGACTGCATTTGTGTGTGAATTTTGAGACTCCTCTGACTCCGCTCAACACACAAATGCCTTTTTTTTTAACAGGGAATGATCAGCAACCAATCATATATCTCCCTTGTTTTAGCCAATCACAAGAACGCACCCCACGCGGGGGGTTGTTTACTTCTAAGCCAATCACACGAACGCGTTCACACAGCGCGATATGCCTGTGTGGCGCGAGCTCCGTGAAGTTGGCCCCCCACCAAAATGGATTGACTCCAAAACTATCTAGATCGTTTGTGCTTCGTTTGTGCAGCAAACATTTTCGTTTGTGCTGTTATAGTTTTTGAGATATTAATAATAAATATTTTCGGTATTAACGGCTTCATTTCCGGCCAGCTGATGCGCATGTCCGGACAGGTTAAAGACTGTTTTAACCATTGAAATGGTGGAACTGCATTGTATTGTTTGCGTTACATAAAATCACGTTTTCTGTGCCCATATTTTTTATCAATAATTATCTTGAGAGACAATCATCGGATCAAAGTACATCTACAAAGTTATAAACTTTTAAAAGATGCTATAGTTGAAATGTTACTTTTTTTCTCGAGTTGTCTTGCAGATGGATACTTGTTCCTGACCTGTTGCTGATCCTGATTTTCTCATTTCTCATTTCAATTAAGTGATAAGCACACGAGAACAATGAAAATCAAAACGGTCAAACTAAATTCTTTAAATTTAAAATGAAACTTTCTGTCGACTCTTGTTTTTGTTTATTACTTCACAATTTCAACCCTCCTCCTTTATTCGGGTTTGGGACCGGCAAAAGTGACCTAAAAGAGACACTCCGGCTGAGTTTCTTTTAATTTTTTTTTTTATTTATTTATTTTTTTTTTTTTATACTTATGGTCCACTTAGGAGCCTACAACATGTCACAGTAAAGTATTAACATTTTTAACCGTAATTTCTTTTTTATTTTTATTTTTTTACAATATTGTTTTCTTTTTTTTTTTCTTAAGTTTAGTTTTTAACCTTATGGTCCACTTAGGAGCCTACAACAAGTGACTGAAAAACATTAACATTTTTAACCATACATTTTTTCGACAAAGAACATTTTACATTTTCGAGTGCTGAATGTAAGCCTGGGCGGGATCCACCACCGGCGGCTCGCCAAGTTGCCGCACATGCACGATTCATTTGCAGTCTGCACGTGGAGGGGTGAACAACTCCTGCTCTGACTGCAGCTGGGAGGGGCGCGAGGACTGGGCCGACTATGAGTGCTTTGGGATGGGGATGGCCCGCGGCAGCACCCGCTGCTCATTGATTAGAGTAAGAACGATGTGTGCTTTCACTTCAGAAAGTCTCCAAAAGTCTCCAATAACTCCAGAAAAAGTCGCTAGATTTGTCGCTAGAGGGGTCTGAAAACTCGCTAAATATAGCGACAAAGTCGCTAAGTTGGTAACACTGCCGCGCTAGCCCGCGCTCGCGCCACACAGGCATATGTGTGAACGCGTTCGTGTGATTGGCTTAGAAGTAAACAACCCCCCGCGTGGGGTGCGTTCTTGTGATTGGCTAAAACAAGGGAGATATATGATTGGTTGCTGATCATTCCCTGTTAAAAAAAAAAAAGGCATTTGTGTGTCGAGCGGAGTCAGAGGAGTCTCAAAATTCACACACAAATGCAGTCAAGTTCACAGACCGCAAGCAGTTTGTAAATCACGATATATTTGTGTGTGCATCAGAAATACATTTCTGAATCTTGTCCTGTGAATTTCTGAATCTTGAGTGCATTTGTAAATGTTGTTTGCATTTCTGAATTGTGTGTGTATTTATGAATTTTGTGTGCATTTCTGAAATTTGTGTGCATTTGTGAATCTTCTGTGCTTTTTAAATTTTGTGTGTGCATTTGTGAATTTTGTGCGCATTTGTGTATCCTGTGTCTGTATTTGTGAATCATGTGTGTGCATATGTGAATGTAGTGTGTGCATTTATCTTTTTTGAGACTCTTTTAGCTCCATAGTCAGGACCTTCATTTTCTTCTCTGAATCATCTCTCCTTCAAAACAGAAATCACATCGTCCGTGTTTGATATCCTCTGCCCTCTGTTGTGAGAAGAGTAACTTTCAGTTATTGAGGCGATACTGTCCAAAATCTCACCAAGAATTTCTCCGCCATTATTAGATTAGTTTATTTCTTTAGGACAGTGTACAATGTACATTAAACTGAAGAAGAGATGCTTGTACCAGATTATAGCTTAACAGCTAATTACTTGAGTTACCTAGTGCAGGGTTTTTCAAACTTTTTTTGTGTGTGGACCACTATTTGTGATCAAAACATTTTGCGGACCACCTCATAACACACATAATAAAATGTCTACACACAGTCTTACCTGAATTAATCCGCACCTCTAAATAGGCTTACTAGCACTACTATAACTAGTCATCACATCAGTGTGCAACAGGCTTGTTAAAAGAAAGTTTACTGCACACAACAGCTGCTTCTTTTCTCTTCAGAGAACCTGTTGCTATCCACCGATCCATAACGACACTGAACTTGAACGTCACGACCGAACACCACTGGCCTATTTTAGTAATCGCACAATAACTTGACAATTTAATGCAAATGTTATATCAATATAGGCCTACATATTCTTTAATTTTTTAGAATTTCCTGGTAAAATGAAGGTAAAATATTATTTTATTTTGCCTTTCCACGGACCACCTGCAGTACCCTCATGGACCACTAGTGGTCCGCAGACCACAGTTTGGGAATGACTGACCTAGTGGACCGGAACCATGGTATCCACAGGTAGTGAGGGTTGTTCACCTGTTAGAAACGTGTCAGTTTGGCTAGCTGTTGTGGTGGCCGTCACCTTTTGAGGGTTATTTTTTGTCTGTTCAGACATCCTTGGTCTTCCAAAATCTGTTTTCGATAGCATCCAGGATTTTTTATTCTATTCTGGATTCAGTTTCTGGATTCTCACAAGATTTGGGAGTTTCCAAACTTGGCTAAATCCATCTTGTATTGCGCCAAACCAACCGCTTGAGGTGTACCATGGGCTCACCGGCCTCTTGTAACCAATGATGTGGCAGCACAGACAGGAAGAGGAGGGTTTCTAATTTGACAAATGCAACAAATTCATCCAATTACTTAACAAGTTTCCAACAGGAGGTGCCTCACTTTTGCAAACGGTTTAAACAGGAGCCTTTCCAGATGGTTCTGTGAGTCAGGTTAGGATTTAAGCTTGGTACACAATAAAAATGAACTCGGGCAGGTGTAGGATTTGTAAGTATTAAAAAAGCATTACATGATTAAACCACTTGTTAAATGACTTAATACGATCAACTGGACATAAAATCAACCAACTTCAAACCAATGACCTGTTGAACAATCACAACTGAGCACGCTCCAACACAAGAGACAGGAAGCAGAATTCAGGCGGGAACTGGGCACCACATGACAGCAGTGGCATTGACACACTCAATCTGAAGACTCCATCCTTTGCCAACCTCAATAAAAAAGGTAAGGAATGCATATCAGAAACACATTCTTGTATTTTGGTGTATTCCCTAGAATAAATGACTGTATATATATATATATATATATTCTCTCTTGTTGCATTGCATCCCTCAGAACACCAGAGCGAAGGCCTAAATGACACTGGGAAGTGGTGCTGGGCAGAACCTGACGAGGACCCACAGGACATTGGTGAAAAGTGAACGTGCAGAAGATCTATTGTTGGGACTACATTACTACTTACTAATTACTACTACTACTTCACTACCATAGAAAGTTTTCAAAGTCATCCACAAGAGCTTGTTTAAATGGACAGAGACTTTTAACCACACAACACAAACTACAGATCAAACGTATCGACTGGATGAGACTGTTGCCAATAACTTCACGGGAGTTCTTTACTTTTATGAGCTCAAGTGTGGTACGGCTTGTAACTGTGTATTTTTATGAAGGATGTTGATTACAGTTGTTACTTAGTTTATGAATAAGGGCTGCACAATATATATAAAAATGCAATATTTTTGAGTTGTGTAATATTTATATGTTCTATTGGTTCCACATATGGGCACATATGTGGCACATAATTTATTTTATAATATCTTGTGCTGTTCTACTATAAGATTTATGACTTAAAATGTGTACTTAATAGTGCAGAAATGCTATAATTTTAGAAGACAATGAATTAGAACGTCTTATTTCACAAAAATATCCTAAGGTTTGATAGGTACTACTTTTTAATAAACATTGTTCAGTGTTGCTGTATGCATTTTTCTATAAAACAAAATATATTTAGTATACTGTAAAGACTTCTTAAATATTGTAGGATTTTCTTTTTTAAATATTACATATTGTCTCTAAGGTTGCTCATTATGTTGCTTAAGATGTTTTAATGTATTTAATGTTACAGATCAGGAAATGTTTTATATTGGCAAATCCTGTTTCATGTTTCAAAATACTTTGATGTAAATTTACTTACACATTCATACGGGGCAAGGTACAGTAGCTCTCACCTCTCATATTATAAAAATAAGTTTAAAAGGTTGATTCTTAGAATCTTACAGACTAAACATGCTCTAGATCCACTCCAGTGTGCCTACAACAAACATATTGTTGTTGACTTGAGGATGATCTGTTCCATACGGTCTACTCTCACCAGGTGCTTTTGTTAGGGTTGTTCTTCAAGTGCATTCAACACCATCAGACTGTTCATTCTTCTTGAAAAACTCTGGGGTTGGACTCCTCCTGTATCACGTGGATCACTGATTACCTTACAGGTAGACCACAGTATGTCAGGAACGGTGTCTCAGAGACTGTCATTGGGCAGTCTCAGAAACAGAGATCGTAGGTGACTTGAAAAAACAGCCGGAGGTTTGGTTCAACTATAGGTGTTAGTTTGGAGACTCTGGTTGAGGCTGTGTACACTAGAGCTAGCAGTCTAGCAGCAATGTGATGCCATGGATGTTCCCCAGTGTGCTGTCCTCAGGAAGAGAAGGACCCCCCAGCCATGACGCCCATCAGCATCAACCCTGAGAGTAAGCCCGGCGAGTACGTCCTCAAGAGTCTTTTCGCCAACTTCACCAACATGTCTGAACGAAAGATCGGCATCATCATGGCTGAGCCACTGGTAGGACACACAATGGCCTCTGGTTTGGCTTTAGATAAGTCTAAGTAACTTAGAAGTAGAAGGTACAAGATATGTATTCATATCCAAACCAATCCTTGTCTTTTTTAGTCTAAATGCTTACACAAGAGAACAAGTGGCTCAGTGGTAGAGCGGCCATCCTTCAACCGGAAGGTAGTAGGTTTGATTCCCGTTCTCCCCACAGTTTATACTGTCCTTTGTGTCCTTGGGCAAGACACTTGACCCACCTTGCCTCGTATGAATGTGTAAGAGTGAATGTACTTGGTGATGGTCGGAGAGTCCGTAGGCGCCGAATGGCTGCCACGTCTCTGTCAGTCTGCCCCAGGGCAGCTGTGGTTACAGATGTAGCTTACCACCACCAGTGTGACTGTGGAGTGAATGAATAATTGATATGTAAAGCGTCTTTGCTTCCTCGGAAAAGCGCTATATAAAATTGATGTAATAATAATATATTGATTAGTGTGTTGATTCGGACACAGCCAGGGTGGATCTTAAATGCGATGAAGTCAAAAATTTGGGTGCACCTAACTTTTGTGCTGGTGCACCTAAGAAAGAAAGTTAGGCTCATCAGGGCAACCAGAGCGAAAAGTTAGTCTAGAGCCCTGACTTATGTTGGGCACACAGTACCAAAGTTAACTGAAGCCCACAAAGCAGTTAATAAGTTTTCAAAACAACTGTGGTCGGTTTGGTACATTCATCTGTATTTGTTTATGTCTAGTGTAACTGAAATAGTACAATATTTAGTTCCAATCTGCATGGGATGCTGAATTTCTAAAATGTTAGTGGAACCTGAATTTGTCTTTTAAATTGTAAAACAATATGACATAAAAATATACAGTGCCTTGCGAAAGTATGTGGCCCCCTTGAACTTTGCAACCTTTTGCCACATTTCAGGCTTCAGACATAAAGTAGTAGCTCAGTGGGTAGAGTGGTCGTCTTTCAACCGGAAGGTAGGCGGTTCGATTCCCACTCTCCCCATAGTTCATACTGTCGTTGTGTCCTTGGGCAAGACACTTAACCCACCTTGCCTCCAGTGACTGTAACACTGGTAATTACATTAGAACAATGTAAGTTGCTTTGGATAAAAGCGTCAGCTAAATGAATAAATGTAAACATAAAGATATGAAACTGTAATTTTTTTGTGAAGAATCAACAACAAGTGGGACACAATCATGAAGTGGAACAAAATTTATTGGGGGTGCAAAATTATTCAGCCCCTTTACTTTCAGTGCAGCAAACTGTCTCCAGAAGTTCAGTGAGGATCTCTGAATGATCCAATGTTGACCTAAATGACTAATGATGATAAATGGAATCCACCTGTGTGTAATCAAGTCTCTGTATAAATGCACCTGCACTGTGATAGTCTCAGAGGTCCGTTTAAAGCGCAGAGAGCATCATGAAGAACAAGGAACACACCAGGCAGGTCCGAGATACTGTTGTGGAGAAGTTTAAAGCCGGGTTTGGATACAAAAAGATTTCCCAAGCTTTAAACATCCCAAGGAGCACTGTGCAAGCGATAATATTGAAATGGAAGGAGTATCAGACCACTGCAAATCTACCAAGACCTGGCCGTCCCTCTAAACTTTCAGCTCATACAAGGAGAAGACTGATCAGAGATGCAGCCAAGAGGCCCATGATCACTCTGGATGAACTGTAGAGATCTACAGCTGAGGTGGGAGACTCTGTCCATAGGACAACAATCAGTCGTATACTGCACAAATCTGGCCTTTATGGAAGAGTGGCAAGAAGAAAGACATTTCTTAAAGATATCCATAAAAGGTGTTGTTTAAAGTTTGCCACAAGCCACCTGGGAGACACACCAAACATGTGGAAGAAGGTGCTCTGGTCAGATGAAACCAAAATCGAACTTTTTTGCAACAATGCAAAACGTTATGTTTGGCGTAAAAGCAACACAGCTCATCACTGAACACACCATCCCCACTGTCAAACATGGTGGTGGCAGCATCATGGTTTGGGCCTGCTTTTCTTCAGCAGGGACAGGAAGATGGTTCAAATTGATGGGAAGATGGATGGAGCCAAATACAGGACCATTCTGGAAGAAAACCTGATGGAGTCTGCAAAAGACCTGAGACTGGGACGGAGATTTGTCTTCCAACAAGACAATGATCCAAAACATAAAGCAAAATCTACAATGGAATGGTTCACAAATAAACATATCCAGGTGTTAGAATGTCCAAGTCAAAGTCCAGACCTGAATCAAATCGAGAATCTGTGGAAAGAACTGAAAACTGCTGTTCACAAATGCTCTCCATCCAACCTCACTGAGCTCGAGGAGGAATGGGCAAAAATTTCAGTCTCTCGATGTGAAAAACTGATAGAGACATACCCCAAGAGACTTACAACTGTAATTGCAGCAAAAGGTGGCGCTACAAAGTATTAAGTTAAAGGGGCTGAATAATTTAGCACGCCCAATTTTTCAGTTTTTTATTTGTTAAAAAAGTTTGAAATATACAATAAATTTCGTTCCACTTCATGATTGTGTCCCACTTGTTGATTCTTCACAAAAAATTACAGTTTCATATCTTTATGTTTGAAGCCTGAAATGTGGCAAAAGGTTGCAATTGGAAAGGGGCCGAATACTTTCGCAAGGCACTGTACATGAAAATATCACAAAGGGAATCAGAAAAGAGGTCGCTGCTCATCATTGACTTCCATTTGAATATTTTAGACTTAAGGATCTTTGCGGAATATTATTTATTGTGCATTATTATTATTTAATGTGAATAATTATTATCTTCCACTGTTTTCTCCAGAAACAGTTGCTGGTGGGAGTTTGGGTTTAGCGTTTATCTGAAAATGTTTTTCCAATTGACAATTTGACAGTAAACAGTTTGTGTAATGTTATAAGCCAAAAGGGGCGGCCCATTGGTGCAGTGGTTAGCACTGTCACCTCACATCAAGAGTGTGCGTGGATGGGTTTTCTGCCGACAGTGAATTTCTCCATGGGGATAATAAAAATAATAAAAATAAGAATAGTGTGCATAGGTTGTTGCAGAGAAGTGTTACACTGATAAACTGCATTCCAAAGAAATGTCTGTTTTATTTAAGGTGTTATCTGGGTGTTTTGCCACATTGGCCCATCCTACTATGTCCACTACAAAACAGCAAGCAGTTCTCCGAAATCTTCAAGGTTGATTAGAGCAGAGGCTGCAGAGTGAGACAGAAGCTATCATCAGCCCACTCCACATCAGTGTCAGTTTAGACAGCTGTTCTGGACTAATCACAAACTGCTGTGCTGTGAGGTCAGTGTAATGGATCGGACAGAGGACCAAAAAGCTATAGAACCACAAATTGATTAATTAATTATAAGAAGGGCTGCACAATAATATCACAAATGTAGTGTGATATATCACCAAAGGCACCAAAGCACCATCTGTTTTCAAAGACTCTTACCAGTAGATTGTTTTGTTCTAGGCATTTATGCATTTTTTCAGATATCAAATGTGCAGTTTATGCAAGACTTGGAACCTTCAGGGTATGTAAACTTTTGAGCACAATTGCATGTTTTTTTTTCTTGCAGGAAAAGCCACTAACTAAATCCCTACAGAGGGGAGAAGATCCTCAGTTTGACCAAGTAAGTGTTGGGAAATGTTTGTCTACTACCGTAAACATTACATTTCTCAGATTTGATCAAATTACAAGTTACTGGCACTGGTTCATCCAGAGTAATTCCTTTGCTAACATGTTCTTTTGATCCCAGATGGATCTGTGTTTCTTATGTAGCTACTAACAGCCCATTGAACCTCATGTTGCCCAGGACCTAGGTTTCTTAGAGCTACTGTAACCCTTACTTTTCTGCCCTGATTTGACAGATAATCCTGTTTTTAAGATGCTGGTCCTGTGGCCCAACAAAGACTCTTCTGGCTAGTAAATGCTGGCAGTTTGTTGTGTAATTAACTGGCAAAATAAATTATGCCAGTTATTGTCTTGCAAAGATATGTTAATAGTAATAATGCTGAGTGAGTCAAAGTAATAAAATGAATAAAGAGCTTCAATGAGCATGATGGAAACGAGTGGATCAGATTAAAGAATCTTTATTCTAACCCTTTCATTTGAAGAGCCCTTTTCAGTTAAGGTCTCGTGTGTAAAATGTAATGCCACTGGACTTTTGCCTTGTTGTCATGTGACACACACACAAACCTATGTCACGGCAGCGCACTCTCAGTGTTGTGTGCTGTGGCTGTTCAGATGTAGACCGACTTTATTTTAGATTGAACCTTTAAAAAGCACCACATCTAATGGTCAACTATTTGCAAAAATCACACAGTGAGAAACGCACAATTTATCTGAGAACTTTGTTTGGTTTGTTTTTAACTAATCTCAAGAGCAAACCGATACAAAAACTATAATGTTGTTGCTTCTCTATCATTGGGACTTTTCATTTGCAAGCAAATGTATGTGGTCCAGTTTGGAGGTTAGAAAGGTAAAACTAAGTTCTTTGCAAATAATTCCATTGTTTGTAGAAGCTATGTTTTTATGTTTAACGAGTTGCACTGTTGTCTTATATGTTTGGATGCAGGACTGTTTGTATGTTGCACTTAGTCTCAACAAAATGTTCAAATGTCTTAAATCGCAGCTCATGTCCTGACAGGTCTTTGAGTTGCTGTGAGGGCCACGTGTTTACCGTGAGCACTGGCACTAGGTGTGTCTCATAGGTCTGAGGCAGAGCAGAGAGGGCCCTTTCACAGCACAGGGGTGTGTTTGTGCTGCATGAGGCCATTCAGCTGCTGCACAGAGCCAGGATTCTTCTCTATGCCACTGCTGAATGAAGGGACCGCTGTATTCCCCAGCGCCAGCAGCCTCTCCTTCCTTCCTGTGTGCCCAAATTGGCCCACCCATTCCTTCCTTTCCATTTTTCCGACACTGGAGAGGTAGCCAGTGGGCACCCGGCCTGTGCTTAGTCCCAATAACAAATAGCAACATTCAACTAAATGTACTTATTTCTTTATTGATTTTTTACAGCTGCTTTATCATATCTCTATATGTAACATTGTAGCATGGAACAAAGAGCCAAATGTAAATGTATTGCCAAGTTGCCATTTACGAAGTACATTACAAATAAACAGAGGAAACGTTGATTAAGAGCTTTCAAAGTGGAATGTCAAACACAGACATGTCTTTCTGTCTGCCTTGTTTTTGCAGTTGTTAAGCACCATGAGCTCTCTGGCTGAGTACTGCCTCCCTTCCATCCTGCGCACATTGTTTGACTGGTACAAAAGACAAAATGGACTGGAGGAGGAGCTGCACCAATACCGCCCAAGGGCCAACACCAAATCCAAAAGGTGAGAACCCGTTAGTCATCTGATATTCTAGTAGGCTACATGAATAAAACAGTCTGTTTTGTGTTACAGTGATGAGCAGCAGAGGGATTACCTACTGGAAAGGAGGGATTTGGCCGTTGACTACATTTTTTCTCTTGTTCTTATAGAAGTTTTAAAACAGGTGAATGAATTTGTGCATTAAATTACCTTTATGAGTAGAGTACAGTGCAGTACACTATCTATGCTCCATTCTGATGTGAGAATACTGTGTCTACATGCATAAAAATACTGCTACATTGGTAAATTGTGATCAGATAAAATAATTCTCCCATCATTAGTAATATGGATGTATCATGTCTATACATCTAAAAAGCAATGCATTTTCTTTAGTGATATAATAACGTTATGTAGGCTAGTTAACTGTTGAGTCCAGAGAGGACTCATGTCACAACATGGTCTTAACCTGGGACAGAATTTGTGACATGTCTATTTTAGCAGAGTTTTCTCTAAATTTATAAAACTTTGGCAGTCAATTTGATTCACCAATGTCTCAAAATAAACCAGGAAGTCTAAAATGTTGTGACAGCATTTTGCAAAAGATAGATTGTATTTGTATTTGACAGTATGTGTTTATGCCTGTGTCCTTTACGACAGTGACCTAACTGCTTTTGTGACTTGCTCTGTGAGTAATCTCTGTAACATCTGTTGCTCAGTGAGAGCTGGAATGACAAATCTTATTTATAAGGAATTAATAGCTGGCAATAATGAGTGTGATAAAGACCAGCACTGCAAATCACAAATGCCATTGCAGACTCAACCTGTCTTTGCTCCATGTGTCCCTTTGTTAACATGATGTCATCATTCTCCCTTTCCATAAACTCTTTGTTAGTTTGTTGGATTTTCACAGATATATTTTAGCCATAAGATTGGGATAAGTGCTTATGTAGAACAGAATAAAGGGACCAAAGCACTACTAGTGTATTGCAGTGTGTTAACCCTGTTCTGCTCCTCTGTGCTCTAATACATAACCAGATGGCGCTCCACCCAGACCTTGACAGTTTGGTCAGTGAGGTCATTAACTTGGCCTTTAAGCACTTTAGGTACAAAGAAGGGTAAGTCTGTTTTCTTTCCTTTCCTTTGTTCATTAATAATTAAAGTGTCACTAAACTCTAGATTTGATGTTTCACACAGGTATCGTCCTAACACTGGCGACATGCACACTGTAGCAGATCTATATGCTGAAGTCATAGGAGTATTAGCTCGGACCAAGTAAGTGCTAAAACTTGAGACCCCACCCTAAATTTACAAAAATGTAAAGTGCTTGGCGGACACCGTGCTCATTTTTATCATTTTGTGTGTCTAGAGCTTGTGCACTGTTTAAACCAGGGGTCTCCAACACAGTGCTCACAAAGTAGCTCACCAAAGACTAAAATGAATTAGTGATAGTCTCGAACAAGCCGGTTCAAAGATGGTCTCTTTCTTCTTAAGAATGAAATGATTATCTGGGTGCTACACGTGCTTCCTGCAGTAAGTCGACTGAAGTTACTTAAGTACAATGGATGTATTGAATAATTTTAGTGATATATGTGACATATACAAATTATAAAGTCAAAACGGCACTAAAGGTTGAATGAAGAACCGTTTAAACCGTTGGAGCACATCTTAACAAAGCTCAAAAAGCCGTTCTCTGATTGCAGGATTGAAACAGAGGCTCTGACCACGATGGCTGAAAGTTTATTCAGGCACCATGACAGTAAGTTCAGAAGCAGACTGACAGATGGACATTTTAAATGAGTCCATCAGAGTAAACCTAAATGTTTTATTAAAATGTGAGTTGTAGACACTAACATTTTGTAAAAGTTCAGAGTTAATGTTCTGGCAAAACAAAAAGAATTTTGTTTGTGTTGAAAAAAGCAATGAGAATAAATGTTACAAACATGAGTATCTCTCTGACATTTTTTGCTTTTTGAGGAAAAAAGGTTGGAGACCCCTGGTCTAATGAAAGGATGGACATAGCAAAGTCGGGCAGAGTTTTATTTTTATTTTTTTTGATTGACAGGTCAAGTTGCATATGCTCGAAGTGAAAGCAGTCTATATTTGTTCATTTTATATGTTTTAATGGCTTATTTCACCTGTGAACTCAAGGGGCATGTTTTTACAAGGTGACAAAAAGCACCGTAAATGTTATATGAATAGTGGAGATGGAGAATCTCGTTAGTCTCACTCGTCCTATATTTATAAAAAAGCTGATAAAACCCAATTATGCCTGTGTTTTACTCAAATAAATGAAGAGCAATAGCGGAGTAAAACGGGGCATAACCTGACATAAGAACGTGGATGATGGATAATAAATTATAGGACAAATGGACAAAACCTCCAACCAACCTTCAAACCTTCAATTGTGGCTCTACTGCAGGGAGCGGTCACAGGTATGGAGCAAGTGTGTAAAGCCGAGTGCGTCCTCATTTTGGATGATTTTACTTTTTTTTATTGATAATAAAATTAATAATCTGTTGAGAAAACATCACAATCATATAATGTACATATATTCCCCTTACATTTTTTTCCCCCATTACAATAAAACGGTGAGCAAAAAACACAAACATGAAATAAAAAACACACATGCAAAAATTAAAATGAAAATAAAAACACATATGTAACCCACTTCTAGGTATGTACAAGTCTGGACCTCTAGGTTCGTAGGAGCGGAGATTATAGCAATAGTCAATAAACACAAGAAATTGTAGTTAAATGTGAACTTTAGTTTAGGTAAAATAAAAGAATGCACATTACATTAACAAAGTTGTAACCTCTGGATCCAGATCGACAAAAACAAAGAAATAGAATGTCCCTTTACAAGTGTTTTTTCCGGAAAGTGTTACTCTGCAACTTTGCTTAATGTTCAAGTCCGTAAGTCAGGGGAATAGTCAAAGGTCATGGAATGTATCCAAAGTAGCTTGCGTTGTGTCGATCAGTGGGACTGACACAATCCTACCACAGGATCCGTTGTATGGGTGGTAGATGCTCAAAATTCGACAGAGAGGCTCGCCATTAATGAATCGTCTCAGCATCAACCTTGTTAGACACCAAGACTGGAAGCATCACTTTTCTATGATGTCATAAGACCTGACCTGTATTTGCAAAACAGGTTTTATAGTCCAGATTCGATATGCATTGCAATTAAGCTTATTATATATATATTATATATAAAAACTTTGTCCTTCACCCTCCGCGGGTGGTCTCTCATCCTTCGAGCTCGGGTCCTCTACCAGAGTCCTGGGAGCTTGAGGGTTCTGCGCAGTATCTTTGCTGTTCCTAGTACTGCACTTTTCTGGACCGAGATGTCTGGTGTTCTTCCAGGGATCTGCTGTAGCCACTCTTCCAGTTTGGGGGTTACTGCCCCGAGTGCTCCGATGACCACAGGCACCACTGTCGCCTTCACCTTCCAAGCCTTTTCCAGCTCTTCTCTGAGGCCTTGGTATTTCTCTAGTTTCTCATGTTCCTTTTTCCTGATGTTGCAATCACTTGGTATTGCAACGTCAACCTAACACCTTCCTCTGCTGTTTGTCCACCACCACAATGTCTGGTTGGTTCGCCATTACCATTCTGTCAGTCTGAATCTGGAAGTCCCACAGGATCTTGGCTCGGTCATTCTCTACCACCTTTGGCCTCGGGGTTTCCAGTCCATACTCCGTACAGATGTTCCTGTACACTATGCCAGCCACTTGGTTATGGCGCTCCATGTATGCTTTCCCTGCCAGCATCTTACACCCTGCAGTTAAGTGTTGGATTGTCTCAGGGGCCTGTTTGCACAGCCTACACCTTGGGTCTTGTCTGGTGTGGTAGATTTGGGCCTCTATTGCTCTGGTGCTCAAGGCCTGCTCCTGTGCAGCCATGATGAGTGCCTCTGTGCTGTCCTTCAGTCCGGCCCGTTCTAGCCATTGGTAGGATTTCTTGATATCAGCCACTTCAGTTATGTTCGGTGGTACATCCCATGTAGGGGTTTGTCCTCCCATGATGGTCCCTCCTCCAGCTCCTCTTCCTCTGTTCCCCATTGCCTGAGACATTCACTGAGCACGTCATCTGTTGGGGCCTTATCTTTGATGTACTTGTGGATCTTGGATGTTTCATCCTGGATAGTGGCTCTCACACTCACTAGTCCATGGCCGCCTTCTTTACGGCTAGCGTACAGTCTCAGGGTGCTGGATTTGGGAGAACCCTCCATGCATGGTGAGGAGCTTTCGTGTCTTAACGTCTGTGATCTGTATCTCTTCTTTGGCCACCTTATTATTCCCGCAGGGTATCTGATCACTGGCAGGGCGTAGCTGTTTATTGCCCGTGCCTTGTTCTTGCCATTGAGCTGACTTCTTAGGACTTGCCTTACTCGTTGGAGGTATTTGGCAGTTGCTGTTTTCCTTGTTACCTCTTCAAGGTTGCCATTTGCCTGTGGTATTCCAAGGTACTTGTAACCATCCTCAATGTCTGCTATTGTTCCTTCTGGGAGTGAGACCCCTTCTGTGTGGACTACCTTCCCTCTCTTCGTCACCATTCGACTACACTTCTCAAGCCCGA
The DNA here is from genome assembly GCA_024416835.2 of Perccottus glenii. NCBI lineage: Eukaryota > Metazoa > Chordata > Actinopteri > Gobiiformes > Odontobutidae > Perccottus > Perccottus glenii. The sequence continues at coordinate 31,986,024 of CM044550.2, read as the reverse complement.
ATGACATCCCAATGTCAGAGCTGTAGATCCTGGTGGTGTGGATCAGTGAGTCGATGTCCCGCTCACTCTTAGCGTATAGCTTGATGTCATCCATGTAGAGGAGGTGACTGATGGTGGCCCTATTCTTGAGTCGGTATCCATAGCCAGTCTTGACGATTATTTGGCTGAGAGGGTTCAGGCCTATGCAGAACAGCAGTGGGGATAGAGCATCTCCTTGGTATATGCCACATTTGATGGATACTTGTGCAAGTGGCTTGCCATTGGCCATTCAGGGTGCCACAGCCTCATTGCAGCTGGTTCATTTGAAGTCGCTGCAAGAGTCCTGTGGAGTGTGAGCTTCTTTAGCCAGTATTCAGTGATCCTGTGTGGGCATTGGTGCTGTCCAGTTTCTTCAATCCAGGCAGTGCACAGGTTTCTTGGATGTCTGCAGTCTGTGATGGTAACTGGATTCTGTTCAACCAGGAGGTTGCTGTGGTCCTCTCAGAGCCACCAGCCACTGTGCATCGCTGTTGTGTGATGCCTCCCTCTCCCTTCTGTGCTTCCAGTATTGTTCAGTTTCCAGCCTTGGAGGGTCTGCTCTGCTGTTATTACCCTGCCGATAGTTGGATGGGACTGTACACTTTGCAGGTTGATCCTTCAGGGTTTATTCTTCTGGCTTGCCCTTGTGTACCTCATTAGGCGGCTGGCCAAGGCTTGGAGCCTTTGTTTGGCAGTTTCAAGTGCTTCAGGTATGGGCATCTGGTTGTACCTCTTGGGTACCTGTTTTCTCATTGCACCTTTCTTGGCCTTCTGTCAGTTTTACTTCTCCTAGTGTCTTTGTTGATCTTAGCCTCCAGCCTATGTTTCCATGGTGGGTACTGTTCATGGCTCCCATGGTTGCTCTCTCAGAGCCAAGCATCTGTGCATCACTGTTGTGTGATGGTGTATAGCAGCTCATTGGTTTCAGTTTATGGATGTGGTAGGGATCGCTCAATGCTGCATTCACATCTTCTAGGAGACTTTCTGATGGTACACTTCACTTGCAGCCGTTGTAATTGGCGAACAGGGTTTATTCATTCTGCCATGATCTTGTCTTTCAGGTCAGTTGCTGCCTCGTTCAGCGTTATTTCAATTGTTGGGGCTTCATACCCAGTCTCCGGTTGGGGAGCACCTGTTGGCTCCCCTCTGACCTTGCGTCCTGGCTCCCCCTTGCCGTAGCATTTTGTGCTGTATCTCGTCAATCTCAAGTTGTGATAGCAGCTGCCGCTTGTGGATGTTGGAACACTGAGCTACTAGTTGCTTCGATGTAAGCCTGGATTGTGGGTTTCGTAGTAACCATTCATCCCACATTCTCTTCATGTAACCCCTCTGACTAGGGTTACTGGAGTAGTAGCATTCCAACAGAGCCTTGTTATCGCATCTCGCCCATCTCCGTCTTGTTCCAGTAGCCCATTTGTCATCAAGTTGCTCTGGTTCCCCAACACCTGACGCAGACCATGTTTGGCCGGGCATCGTCTGATCCGGCTTCTCATAGCATTTATTGTCTCTCATCATCATTATGAGGTAGGCAGTAGCGCGAAGGGTCTTGCCTAAGGACCCACACTGGATAGCACCCCGAGGGGGATTCGAACCTGGGTCCCCCGTGTGAAAGGCCATGTCCTTACCAGCTGAGCTAACCAGTTAGCAACCAACATTTCAACATAGACAATTAAAACAGCCCTTTTTAACCAGGTGGGTTACACCTACAACAGGGGAGCACTCATTTTTAGCAATTTAAAATAATCCATGAAAGAAGGAATTTTTTTAGCATTTAAGCTTTATCTTTTCCAACTTAAGCAATGACATGACATTCAGGAGCCACACAGAAACTGAAGAGGCTTTAGAGGCTTACCAGAGAAGTAAAATGCACAGTCTAGCCACAACTGAAATAAATGCCAATATATCAGACTGAGCAGGGTCAGTCAACACAGTTAACTGGGTGTCCAAATACAACTCCCCAAATGCTGCGGAGTCTAGAGCAGAAGAAAAAAATGTGACCCATGGTTACATGGGGTACCATGAGCTGCTGAATAGGTATCAAAATCCAAAAACTGTTTGTATATAATAGATTTCTTGCTGGGCATAAGAGACAGCAGCTCTTGCCAAAGTTGAGTATTTAGAAGTGAAGAGGGATGAAGCGCAGTGCCAAAGCTGGAAGTAGTGAAATAAATGAGTAGCTGGAAGATTTATATCAGAAGACAGAGTGGAAAAAACGTGATCCAGTGTTTTGAAAATGTATTTGGGAAAGAAATACAGGGATACACTGAAACAGAAATAGTAGTTGAGTCAAAATGTTTATTTTAATGGTGTACAATACAGCCTATTGGAGACAAAGAGAGAGAGCCCCACCTTTGAAAATCTGACTTGACTTGGGTCACGTTAACCCCTAAATATTTGAAACCTGAAGGACTGAATTTAAAAGGAATATCAGAATGTGTAAATGTAAGAGCCGGAGAGTTTATAGGATAGCATTCACTTTTAAGTAGGTTCACTTTATAACCTGAAAAGGAACCAAATCTCTTCAACAAAGATAAAATTGGTGCAACACAAGGATCAGTGACAGTGACTTCAGAACAATATTAAAGCTAGATATTCCATGAGATGAAATGAGTGACTGCAAAGATAACAACAAGCGTTCAATGGCTAGAGCAAATAGTAACAGAGACAGGGGGCAGCCCTCTGGTGCCACATGACAAAGTAAAATACTTGAAAGAAATATCCTTTGTGTGGACGCTAGCCTGAGGAGAATTGTACAACAGTCCATGAAATAAATCGATCGCCAAAGTCAAACTTACAGTCAGGTCCATAAATATTGGGACATTGACACAATTCTAATTTTTTTGGCTCTATACACCACCACAATGGATTTGAAATAAAACAAACATGATGTGCTTTAACTGCAGACTTTTAGCTTTAATTTGAGGGTATTTACATCTAAATCAGGTGAACGGTGTAGGAATTATAACAGTTTGTATATGTGCCTCCCACTTTTTAAGGGACCAAAAGTAATGGGACAATTGACTGCTCAGCTGTTCCATGGCCAGGTGTGTGTCCTTTTCTCATTATCCCATTTACAAAGAGCAGATAAAAGGGTCAGAGTTCGTATCAAGTGTGCTTTACAGACGGTTCACCACAAGATGTAAACCATTGGTGAGCCTCAAAAACAGGAAGGCCAGATTAGAGTTTGTCAAACAACATCTACAAAATCCTTCACAGTTCTGGAACAACATCCTATGGACCGATGAGACCAAGATCAACTTGTACCAGAGTGATGGGAAGAGAAGAGTCTGGAGAAGGAAAGGAACTGCTCATGATCCAAAGCATAGCACCTCATCAGTGAAGCATGTGGTGGTAGTGTCATGGCGTGGGCATGTATGTCTGCCAATGGAACTGGTTCTCTTGTATTTATTGATGATGTGACTGCTGACAAAAGCAGCAGGATGAATTCTGAAGTGTTTCAATATTATCTGCTCATATTCAGCCAAATACTTCAGAACTCATTGGACGGCTCTTCACAGTGCAGATGGATTTTTATATCTACATTGAGATTCTAAAGATTCATTAAATTGTAAAAGAAGAAGTGGAGCTGATCTGTCTGTAAAATATTTTTGCCTGGTGCCTTACCATTGTGCATAATAGCATACATAACTTCTTCTAATTTCAAGGGTGCATCTAATTGTTCGGCGATGGTGGGGTCAACGATGGGCACTGTCAAATCTTTGAGAAAAGGGGCCATATCAGATGTACCAGCTACAAATTCAGACCAATACAGAAAAGAATAATAAATACATTATTTATTTCCTTAGGCTCAGAAACCATATTGCCAGCCTTGTCTTTAACTTGCGGTATCAATCGGAGGGCAGCCTGGTGCTTTAACCCCAGAGGCAGCAATAACCCCAACCAGGCGCTTCCTGTAGCTGTGGATCAGACCTGCACATTGTTGAAGGAATTTTAGCTCATTCTTCCTGCAGAATGACTTTAGCTCTGTCATATTCTTTGGACGTCTCATGTGTATGACCCTCTTCTGGATGGATTCAAGACAATCCATAGCATCTCTATTGGGCTGAGGTCTGAGCTTTGAGTTTGTTTTTCTGAAGCCATTCTGTGGTGGACTGGCTCCAGTGTTTTGGGTCGTTGTCCTGTTGCATCATCCACCTTCTACACAGTTTCAGCTGACATCATATATCCTCATATTATCCTGAAGAATTGTCTGATATAGCTAAAAAGACTTTAAGCTGTCATTGATGTTAAAGGTGGCAATACACAGTATTAAGAACTGGGGTATGTAAACTTTTGATCAGGGTAATTTGGGTAGTTTCTGTTGTCATTATGATTTAAAAAGAGTAAACACAGTTGTTTGACAATAAATGGCTTCACCCAACCACTAACTATGAGTGAAAGAAAATTCTTCCAGGGTATGTAAAGTTATGAGCACAACTGTACACAGAGAGAAAACCATTACTATCATTCTTTCACTATGGGTCATTGAGATTCATCAGTTCATCTACGCATACATGTCTTTGGAAAGCGGGGGAAAGCTGCAGTGCCCTGAGAGAACATATGGTATGTTCATAGGGGTACATAGGGGATCGAAATCCATAGCTTGCCCTGAAGCAAGAGTGCTCACCACACTCTTTTGGGTTCAGGGTCGAATTATATTTTTATCCTGCGCTTTCTCTGAATATCTTGATGAGGGTACTCAGGGTTCGAATTACAAAGTGGCTTTCGGGGGAGCCCTATTTTCCGATCCTCCCTGACTGACTTTAACGCTTTTGGTGCATGTTAGGGCATTTAAAACAATAGGTTTACAGTAAACCTATTGTTTATAATAAACTATTTTACTATAAAACGCAAGTGTCAGTCAGTGTTGTCAGTGTTCGGGCAAACAGCTCTGTCCACGGTTCTGAATCAACCGCGCTTAGGCTTACATCATGCAAATCATGATAAAAAACAGAGTAACTCACATAACAATCATAAAAAAATACATCAATATTGAATAGGATTAGGGCCAATCCTCATAAACGCAAAGATCAAGTAAGTAATTCCATGATTCTTACCTCGGCGAGCAGGCTTTTTGCCTCCATGCATACTGTACATCCATCCATCCATCCATCCATCTTCTACCGCTTATCCGGGGCCGGGTCGCGGGGGCAGCAGTCTAAGCAGAGACGCCCAGACTTCCCTCTCCCCAGACACTTCCTCTAGCTCTTCGGGGATACCGAGCGTTCCCAGGCCAGCCGAGAGACATAGTCCCTCCAGCGTGTCCTAGGTCTTCCCCGGGGTCTCCTCCCGGTGGGACATGCCCGAAACACCTCCCTAGGAGGCATCCGAAACAGATGCCCGAGCCACCTCAGCTGGCTCCTCTCGATGTGGAGGAGCAGCGGCTCTACTTTGAGCTCCTCCCGAGTGACCGAGCTCCTCACCTTATCTCTAAGGAGCGCCCGCCACCCTGCGGAGAAAGCCCATTTCGGCCGCTTGTATCCGGGATCTTGTTCTTTCGGTCATGACCCAAAGCTCATGACCATAGGTGAAGTAAGGCGTAGATTGACGGTAAATCGAGAGCTTTGCCTTACAGCTCAGCTCCTTCTTCACCACGACAGACCGGTACATCGACCGCATCACTGCAGAAGCTGCACCGATCCGTCTGTCAATCTCACGTTCCCTCCTTCCCTCACTCGTGAACAAGACCCCAAGATACTTGAACTCCTCCACTTGAGGCAGGATCTCTCCACCAACCTGAAGGGACAAGCCACCCTTTTCCGACTGAGAACCATGGTCTCAGACTTGGAGGTGCTGATCCTCATCCCAGCCGCTTCACATTCGGCTGCAAACCGTCCCAGTGCACACTGAAGGTCCTGGCTTGATGGAGCCAACAGGACAACATCATCTGCAAAAAGCAGAGACGAGATCCTGTGGTCCCCAAACCAGACTCCCTCCGGCCCCTGGCTGCGCCTAGAAATCCTGTCCATAAAGATAATGAACAGGACCGGTGACAAAGGGCAGCCCTGCCGAGTCCAACATGCACTGGGAACAGGTCTGACTTACTGCCGGCAATGCGAACCAAGCTCCTGCTCCGGTCGTACAGGGACCGGACAGCCCTTAGCAAAGGGCCACGGACCCCATACTCCCAGAGCACCCCCCACAGGGCGCCACGAGGGACACAGTCGAATGCCTTCTCCAGATCCACAAAACACATGTGGACTGGTTGGGCAAACTCCCATAAACCCTCCAGCACCCTGGAGAGGGTATAGAGCTGGTCCAGTGTTCCACGACCAGGACGAAAACCGCATTGTTCCTCCTGAATCTGAGGTTCAACTATCGGTCGCATTCTCCTCTCCAGTACCCTGGCATAGACTTTCCCGGGGAGGCTGAGGAGTGTGATCCCTCTGTAGTTGGAACACACCCTCCGGTCCCCCTTCTTGAAAAGAGGACCACCACCCGGTCTGCCAGTCCAGAGGTACTGTCCCCGACCGCCACGCGATGTTGCAGAGGCGTGTCAACCAAGACAGCCCTACAACATCCAGAGACTTGAGGTACTCTGGGCGTATCTCATCCACCCCCGGTGCCTTGCCACCGAGGAGCTTCCCAACTACCTCAGTGACTTGGCCTGGGTGATGGGCGAGTCCACCTCCGAGCCCTCGGCCTCTGCTTCCTCAGTGGAAGGCGTGTCGGTGGGGTTGAGGAGATCCTCAGTATTCCTTCCACCGTCCAACAATATCCCCAGTTGAAGTCAGCAGGTTCCCACCTCCACTGTAAACAGTGTTGGCAGGGCACTGCTTCCCCCTCCTGAGGCGCCGGATGGTTTGCCAGAATTTCTTCGAGGCCGACCGATAGTCTTTCTCCATGGCCTCACGAACTCCTCCCAGACCCGAGTTTTAGCCTCCACGACCACCGGGCTGCAGTCCGCTTGCCGGTACCTATCAGCTGCCTCAGGAGTCCCACGGGCCAACCAGGCTCGGTAGGTCTCCTTCTTCAGCAGCGGCATCCCTTACTTCAGGTGTCCACCACCGGGTTCAGGGGTTGCCGCCACGACAGGCACCGGAGACTTTACGGCCACAGCTTCAAGTGGCCGCATCGACAATGGAGGTGGAGAACATGGTCCACTCGGACTCAATGTCTCCAACCTCCCTCGGGATCTGGTTGAAGCTCTGCCGGAGGTGGGAGTTAAAGGTCTTTCTGACAGGGGGCTCTGCCAAACGTTCCCAACAGACCCTCACAGTACGTTTGGGCCTGCCGAGTCTGTCCAGCTTTCTCCCCCGCCATCTGATCCAACTCACCACCAGGTGGTGATCAGTTGACAGCTCCGCCCCTCTCTTCACCCGAGTGTCCAAGACATACGGCCGGAGGTCAGATGAAACAACTACAAAGTCGATCATCGATCTCCGACCTAGGGTGTCCTGGTGCCACGTGCACTGATGGACACCCTTATGCTTGAACATGGTGTTCGTTATGGACAAACTGTTGCTAGCACAGAAGTCCAATAACAGAACACCACTGGGTTCAGATCCGGGGCGTTCCTCCCAATCACGCCCCTCCAGGTGTCACTGTCGCTGCCCACGTGGCGTTGAAGTCCCCAGTAGAGCGACAGAGTCCCGGTCGGAGCACTTTCCAGCACCCCTCCCAGAGACTCCAAGAAGGCCGGGTACTCTGAACTGCCATTTGGCCCGTAAACACAAACAATAGTGAGAGACCTATTCCCGACCCGAAGGCGCAGGGAAGCGACCCTCTCGTTCACCGGGGTGAACTCCAACACATGGCGGCTAAGCTGGGGGCTATGAGCAAGCCCACACCAGCCCGCCGCCTCGCCGCAGGCAACTCCAGAGTAGTGGAGAGTCCAGCCTCTCTCGAGGATTTGGTTTCCAGAGCCCAAGCTGTGCGTGGAGGTGAGCCCGACTATCTCTAGTCGGTATCTCTCAACCTCCCGCACAAGCTCAGGCTCCTTCCCCGCCAGCGAGGTGACATTCCATGTCCCTAGCGCCAGATTCCGTGTCCGGGGATTGGGTCGTCGAGGCCTCCGCCTTCGACTGCCACCCAATCCACTTTGCACCGGCCCCCTTACGGTTCCTCCGCGGTGGTGGGCCCACGGGAGAGTCGGCCCCACGTCGCTCGCCGGGCTGAGCCCGGCCGGGCCCGTGGGGAAAGACCCGGCCACCAGGCGGCTGCATGCGAGCCCCAACCCGGGCCTGGCTCCAGGGTGGGGCCCTGGTTGCGCCATACCGGGCGACGTCACGGTCCTTGATTTTTTTGTCTCCATAAAGGGTTGTACATCCTAACTTCTGATTTTTGGAATAGCCTGTAAATTGGCTGAGGTTTGGCTGCTTTCTTTTTGACATTCTTATTAGTATCCACAGAGTGTTCCAAAAAACGAATACAGTATGTTTTGAACTTGAAGTTAAGCTAACATTCAAATACCAACTCAGTGAGAAGTTCAAGTAGTGACGTAAACGTAGTAATTTCAGTGCAGCGCCGCCGCGCATGGATGGTCACAGCAGGAGACACAGCGGAAAATAGTGTTCGGAAATAGTAATGTAATGAGCGAATAAACACACAACATTGACACATTTTTAATATCATCATTTATTTCAGGAACCGCGGCAGTAGCTCAGTGGGTAGAGCGGTCGTCTTCCAACCGGAAGGTAGGCGGTTCGATTCCCGCTCTACCCACAGTTCATACTGTCGTTGTGTCCTTGGGCAAGACACTTAACCCACCTTGCCTCCAGTGACTGTAACACTGGCAATGTAATGTAAGTCGCTTTGGATAAAAGCGTCTGCTAAATGAATAAATGTAAATGTAAATGTAATGTACAGAAAATCAAAATCTATATGCGACACAAAAAATGGACAGTGTTTTTACAGCTCCCCCTAAATGTCTCAAAGTAGGCTTTCAGGGGAGCCCAGGTCCTTTTCAGGGGAGCCGAGCTCCCCTTAGCTGCCCCGTAATTCGAACCCTGAGGGTACTATTCCTGTGTTGTGACATGGCTGAGTGCTAATGTGGGATCTAACTGAGCCTGTGTCATTATAGAATCTCATTTAGTTTTTGCTCCTTAGGTTTTCTGCTGTGAAGAAGAAGTTCATGACAGAACTCAAAGAGCTGCGTCAGAAGGAGCAGTGCCCGAATGTGGTACAACGCACCATTAGCCTCATCAGGGGGGTCAAGTTCTTCAGAATAAAGATGTACCCTGTAGAGGACTTTGAGGTCTCTTTTCAGTTCATGCAGGTACAAAACATACACGCCATTCAAAAATATTTATGAATTCAAACTATTAGCAGAAAGTCTTGTGTGACACATTTAAATCAATATATAAATCAATACTACCTTCTTTCTCAGGACTGTGCTCAGTACTTCTTGGACGTAAAGGACAAAGACATAAAGCATGCCTTGGCTGGGCTTTTTGTAGATATTCTAGTCCCTGTTGCAGCAGTAAGTTTCCTTCCTTTCTTATACTTTCCTTTATAATGGCTGCAAATAGTTGTGTGTCACTGTTTTTGATCCTGTCTCAGGCTGTGAAGAATGAAGTGAACGTCCCCTGTCTGAGGAACTTTGTGGACAGCTTGTATGACACCACTCTTGAGTTATCCTCCAGAAAAAAACACTCATTGGTTAGTTGCCCCAAAGAGACAAACTCACACAAGTTAGCTGGTTAGTGTGCTAAATCTGTGGTCCCCAACGTTTTTTGCATCATTCATGCAAATGCACCTCAGTCAGTATGTTTCAGTATGTCAAGGTTATTGTTCTTTCTGTCCCTCTGTGGGACAACTTGGGAATTGCTTTATTGATAAAAACAACTGAGGATTGTCTACATAACAAAAAAAGGCATGTTTTCTGATATTACCTAAGGGAAGTGAGTACAATGGGTATAAGTACCAAGCCCTGTGGTACTCGCAAATCTATTAAATGTCATACAAGCTCTATACATAATACATATAATACATATGCATTTGGCATAAGAAGTCAAACCTAACAGACTGTGTGATACAGAACTTGTCACGACTCTCTTTCCTCTCACAGGCATTTTACCCATTAGTGACATGTCTGCTGTGTGTCAGCCAGAAACAGTTCTTCCTCAACAGATGGCATGTCTTTCTCAACAACTGCCTCTCAAATCTAAAGGTATGTCACCAGGAACGTTTGATTAAAGTGTGTTATGTGTGTGTTATG
>CM044550.2:31935791-31975747 GCA_024416835.2 Perccottus glenii | reverse complement strand
TCTGATGGACTTTCCAGAATGTCGTGATGATGTCCTGTTTGGTTTCACTAACTTCTTGCTGCGTGAGGTCCAAGATACCCATCAGGGACTGTTAGAGACGTCCCTCAAGTTACTGCTGCAGCTGCTTACTCAGTGGAAACTGGCCATAGCCATCCCAGGAAAGAGCAACGACTCAGCAGCGGTATTTCCTCTTATTTCATTTCATTCAGTTTTCTGAAACAGAAACTTCATTTTTTAGAAACTGTATTCATTGTGTGTTTATTATTGTATTATGTTATATTTGGAAAAAAATCTGCTTCATATTTTGTATTTGTCACATAAAGATAATGATTATTCAAATAACTCAAGTGCATAGTATTCATTAAAAACTGTTTTTTGTATTTTCTCATAGTATAGTATTGCATAGTTTTAACACAACAAACACATTTTTATCCCTTGAAGTTTTTGTACTTGTCCTGTTAGGACATCACAATAAATACATGCACAAATCTACCTGCTTTATGCAATTTCTAATAATAACACGTCTACCAGACAGGAAGCTGTTATTTTCCACATTATAGGATGTGATGTTTGAAAATGTAACTGTACTGTAACAACAATAATAGGGACATTATAGTAGTATAGTAATAATCACTTAATCTTTGTTAATCTGCTACTACTGTGATGAATAAAATCATTGTTTTTCATAGTTTAACTCTTCTCATATGATTGACACGTTTATATGGCAGTTGAAGTAGTGTAAAAATAGTGTGTTCCGTGATAGTCTATTATATTTTTGCTCTACAATATATAATCATGTTGCTGCTGCTATAGACTATTCCAAGCCTAAAGGGAGCCCCCGAGAGAGGACTCCACTCCACAGTGCTACATGCAGTGGAGGGACTGGCACTAGTGCTCCTCTGCTCCTGTCAGCTCAGCACTCGCAGACTGTCCATCGCCATACTCAGGGAGATCCACAGTCTCTTCATGACTATTGGACAGGCAGAGGTATGTCCAAAAAGCTTTGCAGATTATTGCAGTTTGTTCAAATGATTTAAAACTATTGTTTTAAATCATTGTTTTTAAATCATTTTAAATCATTGTTGTTCTGCTTTGTCCACCTTAGGACGATGATAAAGCACTGATTGAAATTATGGACCAGCTGAGTCCAGTAATCCTGGAGAGTTTTGCCAATGTTGCAGTCTCTGACACAGTAAGTTTTGCAGCCTACTCTTTATTTTTTTATGCATTTTAATTTTCTGTAGAAAACTGTGGAAGCCTATGTGACTGGACTTCCTCATAATCATTTTGGGTTTACTTAGCATGTGACCTCATTTTGCAAAGAAGTGCTAGTTGAATTTATTTCCAGCACCATTTGCAGCCTTAAAGATATCAAGAAAAATGAACAGAACAAAACTGAGCAGATTGGTCAATTCTTTTCTAAACAAAGATTTCAAACCCTCTCATGTCACACACCACTTGATTAAAAAAAAAAGTAAACATTGAGATCTCCTTACTAAAAGGGCAATTGCACATTAAATGTATGTTTAAATGGCAATGTTATCATACTTGTAATTTTCTATTATATATATTTTGAAGAACCATAATGAAATGACTTCAGAGATTTTATACCATCTTGGGCTTGGAATTTTTGTTTAAGAAGCACTGCAATAGTCCATCTTCTGATGTTGTGTTCCATCCCGAGCCCTCACTCTGCTGTGTGTGTGCAGGCTGCTGTACCAGCTGGTCACCATGTGGACCTTCAGTGGCTGGTGGACTGGAATGCTCTGCTTGTCAACAGTCACTATGACATTCAGAGTCCGTCACACGTGTGGATATTTGCCCAGTCTGTGAAGGACCCCTGGGTGTTGTGCATTTACAGCTTTCTCCGACAGGACATCCTGCCCAAGCACTGCCCTACAGCTCTGAGCTATGCCTGGCCCTATGCTTTTACCAGGATACAGACTCTGATGCCCTTAGTGGACTCCAAGTAAGCTCACTCACAGTTATTTGAGGAGAGGACAAAGTTAGCAGTGGATTGAACTCATGTAAATGTTGGGGTTTGTTTCAAAAAGCCTGACTCCCTTTTTCTTTAATCAATAAATATCTTGAATGAATAATCTATTTCCATTTTACAATTTATAATAATTTCTATGTTTGTAAAGCATCCACTTTAACATTTTAGGAAAAGATAAAGAAAGACTATGGAACTTCACATCTGTAATTATGGGCTGGATAAAAAATTGCCGCATAGATTTTGTTCTATTTATATGTAGGTGTACATGTTCAGTGCAACATCTTTCCCTAACCATGCAAACATAACATCAGAAGTTCTTTGGGTAATGTCCCACTTTTTTGCTCCATTCCTTTCACTGTCAATGCTCTCACACAGAAGAGCCGACAGTTTGTTTTGTTTTTTTGTACAAATCCAAACATAATTGCTTTTTTCCTTCTGCTTGTACAATTCACCAGTAACCCTGTGTATGCAAAGAAGACTGGCACCTCTGGGAGTGGGGACAACTACTTCAACTTGTGGAGGAACTACCTGATCCTTTGCTTTGGGGTGGCCAAGCCCAGCATTATGAGCTCAGGCAATCTGAGAACGTCGACACCTGAGATCACCGCCACCACACCTGACAGCAGCATCAGCCATGATAACAAGGTACCATCTCCCTGTCCTGGCCTTAATAACTCCCCCTGCTTATGTGTTCCCCAGATCAGGTGTTCATACAGGACATGTTGACGTTTGACACAGTTTCAAATTACAAGAGTGGCATACATGGATGTTACTGGAAGCTCACATATATATTCTAATATCATTATTCAGCCAGTAATTAGTGGTGTTCACATAGCATGAGACTTTGTGTGACTGTGTGAACTCTTTCAGGTTATGGGGAGCCCATCGGTGGCCTGGCTTCTAAAGCAGTTGGTCCCACTGATGAGGACAGAGAGCATCGAGCTGACTGAGTCATTAGTCTTAGGCTTTGGCCGCACAAATGCTCTTGTTTTCAGGTAATGCATTTTACAAGGTTTAATCCATTAGTTTCTTGTGTAACAAAATTTATTTGGATTAGAAGATGAATTAGAGATAAAAAAGTGAGTGGTGCCCTACTGGAGCTTTACATAAAGCGTTTTTTGTTCAAGCTTAAACACTGAGAAACACAAGTGCAGTTTTGTTGCTACTTGACTTTTTGTCTCAGTTGAATAATAATATTTCAGTTTATCTTCCAGGGAACTTGTGGAGGAGCTCCATCTACTGATGAAAGAAGCATTAGAAAGAAGACCTGAAGTGAGTTACATTAGTGTACCACTTTGACAATAACACTGAAAAATTTCTCAAATTATGTTGATATCACGATAGGTCTATTCTGCAATATCCTATACACTGCCTCACAATATATGTGATACATATGTAGTTTCTCATCATTTTTCACAGAATCTAATGCTGGTAACCCAGCACATTCTCGGAATAAACAAAAATTGACTTTAATTGATATATACACTATTGATGAACAAAAAAATGTAAACCATGCCTGAGCCTCTGTAAATATAATTTCTTACAGAACAAGAAGCGTCGTGAGAGAAGGGACCTTCTAAGATTGCAACTGTTGCGAATTTTTGAACTGCTGGCCGATGCAGGAGTGGTCAGTGACAGGTTAGCCACACAAAAAACCCAGTCTGCTGCTGGGAGACTGGTACATTTTTGCATTTAATATTGATGCTTAAAGATTTACTAAAATATCGTGTGTGTGTCTGAGACTCTTAAATGATAAGATGCAGGAATGCCTGATTCGCCAATGTAATGGTTAAATGCAGATTTTCTTTTAAAGCTATACAGTCTTTAACTTTAATCCCCAGCAGTAAGCAGGTATTATTCTGTGCACTCTACTGTAGAGTAATCAAATGTCAGTTATTATTTACCTTCTCGTATTTCTCTTTAGTAAAAATGGAGCTGTAGAGCATGACACTCTGGCCCTCGGCGTTCTGTTCCTTGAATATGTGGATCTCACCCGGATGCTTCTGGAAGCAGAGAATGACAAAGATGCGGAAATCCTGAAAGACATTCGAGCTCACTTCAGTGCCATGGTTGCCAACTTTATCCAATGTATACCAGGTAATAGGGCTGGGCGATATATGGAGATTTAAGATATATCTTTCTTAGGGCTGGAAAAATTAGAGCGTAATTTTTTTCTGTTTACTGCGTAAAAAAAATAAATTACACAATTGTTAATTTGACGCAACGCCCTCGCCACACAGTTGCACCTCATTTCCGTTTCCTGTGGCTAACACGGCTGCACACTTAAGCTAGTGGTGGAAGACAAAAAAGACATGCTGCTAAATGGACAATTCTGCATTAAGAGATTACCGGATGGTGTCCATGATAAGAGTAAAGTAATATGCGTGATTTGACACAGCAGCACATTTCCTGGGAGACAGCTCCAGAAAAAGAGCAGAGGAGGGAGGGGCTGGGAGTGTAGCATAGAGTGTTATAAAACTTGAATTTTCTGTTGTCAGCCCATGGCCATGTGCTCTACATGTGGTCTGTTATTAAACTTCAATAAAGTTAAGTTACTGAATCATTTTTTTTTGGTCAGCGCTTCCAATCTGAACCTAGAGAGGGAGGTGAACAATCAGAAGTCCTTCACAAAGTGAATGTATTAATAATGCACTTTAAGTTACTGTATTTTATAAAGGTTTCTCATTTATTTCACCACAGCTCTGGTAATGAATGTGTGTGACTGTAGAGGTAAGTTTGGTGGTGGTCGGAGGTGTGAGCGCCTTGTGTTTGGAAGCCCCCCTCTTTGTCTGCCACGGGGTGAATGGGGTAAATGATGTAAAGTGCTTTGGTGCAGCCAGGTTAAAAAAAAATGCTATATAAATGCGCTATGTAAATTAATGTTTGCATTTGTAGACTAGGCTAGGATTGAAGTCTGTCTGAACATTATAATTTTCTATGTAAAACCAGAAATTTACATGCTATTCAAAAGTTAAAGTATGGCAAAGTTAAATGATTAAAAAGAAAGTGAATTACCTTCTGAATCTGTGTTTATTAAAAGTTGACAAGTAGATTCACAGCCGTAATATTTATATAGAGCTTCTCACCCTATATCTAAGGGAGCACCCTGCCACCCTGCGGAGAAAGCCAATTTCGGCTGCCTGTATCCTGGATCTTGTTTTTCGGTCATGACCCAAAAAGTGCAAACCAAGCTCCTGCCCCGGTCGTACAGGGACCGGACAGCCCTTAGCAGAGGGCCCCGAACCCCATACTCCCAGAGCACCCCCCACAGGGCACCACGAGGGACACAGTCAAATGCCTTCTCCAGATCCACAAAGCACATGTGGGCTGGTTGGACAAACTCCCATAAACCCTCCAGCACCCTGGAGAGGGTATAGAGCTGGTACAGTGTTCCACAACCGGGACAAAACTGCATTGTTCTCCCTGAATCTGAGGTTTGACTATCGGCCGCATTCTCCTCTCCAGTACCCTGGCATAGACTTTCCCGGGGAGGCTGAGGAGTGTGATCCCTCTGTAGTTGGAACACACCCTCCGGTCCACTTTTTTGAAAAGAGGGACCACCACCCCGGTCTGCCTGTCCAGAATTACTGTCCCCAAACACCACGCAATGTTGCAGAGGTGTGTCAGCCAAGACAGCCCCACAAAATCCAGAGACTTGAGGTACTTAGGGTGTATCTCTTTCACCCCCGGTGTCTTGCCACCGAGGAACTTCCCAACTACTTCAGTGACTTCAGCTTGGGTAATGGACCTCTGAGCCTCTGCTTCCTCAGTGGAAGATATGTTGGTGGGGTTGAGGAGATCCTCAATGTATTCCTTCCACTGCCCAACAATGTCCAGTTGAAGTCAGCAGATTCCCACCCCCACTGTAAACAGTGTTGGCAGGGCACTGCTTCCCCCTCCTGAGGCGCCGGACGGTTTGCCAGAATTTCTTTAAGGTTGACCGATAGTCCGTCTCCATGGCCTCACCGAACTCCTCCCAGACCCGAGTTTTTCCCTCCACAACCACCCGGCTGCAGTCTGCTTGGCCTGCCGGTACCTATCAGCTGCCTCAGGAGTCCCACAAGCCAACCAGGCTTGATAGGTCTCCTTCTTTAGCTTGACAATATTACTTCCGGTGTCCTACACCGGGTGCGGAGGTTGCGTCAGGCATGTCAGGCACGTCAGGCACCGGAGACTTTATGGCTACAGCTCAGAGTGGCCGCGTCAACAATGGAGGTGGCGAACATGGTCCACTTAGACTCAATGATTCCAGCCTCCTGGAGGTGGGAGTTGAAGACTCTCCCAAACGTTCCCAACAGACCATTACAGTTGGTTGGGGCTCGTATGCGAGTGCCTGGTGGCCGGGTCCCTCAGCCCGAAGGAGCGACGTGGGGCCGACCTCCTGCAGGATGGACCGTCAGTGCAATGGATTCCAGCCTCCTGGAGGTGGGAGTTGAAGACTCTCCCAAACGCTCCCAACAGACCATTACAGTTGGTTGGGGCTCGTATGCGAGTGCCTGGTGGCCGGGTCCCTCAGCCCGAAGGAGCGACGTGGGGCCGACCTCCTGCAGGATGGACCGTAAGGGGTCAGTGCAATGTGGATTGGGTGGCAGTCGTAGGCGGGGCCTCGGCGACCCAATCCCCAGACACAGAAGGCTCTGGAACCCAAATCCTCGAGAGAGGCTGGACTCTCCACTACTCTGGAGTTTTCTGCAGTGAGAGGCGGCGGGCTGGTGTGGGCTTGCTTATTGCCCCCCAGCTCAGCTGCCATGTATTGGAGTTACCTGCGCCTTCGGGTCGGGGATAGGTCTCTCACTGTTGTTTGTGCTTACGGGTCAAATGACATTGCAGAGTACCCGGCCTTCTTGGAGTCTCTGGGAGGGGAGCTCCAACCGGGGACTCCGTCGTTCTACTGGGGAACTTCAACGCTCATGTGGGCAGCGACAGTGATACTTGGAGGGGCGTGATTGGGAGGAACGGACACCTGGATCCATGGGCGTAGGTTTGGTCGTAGCTTTGGTGGGGACCCCCCGGTTTCTTTTGTTCCAGACTGTTGGCAATACAGAATATCACAATACAGAAGTGAATCTACTTCATCTCATTATATTATATGTATTATAATGCACACGTATGATAGTATGCATCCAACACATCATGTTTATATTTCAGAGCCATTTTTAAATATGAAGGGGACATGGTTTTGTGGATTGATGTGTTGAATTTTATGTTAATCTATGTGTTACGTTTGTCTGTATGAGACTAGCAGTAAGCTATATTAGAATAAAATACAGATCATATTCTAACATTTTATTATTGTTGAACTATATAACATTAATTAGTGACTGGTCAGTCACTACTGCTAGTTTATTTGTGTGGCTAGCTAGTTATTTTGCCTACTTACACTCGGACTCTGCTTTATGAAAAAGCTTCTTATGTCCCCTTTTTTCTTCTTGGGTGGTATCTATAAAGTACAAAAAGGGGCAAAAAAAACAGAATATTAAAATGTTTTTACTCTGGCCTTTGTATGTGGCAGAGAGACAGCCCTGGTAACTTACCGTCGGCGCCGTCAACATGCGCGCGTGCACACACACACCAGCCGCTCGCTGCTAGTGCAAGCACAAAAGTAGTCCCGGCCCGCGCGTGTAGCCTGTCAGATATCCCGCCGCCAATCAAATTACGGCGTTTCTTGTACTGTCGTCGTCCTGGCCGTTAGAATCGATCCAAATAGCAGTTCAAAGGAGCTTGCTAAATATTGGTGGGGACAAATTTGCCATCTCAAAATATTGATAGGGACTAGTACCTAGCGTCCCCCCCTAAACCTGTTCTGTTATTGGACTTCTGTGCTAGTCACAGTTTGTCCATAACAAACACCATGTTCAAGCATAAGGGTGTCCACCAGTGCACGTGGCACTAGGACTCCCTAGGCCGGAGATTGATGATTGACCTTGTAGTTGTTTCATCTGACCTCCGGCCGTATGTCTTGGACACTCGGGTGAAGATAGGGGCGGAGCTGTCAACTGATCACTACCTGTTGGTGATTTGGATCCGATGGCGGGGAGAAAGCTGGACAGACTTGGAAGACCCAGACATACTGTGAGGGTCTCTTGGGAACGTTTGGCTGAGTCCCCTGTCAGAGAGATCTTTAACTCCCACCTCCGGCAGAGCTTCACCCAGATTGCGAGGGAGACTGGAGACATTGAGTCCGAGTGGACCATGTTCTCCACCTCCATTGTCGACGCGGCCACTCGGAGCTGTGGCCGTAAAGTCTTCGGTGCCTGTTGTGGCGGCAATCCCCGAACCCGGTGGTGGACACCAGAAGTAAGGGTTGGCGTCAAGCTGAAGAAGGAGACCTATCGAGCTGGCTACCGGCAGGACAAGCGGACTGCAGCCCGGGTGGTTGTGGAGGCAAAAACTCGAGTTTGGGAGGAGTTCGGTGAGGCCATGGAGACGGACTATCGGTCGGCCTTGAAGACATTCTGGCAAACCGTCCAGCGCCTCAGGAGGGGGAAGCAGTGCCCTGCCAACACTGTTTACAGTGGAGCTGTAAATCTGCTGACTTCAACTGGGGACATTGTTGGACGGTGGAAGGAATACTTTGAGGATCTCCTCAACCCAACCGACATGTCTTTCATTGAGGAAGCAGAGGCTGAGGGGTCGGAGGTGGACTCATGAGATACGCCCTGAGTACTTCAAGTCTCTGGATGTTGTGGGGCTGTCTTACGCCTCTGCAACATCGCGTGGCGTTTGGGGACAGTACCTCTGGACTGGCAGACTGGGGTGGTGGTCCCTCTTTTCAAGAAGGGGGACCGGAGGGTGTGTTCCAACTACAGAGGGGTCACACTCCTCACCCTCACCGGGAAAGTCTATGCCAGGGTACTGAAGAAGAGAATGTGGCCGATAGTCAAACCTCAGATTCAGGAGGAAAAATGCGGTTTTCGTTT
Organism: Perccottus glenii; assembly: GCA_024416835.2. Taxonomy (NCBI): domain Eukaryota; kingdom Metazoa; phylum Chordata; class Actinopteri; order Gobiiformes; family Odontobutidae; genus Perccottus; species Perccottus glenii. Next base: position 31,966,831 of record CM044550.2, on the reverse strand, counting down.
CGTTTGCTCCATCAAGCCAGGACCTCCAGTGTGCACTGAGACGGTTTGAAGTGTGAAGCGGCTGGGATGAGGATCAGCACCTCCAAGTCTGAGACCATGGTTCTCAGTCGGAAAAGGGTGGCTTGTCCCCTTCAGGTTGGTGGAGAGCTCCTGCCTCAAGTGGAAAGGGTTTAAGTATCTTGGGGTCTTGTTCTTGTTCATGAGATTGACAGAAGGATCGGTGCAGCTTCTGCAGTAATGCAGTCGATGTACCGGTCTGTCGTGGTAAAGAAGGAGCTGAGCTGCAAGGCGAAGCTCTCGATTTACCGGTCAATCTATGTTCCTACTCTCACCTATGGTCATGAGCTTTGGGTCATCACCGAAAGAACAACATCCCGGAAACAAGCGGCCAAAATGAGCTTTCTCCACAGGGTGGCGGGGCGCTCCCTTAGAGATAGGGGAGGAGCTCAAAGTAGAGCTGCTGCTCCTCCAACATCGAGAGGTGGCTTGAGCATCTGTTTCGGATGTCTCCTGGACGCCTCCCTAGGGAGGTGTTCCGGGCATGTCCCACCGGGAGGAGAACTCGGGGAAGACCTAGAACATGATGGAGAGACTATGTCTCTCGGTTGGCCTGGGAATGCCTCGGTATCCCCCTGAAAGTGCTAGAGGAAGTGTCTGGGGAGCGGGAAGTCTGGGCGTCTCTGCTTAGACTGCTGCCCCCGCGACCTGGCCCCGGATAAGTGGTAGAAGATGGATGGATGGATGGAGCGCATGTTATTGAACAACATGAGACACAGCCACATGAATGTAAACATGCCAGATTGTAGCCGTAGGCTAATTTCCATCCGTTGTCCCAACATTCTCACACCATTCACCAGTGCAACAATCACACACATTCATACACCAGTGCTGTGTCACTGGAGGCAAGGAGGGTTAAGTGTCTTGCCCAAGGACACAACAACAGTATAAACTGTGTGTGTTTGTGTGTGTGTGTGTGTGTGTGTGTGTGGGGGGGATTCAAACCGCCAACCTTCCGGTAATAGGTCAACACTGCGCCACAGTCCTAAATGTAGGTGTTTATTGACTACTGAATTTATGGCAGTCCATAAATTTAATATCTGTGTTTATTTTGTTTGACTTTGAAAAAAGTATAGCTTTTGTTTTTCTAGGTTAGTTTCTAGGAGGAGGGGATGACAAGTGCACAGCCCTCTTTGAGCGAAGTAAAAAATTGAGACATCTGTCTGGGGCTTCAAAGGTTGTCATTTCAGAAAAAAAATGTTACTTGCCGCAGCTCCTCTCTCTTTATGACTTTGCTGTCAACGGTTTTGGAAAAGACAGTTTGCGCAATAAAAACTAAAGCAGCTGTAGGATATTTCCCTTGCAAAATAACAGTGAATATCTCACAGCATATTGATACCACAATACTGCAATTCTGCAATATCCCAAACACATCACAATCTTCGCTGATCCTGACAGATGCTCTATTATGGGAATAAATAACCGTCATAGCACTTTTGTCCCCTGATGTCAACTGTCCAAGATTAATTTCCCCATGGGAATAATAAGAGATACAGTGCCTTGCGAAAGTATTCGGCCCCCTTGAACTTTGCGACCTTTTGCCACATTTCAGGATTCAAACATAAAGATATGAAACTGTCATTTTTTGTGAAGAATCAACAACAAGTGGGACACAATCATGAAGTGGAATGACATTTATTGGATATTTCAAACTTTTTTAACAAATAAAAAACTGAAAAATTGGGCGTGCAAAATTATTCAGCCCCTTTACTTTCAGTGCAGCAAACTCTGACTAATGATGTCAATCAATGTGTGGAATCCACCTGTGTGTAATCAAGTTTCCGTATAAATGCTCAGTCCAGACCTGAATCCCATCGAGAATCTGTGGAAGAACTGAAAACTGCTTTTCACAAATGCTCTCCATCCAACCTCACTGAGCTCGAGCTGTTTTGCAAAACTGATAGAGACATACCCCAAGCGACTTACAGCTGTAATCGCAGCAAAAGGTGGCGCTACAAAGTATTAAGTTAAAAGGAAATATCCAATAAATTTCGTTCCACTTCATGATTGTGTCCCACTTGTTGTTGATTCTTCACAAGAAATTACAGTTTCATATCTTTATGTTTGAAGCCTGAAATGTGGCAAAAGGTCGCAAAGTTCAAGGGGGCCGAATACTTTCGCAAGGCACTGTAGTTAAAATAAATAATAAATACAAAAAGAAAGTAAACCATAAGAAAACACTGGTCTTTTAGGGTGGACTATTCACATATGTAATGGTCTGAACATTTAAACGCTTTTATTTATTTTTTCATTAACGCTATCCTTTGTGGCAAGGCTTCTCAATTACTAAACTACAGCACAAGGTTACCCAAGAAGAGTAGTTCCAAAATAAAGCTGCTAAAATGGAGGCAGAGAAGTGCAGGTGATATCCTGTTATCTGTCAAGCAACTCTTAAACATTTATTTTTGAGAATCTGTGACCATGTCAGGTTCTGTGACCTAAAATTGTTTATGCAGCACAAAGGTACCAAAAGTCATTAGAATTTCAAAACCATAAAAGGCTTTGTCTTCTTCCCCAGTGTACCACAGACGCTTCCTGTTTCCACAGCAGAGTCTGCGCCATCACCTCTTTATCCTCTTCAGCCAGTGGGCCGGCCCTTTCAGCATCATGTTTACCCCTCTGGACCGCTACAGTGACCGCAACCATCAGATCACAAGATACCAATACTGTGCTCTAAAGGTCAACAGATACTTGTTCTTTGCAGGGGCAAAAACAGTTGAACAGTGACACTAACGACTTACCTGAGCCTTTAACGACTCTCACATCAGGAGTCACACTTCCCTTTCATACCTATAGACTATGAGACCAGAACAGAGTTAGTTTCAGGGGAAACCCCTCCCTCTAGAGACATTAGCTCAGCTCTCTTACCAGTCGATCTCAGAATTGATAAAGTCTCTTGGAATTAGAGACGGAACATCTTCACCTTGAAAACTGAGTCCAGATGCTTTTGCCTTAACCTTTTCTTCATCGTTAATCGTAATTATTGTGGCCATGTTAATCAGACACAAAATTCAAATATCGTTCCATGGCTAGTTAGGACCACACCATTAGACAGACAAGGTCAAGAAAAAAGTCAGAGCATTTCTCGAATACATGAAGTAAAATTTGATTGTATGACAGAGCAAGTCTAACCAATAAGACTATACAACACAATTTATATATTGTTTATTATTTAGGCAATATTTTATTTTTTAATTTTCATATTTATATTTTCTTTAAACGCATGCACACTGTGTGTTTGGTTAAGAAAGTAAATGTAGAATTAATAGCATTTATTTTTTAAATTGATTATAAATCTGTACAGTCTAATATACTGACAATAAAAACCCTTATTTTAACAATTATTTTTTAAATTAACAGTAAACTGTTACCTGTGGAGGTTGAACATACCAGCTCCGTTTGCATGTTTGCCAAGTACATAGTCAATGAACACAGTGATACATGGAATACTGATAGTGTTGTAATAAAAACCGGCCATAGGTTTAATTTCCATATTCCTTTATTACTATAAAGTGACTGTTGCTCAGCTCAGAAAAGGTAGCCTACATTTCTCAAAATACTAAGGCTAAAATCTTGTAATATTCCAATTTTATTAGCAAAATATTATGATTCAAATATTATGATTCTTTCTATTGATGTGGCTTTAATAGGTTTGTCAATTTATTCTTACTATAGCTGGACTGCTTTTCATTGTTTTCATTGTTTAATGGGATTAGGGTATAGTAAAACTCATCTCATGACCGCTTGTTTGTTCTTTCAGGCAATGTCTGCTGTGTTGTGCTGCGGACCCGTGTTTGATAATGTTGGCCTCTCTTCAGATGGATACCTCTACAAGTGGCTGGATAACATACTAGCCTGCCAGGATCAGAGGGTATGTTCAACAAAGACCTCACCCAACAATCCTCAACAGCCAGTCTGTTCAACAGTATTGTCAGGAAGTTGTCTTAGCATTAACTGGGCTTGTAGCCAGGAACCTGCCGTCGAGCATCTTTTGCTATTCACTTCTATAATCATTAAAACAGGGCAAGGGGATAACACCTCATTTATATGTGGTTGCCTACTTTTGGCCTAAAGGGAAGGATCTTTCATATCAGTTTATTCATTATTTTGATTCCATGGGCTCATCAGTTCAATGCTGCCTTGTGACTAAAATAAAAACAAAGGTCAAGAGTTACAACTTTGGTTTTGATGTGACTACTCTTAAGATATTGTTTTGATTTTGTGTGTCAGGTCCACCAGCTAGGCTGTGAGGTAGTCATCCTCCTCCTGGAGCTTAATCCTGACCAGGTCAACCTTTTCAACTGGGCCGTGGACCGTTGCTACACCGGTTCTCACCGGCTGGCCTCCGGCTGCTTCAAAGCCATTGCTACTGTCTGTGGCAGCAGGTACAATATCTGTCAAAATCATCTGTTCAGCTAAGGGTCAGCAATGTGAGCCTTTCATTGTGCCATACTGATTATCTTTTATGAAATTTGGAACAATTCATTCCTTTTACAGAGTGACACTTTCTGAAGAGCAGAAGTAATAATTAGCAATAATTTGTAACAAAAGAGGTGTTTTTCTTCAATATATACAGTTGTTCTCAAAAGTTTGCATACCCTGGCAGAATTTGTGATTTTTTTTTAGCCATTTTTCAGAAAGTTTAAATTTTTTTTCACTCATAGTTAGTGTTTGGATGAATCCATTTATTGTCCAACAACTACTCTTTTAAAATCAAAATGACAACAGAAACTACCCAAATGATCCTTATCAAAAGTGTACAATGAATTGAAATGAAATGAAAAGGTAACCATCCTCACCTGTGATCTGTTTGCCTGAAATCAGTGTGTGTGTATAAAAGGTCAGTTAGTTTCTGGGCTCCTGACAGACCCTTGGATCTCTTATCCAGTGCTGCACTGACGTTTCTGTATTCTGAGTCATGGGGACCTAAATAAATTGTGGGAAAGCTGTGGGAAAAGATAAAACAGCAAAGGGATATAAAAAGAATTGTGTATACAGTTTTCAAACGCTAATAAAGAAGTGTAAAATGAGAGATTCTGTTGAAACCAATCCAAGGTTAAGTAGACCAACAAAAGGTTCCCGCTCTCCCCACAGTTCTGTCGTTGTGTCCTTGGGCAAGACACTTAACCCACCTGGCCTCCAGTGTCCTTAACACTGGTAATTAATGTAAGTCGCTTTGGATAAAAGCGTCAGTAAATGTAAATACAGGACTCTCTGAAAAAAGTAGTGTGACTGTTTCAAAATGCACAATAAAGAGGCACTTGAAGGAAAGTGAAAGCCATTACTACACAAATGCCACAAAGCATCAGGCTTACAATACACCAAACAGCTCAGAGACAAGCCTCAAACCTTCTGGAACAAAGTCTTCTGGAGTGATGAGACCAACATTGAACTTTTTGACCACAACAATAAACGTTACATTTGGAGAAGAGTCAACAAGGCCTATGATGAAAGGTACACCATTCCTCCTGTGAAACATGGAGGTGGAGCTGATGATTTGGGAATGTGTGAGCTACAAAAGAACAGGAAAATATGAATGCAGCATGTTATCAGAACATACTGGAGGAAAATTTACACTCACTAGCCCGGAATTATTGAACCATTCTGGGGAGAGTTTATGCAAGACCGCCCAGGAATTTACAGGAACTGGAAGCTTTTTGCTAAGAAGAATGAGCAGCTTTACCACTATTTACAAAAAAATAAAGAGCCTCATCCACAACTACCACAAATAACTTCAAGCTGTCATTGATGTTAAAGGTGCAATACACAGTATTAAAAACTGGGGTATGTAAACTTCTGATCAAGGTCATTTGTAGTTTCTGTTGTCGATATGATTTAAAGTGTAAACACAATTGTTTGACAATAAATGAGTGAAAGAAAGGTTTTTGTGTTTTCATTCATATTCTCTGAAAAATGGCCAAACAGTCACAGATTCTTCCAGGGTATGTGAGCAAAATCTATGAGCACAACTGTAGATCATCCATATTTCTTGTCTAAGTCACAACAGTAGATTTTCTTAGGCTTTAACTCATCACCTCAGCTAATCTTCTTAAAATATTGATTATTCACCCACATTAGTTCACATTAGTATCACAAAAGTAGTACGTCTCATTAGACTGTACTACTTTTGCGATACGGCAAGAACTATTGTGAGTAAATCAACATTTTAAAAAGATTAGCTGAGGTGATGAGTTAAAGTTGATGTCTGAATAAAAACACATTTCTTTTTGCAGGAACTACCCTAGTGACATTGTGATCCTGCTTAATATAGTGCTCTTCAATGCATCAAACACTATTCGCGACATCTATGAGATATCAATGCAGCTAATGCAGGTGAGGTGATTTTTTTTTTGTGGTACTTTTATTTGGTTAAAGGGAGTTCAATCACACATTCCTCTTTTCCTGCAACAGATTCTTGACGCTAAGTTGTTCATATACTCAAAAAGGATTGGAGAGCAGATACCCAGCAATATTCTCTGTGGCACTCATGGGCCACTTCCGCCTCTGTACAGCATCTCTTTGCCACAACTCTCCAGCCATTTGGCTCGAATGTACCCTGAACTGACGCTTCCTCTCTTCTCAGGTAGCTCTCAGCCTCATCTCTGTATCTAGATGTGTCAGGTCAGCCATGAGTTTCATCCTGCATTCAAAGGCTTGCCAGCTTCTTTAACTAAGTACTGCTTCAAAAAAGCCCTTATCCCGCAAACCAGGCACTTGACAATGGTTACAGACACCTCAACCATAAAAACACTTGACTACCAGATTCTCCAATTTAAATAAATTCAAAATAAAGCTGGCAATTATGAGTAGAATTTGTATAAAAAGTGTTGATTCAAATGTGTTTGATTCTATGTTTTTTTTTTTTACACTGCTCATTCCAGAGGTTAGCCAGAGATTTCCCAGCACACATCCCAGAGGCAGGCAGATCATGCTGATCTACCTTCTTCCCTGGCTGCGAAACATCGAGTTGGTGGGTTATGGCCTGCAGCTCCCAGTTTTTACATCCAGCTATTCCAATAACAACAACTCTGGCAACTCAAATAGGACATCTATCACAAGTTCATCCCACCAATTGAAGGGCAGTGGCTGGGGCTCACTACAGGCCACCTCTATGGTTCTGAATAACCTCATGTACATGACTGCTAAGGTTGGTGCTGCTATGAATTCTTAACATTTTGTTTATTTTTTGGGGTTCTCATTTGACGTGAAATTACATATTTTACAATCTTCCAAAGTCTACATAGGATCAAATCTCACTTTCTGCCTAAAACTACACTATACTCCCATTTCTTTTTTTCTTTTTATATTATAGTGGTTGTAAGTGTAAGCTGTGTCTGGAAATGTAGCATGCACCTTACTTCCTGATTATAGTCATAGCATTTTCTGATTCTGTTGTTGCTGACTCTCTCTTTTATTTTAGTGTCAATTAGACATTGACCCTTACATTCTGCTCTAACACCATCAATTACCCATTCTCAGAAAAGTAAGCCTTTTAATGTAACAATGTGCACAAGTAGAGTTGCTTAGTTAGCGTTACGTCTATGAAAAAATGAGAAGATTATGTTTGATTTATTTATTTTAAACCTAAGAACAAAAATTAATTATTAAGTTAATAGTAATCAAATAGCTTTGAAATAGCAGATTGAAAGATTTAAAGAGGTTTTATTTGTCAGTTAACTATATCTACAATACATGCTGAGTACTCTAAAACAGGGGTTCCCAAACTTTTCAGACCGCGACCCCCCCACCTCCCGCCGCTAAATGCATGTAGCCCCCTAATTATTATTATTTAAACCTATTGTATTTATTTTTGGAATGTATTTATTTAGCTATTATTATTAAATTTATGATTATAAAGGGGTGCACTTAAGACAGTATGTTTATCATAAAATAATTAATGAATGTTTTATTAAAAAAATAAAAAAATAAAGAAAGACAGTTTTAGAAATGTTTGTGTACTATTCATTCTTAACATGAAGACTTGTTTGGCTTATTTTATTATACTATGCTTTTCACCCAAAATGGACTTTAAAAGTAGCCCGCGGACTTGGCACTAAGCCATCACTTAACTGTCATAATTAATCGGAGCAAACAAAGTTTTACAAAGTTTTACTTTCAGTTTATTTTAATTATCCTAAATGTATACTTGCATCATTACAACCTTTAAAAAAAAAATAAAAATTCATAAAAAAAAAAAAATAATTCATAAAAAAAATAAAAAAATCTGGAAATCATCTCGCGACCCCCCGCCCACCACGACCCCCACTTTGGGAACCAGTGCTCTAAAATGCTATTTCTCTCACTCCACAGTGTTTCGGGACATGCAATAAAATAAAATAGTATTAAAAATAATATTAAAGTATCAAATATAAAATAGACTTTCTACTGGAAAAGATATATAAAAATGGAATGTAGAAATGCTATCTACGTTTTACTCTTTTTTATCTTCCGACCTTCACTGATTTCCAATAAAAGTGGTTCTTGGAAAAGTTACATTTGATATGGGAGATTTCTTTTAATCATTTGGTGAGAGTGATTACATATTTCTCCCTAAACAGTATGGAGATGAGCTGCCAGGAGCTGAGATGGAGGATGCCTGGAATGCTTTGGTTAGCAATGATAAATGGAGCAACAATCTGAGGACTGTGCTGCAGTTTCTCATAAGTCTATGTGGTGTGAGCAGTGACACCCCTCTGCTGCCATATGTAAGACATATGTCCCATACATCCAACCTAAAATATATTTTAGGTTTTGTGCTGTTAAATATTCTCACATTATTTTTCTTTAGATTAAAAAAGTGGTGATCTATCTGTGCCGGAACAACACCACGCAAACCATGGAGGAGTTAATATTTGAGTTACAACTGACCGATCCAGTGAACCCTGTTGTACAGCACTGTGATAGCCCTCCTTACTATCACTTCACTGCCACTAGCAAGCATTCCACAGATGCTTCAGGTATAGCATTTATCCACACGTCACATTGGCCCTGACTTGTAACAGGGAGAGTAGTTTGTATTTCATAATCCTTTTGTATTGTCCCTTTTGCATAGAAAGGTGCTTAAAGGGCACGATCGTCACAGCACAACCATCTCTCCACATATTGTATAACTATGCATCTTTCAGTTGGCTGCACTCTCTCATGGCCATACTTACTGCCACCCAAAATCACCTCAGGCAACATTTAAATTCAAAATGACTTTATTATTCCCCAAGGGTAAATTCAGTTGTTAGGTCTCAAATGAGTTGATTTAGACTTCTTCTGCCACAGACTGATTGATTGTACAGTCTTATGTCAGTCTGGAAGAAGGAGTTTCTTGTGTTGTTCGGTCCTGCAGCTCACTGATCTCAGATGTCCACTGGCTGTTCAAAAGCCCAATACAATGGTTCAGTAGAGCATCTGTCCTGTTGTGTGTCTGTTGCTCCACTGCCTCAACCCCCCTTGTTGAACAAAGATGTTCAACAAGGGGGGCTGCACAGCTCAGCCCAGATCTGAAACTTGTGTATATTTACACCAGCTCCTGACCTGAGGCTGTTGCTACAAGCTGGATTAGGTTTAGATCCAGGTGAGTTCAGGTTTAGTTTGAGCAAACTCTAAGTTTTCTGTCTCCAGATGTGAGCAAAGCTGCATGGATCTGACGCTGCATCAACTTCAAATGTTCTTGACCTTTTTTTTTTTGGTCCAGAGAATATAGGCTACTTTATTAAATTGCACAAAACAAAGTAGAGACATCAGTTACACTTTGAAAGCTTTTTCTGTATTTAAATTTTAGATGGAATTTGGGTCACACCTATGTTTATTACAAAATGTATAAATTGTTTTTGATTCATAATTTTTTATTAATATTTTTGAGTAATCTTTTCTACGGTTGTACATGTTTTAATGTCAAAACAATTTAAATTTTGTGTGAAACATCCCAAAATATGTTGAGGCCATGGGTTTTTAAGTTGGTCCATCATCAGAGTGAGCCAATTAAAATTACTGTCTTAAAACTTATACAATACAGCCTTTTTATCCTTCTACTGTTTTAGGTTGTGACCCGCCCCATTTCCCTCCAGGTTGAATACTATTGGCTGTTCCCTGCACACATATGACCACTATTCACTGGTTTAGAGCTTAAACCTGAGTTTTGATAGAGAAAGTTGATAACCAGTGTCATGCAACAGACAATGTGTGCCAAGTTTTGTTTTGCAATATTAAAACCAGTCACTTTCAAATCTGCATATGTGACTTTTTGTGCTTGATTTGTGTCAAATAAAGTTTCCATAATTTTCAACTCATTTTATGTTGTGGCAGGCCAAGAAAGTTTAACTAATACATATAAGAACAAAACAGCAAAGGACAGCGAGGAGAGGTAAGCAGTCATAGCCTCTGTTTCTGAGTTTATTAATTAAAGGTAAAATAATCTGCTCTTTTACAAATACAACTATTGTTTTTTTTTTTTACTTATTTTAAAAAAAGGTGTATTAACAATTATTTAAAAAAAATGCACCATATTAATTAAAATAACACTTTTTTATGACTCAGCATAATCCAAGCACACAACCGTCTGGAATCACATTACAGCAACAGCTCCGGAGGATCCTATGATGAAGGTCAGAGACTCATCTCATTCCTCTCCAATGAAAAAGAAGTAGTTTAGGTTCGGTACACAAACTGGGTTGAAGGGTAAGATTATGAACAATGGTGTCACTGACAAAACATGAGCAGTAGGCACTTTCTGTGTTTTTATGTGTTGAAATTTAGGGGTAATTAGCAAACCAACTGCAACTGGAATGGCTTATGTGGCGTTTGGATAATATTTAGTATTAGATGGCTATTCCTGGGCATTAGAGATGATTCCTCTGTATGTTCACATTTAACTTTATTTTATTAAGCTGTATTAAAAGAAAATGAAATACCACTTTTGACTTTTTGCTGTTAAGGTGACCCTCTTTCACTGTTTGCTGTTTGGCTGATACTTGTCAGTGAGACCAACCAGCCCCATCCACTGCCCATGCCCCTCAATGGGGGCTGTTGGGCTCCTCTTGTGGACTTTTTGCCTGAGACCATCACTCCCAAAGGACCACTGCACAGGTTTGAACATACAGACCATGTTACATGTAAATGTAACATTTTGTTTAAATTAAATATGAATACATTTTGTTGTATAGATGCAATATTGCAGTCATCTTTATGACCGAGATGGTGGTGGACCATGGTGTTAGAGAGGACTGGGCCTTGCATCTACCTCTTCTGCTCCATGCCCTGTTCCTGGGTAAGTTAAATGCAAATCTGTCCTTTTCTGTCAGCATACAAAGTACTGTTAGGTGCTAGGCTGGGTTAGGTGACATTAGCACAATAACACAGGTTAACAGAAAAACAGGTGGTATACACAAAAAAAGCAATTTTCATAGGTTTCATAACAAAAACAGATATTGATAAGTAAAATGTAACCCAACAAAAAGTATCTAATCAAACTAAAGAAACGGATTAAAGTCTAGACGTGGTCTAGGACCCACAGGATGGTGGCTTCTGCCTTTTAACGTCAGCTGATAGCCGATTGTAGGCACTTTTGTGTGCCCATCAGCTGGTAATCACCTGGGGGAGAGAGGAAAATCAGAGCAAAGGATAACAAAAGCAAATGGGAAGAGGGCCGTAACAAGTACATTTAACTGTACATGAGCAAAATTGTGAAAGTACACCATTTGTTCAGGCATGGATCACTACCGTCCAGAGGTGTTTGAGCACAGCAAGTGTCTTCTGCTTCACCTGCTCATCACATTTGTGTTACAACAACAACAACTACCAGTCCATTGCATCAGTCTTGCTGCAGACTCGAGAGATGAACAGCACCAGAACCCTCACCTACAAACCCAGCCTCCAGGCAGCAGGCAGTTTATTATCAGGTAAAATAGGCAACAACATAAATTCAGTTCAAATTAAATAAAAATGTTTTTGTTCCCTGAGGGGGCATTGAAAATACCATGGTGTCACTTGAACATCTTGATGCATTCTTTTCAAATGTTAGCCTAAACTGACTGGACACTGTGCCAAAGGAAGGAAAGATTAAAACATTCTACTGGACTATTTTTAACCTTAACTCAAAATTAGCTTGTGCATGCCTTTTGGCACAAAATTTGTTTTTATTAAATTTTTTCCATTTGAAAACTCACCTTGAAATCTCAAAGACGTTTCATCTCTAATTTCAAAAGATTTTATAAATTCTGAGATCAACTGGTAAGAGAGATGAGCTTATATCTCTAGAGGGAGGGGCTTGACCTGAAACTAAACCTGATTGGACTCCTGATGTGAGAGTCGTTAAAGGCTCAGGTGAGCCGTTAGTGTCACTGTTCCATTCAGGTGTTGTTGTTGTTCTAGAGTGGAACAGTTTTGATTTAGTTTTCAGAACACTGTTATAAATATTAGGCAACATGAATCTGAGGCCACCTCCTCTGTTCAAAGAGGGCTTTTTAAATTTTAACAAAAATGGCTTCACCCCTCTGTCAAACCATCTGTCCTCTTAGGGCTAGGCGATATGGCCTTTTATAAATACCGCAATATTTTTAGGCCATGTCATGATACACGATATATATCTCGATATTTTGCATACAATCACACCAGTATGATGATAAACATTCTTGTTTATGGGGCGGCAGTAGCTCAGTGGGTAGAGTGGTCGTCTTTCAACCGGAAGGTAGGCGGTTCGATTCCCACTCTCCCTTGGGCAAGACACTTAACCCACCTTGCCTCCAGTGACTGTAACACTGGTAATTACATTAGAACAATGTAAGTCGCTTTGGATAAAAGCGTCAGCTAAATGAATAAATGTAAATGTACTGCATTAAAATATGCTAATTTTAAACTTTCATGCAAAAAAGGGGATATCACAACTAAGTCAAAGTTAACATAATTGTATTTATTAAACAGTGAGTGGCACAAACATAAAATTGTTAACAGAAAGTGCATGTTTTGTGCAAAATTGTCAGAGACAACATTTCAAAACAAGACATTAGGGCACGCTTGTGCATGCATTGGCTCACATGGCATTTCAAAACACAAAATTAAAGTGCACTTCTTGTCCATAATGCCACTACAATAATTTAAAACAAATAAAAAAGTGCCCTTTTGTGCATGTTGTCATTAAGATGACATTTCAAAACAACACTAAATTTAAGTGCACCTGTTGTGCATAATGCCACTAGTATATTTAAAAAAATATATATATATATAATGCGCTTTTGTGCAGGATGTCACAGGTAATTTCAAAATTGGCAAAAAATAAAAATTATCTGCATAATAGGAAATCAAATGTTGGAAAAGAAAGTGTATTTATAAAAATGACCCTCCTTTTAGTTTTTTAATAAACAATCCTAGGGTTTCAAACACAATACCGAATATTTCACGTCATTGACATTTTTTTTTTTAGCAGGGACAGAAAAATCTGAATGCCATCCATCATTTTGACGGATTATTTTGAGGGTGATCTATTGTAATTCCTACTCCTGACCAGTTGGTGGCGAATGTACAAATCAATCAGCAATTATCTTGAATCGTGTTGTCTTTGTCACGCGCTGCATTCAGTTGCAAAAAGGTCAGGGCAGCTGAGTGCGAGTAGTTTTTTCAAACTGCCAAAAAGTTCTGATACTGTAAATAAAAGGTGAAAAAAAGAGGACATGATGCAGTGGAGGGTGAAGAAGGACAAACGGAGAACACTGCAAAAAGGAGGTGAAGAAGAGGGAGTGTTCAGTGGGAACAGATGTTACATGGCTGAGGTGGAAAGAAGGGAAAAATGTTCTGCGACATCTATAGAAAAACTAACACAAGTAACGGACTTGTCAGGGCAGAACAACAGCGATGGAATTAAGTTTGGTTCATTTTTGTCGGAATCATTGTGTAATATACTGCGTTCTCTAGAGTTCAATCACAAAATATCCTTTCACTTTTTGTGTAACGTTATCTCTTGTACTTAAATAAAACAAATATTCTGTCCTATTCTCGTCTTGAAATTTCTTGAAACGTGAGTGAAACAAAAAGCCATTATAAGTATTATTAGAGTATGAAAATTAAAAATGACAGGTAATAATAGACCAGGACAGAAATTTTACGACTCCGTCCGTCAAAATAACGGAGAGTGAGAAAGTCTAGCGCGACCTCTGCTGTCAACATTAACAGACTGCAAGTAGGCAGCCAACTCTTTTTCAATAAGCTCTCTCTGCGACAGTGTGGCGGAAGATGTTGCTGCAGTTTTAAAGAAGCTGCCAAGGGATTTCTTCCTTAGTGGCTCTTCTGGCTATCTTCCGCTATCTTTCTGCTGGTCGAGGGCGTATGACGTTGCATGCATGACAGACTGACGTTTGTAACTATGTGCTTTTGTTTTGTCTCTCTGTGAGAGGGAAAGACCGCGAGTATGTAAAAGTTAATCTACAAACAAGCATCAAAAATAAAATAAAATAAGCTTCTTAACTTAGGTTATCAAGGTGATCATTATGCTTGCGCTTTGATGCTGGACAGGACAAGAGGGGGAAAAAACAAAGGGAAAAGTTTTAGGATATAGTAATTTTCTACATCACACGGACTACAAGCCGCGATATATCGAGTATATATCGCCCAGCCTTATGTCCTCTCTGGACAAAATTCGGACATTGTAGCATATATATAGACTATGCCAGGGAGAAATAAATAGTAAATCAGGTGTTGGTTATTGGACTTGGTCAGACTTGGCTCTCTGGGAGGTGGGAGAACAGCAGTGATGATAATAATGCAGCGACAACATGGTTTTGGTTTAACTGGCTGGTGCCATGTATTGAAAAATAAGTGATAACATAGAACAAAGCCAAACAAAAACCCAAGTGATTATTTACAATTCTGCAGAATGAAATACCAAGCTTGTTGAACATAAGGTTAGAGTAGAACCTTGAATGTACTCTTCAATAACTTCACAATCAATATACTCAAATAGACAGATAAAAAGGATTCCAAAAAAAAAAGGGAACGTCACAGCTTGTGTGATTAACATAACTGAACTGTGGTTCCAGCTATGAGCTGTTAAATGTCCATTTCATTTACTAACATGGTCCTAGTTGGATTGTCTATGAGCAAAAAGTTGCAGAGATCAATGTTTTTGGCAGAAAAGCTGCAACAGTCTCCTACCAGACTGCAGGAGGTTTGCAGAACAATGGCCTTGTTGCAGAGGTTCTTTCGTAGACTTTAGCTCGCCATCCTTTCCAGGCATTACTTGGCCTATCAAACAGACAGGGCTATTCTTTAACATTTACCATTAACTAGTTTAGTTTGGTACCGTTTTAACAGTGTACACATGTGACATAAAAGCTGTTTTTACACAGTCCAAAATTACAATAAATAATTCACATTTGTTACTTCTAGTTTAAAAGTGCAGTAAAAACAATGCAGTGTGTAGCCAAGCTAACACTGTAAGCTGTTTTGATTTAGCTAGCAAACTAACAAACTTTAACACAAACAAACACCATGACAATTGCATTAGCTGACTCACCAAATCCCTTGTGCTAACCGTGTCAAACCGTAACTTTCCCTCTCGTGTTGGCAGATGTAGTAAAAAGCACGAGTGCTGTTGCCTCTAACTAGTGCAGTTAGAGGCAACAGCTAGTGCGGGACTAACAGGGCTTATATGGCGGGTTCCCACGCACGTGATTGCCTCCGGTGTTCCCACGAGAGGAAACTGGAAGTGTGCGGTACTTTTACGGACGCCATATTTGTAGTTCTTTTAGTGTTTGACCGGAGTGAGTAATTTAACCTATGTTACACTGTCCTCAAAGGAATGTCCTTTCTCTTTGAGGTGGAGGTGGACCTCAGAGTCAGGTCCTCCAGGATTGGCTCTTCTGTGCTGATACATCCTCTTGTGAAGCTGTTGTTTTGTTTCACCGACATAACTGTCACTGCACTCTTCACTGAACTGCATAAACTACATTACTCTGTTTGTGCGATTGGATGTGGTTCCCTGTGGATCCCTGGTTTAAAGTGGACTGGAATGTTGTGTTTGTAGAAAATCCTTTTAAGTTTTTCAGATAAACCAGACACATAAGGGATAGCTACACTCTTCCCTTTTGTCTCTGGTTCCTGTCTGTTTGGTTTCTTTGTCCTCTTGGTTTTGTTGAAAGTCCATTTGGGGTATCCACAGTCTCTCAGGGCTTTGCGGATGTGTTGTTCTTCTTTCCGTTTACCTTGTGAGGTTGTGGGCACCTCTTGTGCTCTGTGCTGAAGAGTCCTGATGACTCCCAGCTTGTGCTGCAGAGGGTGGTGGGAATCAAACAGCAAATACTGAGCCGTGTGTGTTGGCTTCCTGTAAACTTCTACTTGGAGAGTCCTGTCCTCACAAATAACCACTGTGCAGTCTGAAATAACGTTTCTTTTTTTACTCTAGCTAGTCGGTAGATCTTTATCTGGTTTTGTTCGGCCCGAAGTCAGCTTTAACTGACCAATACAGATTTGTTACCTAGCTGTGCTGGGCCCGATAGTCAGCTCTCACTAACTTATTGTTTACCTAGCATCGCTTGGCCCGATGTCAGCTCCCACTGACTAATGATATCATATTCAGAATATCGTCTGTAACCTGCTCCGCTAAGTCAGCTCTAGAATCTGACAGTTACAGGCGATAATGCATGCTTCAAAATACTCTGATCAGAGGGAGAGAGACAAGAGGCAACAAGCTGGTATTGTGGTTCAGTCAGTTCTCTCTCTCAAAGCTTTATGGTTTAGGATAACAGTTATATACAGCGACAGTGTGACAAACATGGTAAAGTTCTGTAGTTAATGGTGCAGCTACCAATCACAGAATGCATTCAGAATGTAACCAAAGAAGGGAAAGGCACATATGTTTCTTGTACAACGTGTCCTTTTATGGAAGAATCATATGTTTCTCAAATGGCTACGTCTAAATATAACCTTTTATGACTAGACTCACAGTTAAGTCAGAGGCACAAAGTGTATTCCAAACTATCTACTTCAGAAGACATTCCAAAATATGATTAAAATAACATTTTTCTTATAGAACAGTCTCCACGACTTTTCATGAGTGAACTTGATGTTCTTGTCCACTGCGTTGATGTGTTCTGTAAAGGCTTCTACTTCCTGGGTTCTGATTTTGTGTGTCATCAGAATCACAATCAGAATTACTTTTATTCATCCCCAAGGGGAAATTATTTTTGTTTCAAACGTGCAACCAACCAGTGCAAGACAATAGAAGTTTCTTTTTTAAAGTAAAATATAACTTCACTATAAACTATGATATCCCAAACAATCTTTTTACATGATACATATTAGCATATTACATATTCACATGATGTACAGATTACAAGTTTACACGTTTACAAGTGGACTTATTATTGTACAGCAGGCAGAATATTGCACAGTGACGCTACACTCCACTCTACTCCACATTTACTTTACAGAGTTCAGAAGTTTGATGGCCACTGGCAGGAATGATTTTCTACTGTGTACTTTGTGGAGCGGGTGGAAGGGTAAGTCCAGAATAGTCCTGATTTTGGACAACATTTTCCTTATCGACACGGCAGTCAGAGACCAGCTCCTCATGTCCGGCCTTCTTGATGATCTTATCGAGTCTATTAGTGTCCCTCATGCGCAGACTGCTGCCCCAGCAGACCACAGCGTACATGATGGCACTGGCCACCATTGACTCGTAGAGCATCCTGAGCATAGTCCTGCAGATGTCAAAGGACCTTAGAAAGTAGAGTCGGCTCTGGCCCTTCTTGTAGACAGTGTCCACGTTCTTGCCCCAGTCCAGTTTATTGTCCAAATACACACCCAAGTATTTGTACTCCTCCACCACGTCCACACTGACCCCCTGGATAGAGATAGGGGTCACAGCAGCTTTAGTCCTCCTCAGGTCCACCACCACTTCCTTACTCTTTATTATGTTGAGCTGAAGGTGGTTCTTCTTGCTCCAGGTGACAAATTTGTCCACAGCAGTCCTGTACTCCTTCTCGTCACCACCGCTGATGCATCCAACCACTGCAGAGTCGTCAGAGAACTTCTGAAGTTGGAGAGTTAAAGTCTGTGGTGCAGAGGGTGACGAGGAAAGGAGAGAGGATGGTCCCCTGCGGTGCCCCAGTGTGCTGATGACAGTGTCAGACACACAGCTCTGGAGTGGGTCCTGTAGATGCTGCACCATGGATCAGAGCTGCACCATGGGTCACAGCTACTCCGGGACGAGTCGCTCCAGAGTCTTCATAATGTGGTAGGTCGGCGCCACAGGCCTGTAGTCCTTGGGGTCACTGGGACGCCGCCTCTTTGGGACAGGAACGAGGCACAACGTCTTCCACACCAGGGGGACTCTCTGGAGACTCAGGCTCAGGTTGAAGATCTGATGCAGAACTCCGCTGAGCTGGGGGCAAGCTTTCAGGACTCTGGGGCTCATGCCATCAGGGTCTGCAGCTTTTCCTGCTCTTAGTCTCTGTTGTTTCCTCACCTGTTCAGCAGTGAAAGTCAGCTCTCCTACCAGTTGACAAGTCAGACAAGTCAGTGTGGAGGTGTCCGGAGGGGGAGGGGTGAGGATGATCAGTGTGGAGGTGTCCGGAGGGGGAGGGGTGAGGATGATCAGTGTGGAGGTGTCCGGAGGGGGAGGGGTGACGATGATCAGTGTGGAGGTGTCCGAAGGGAAGGGTGCTGGTGATCTCCAGGAGAGTGCTGTCAGACGGGTTTGGTATCACCAAAACAGTTCTGTAGTGTCTCCAGTGTCTCATCAGTCCATCGTCTGTCCTTGTACTCAAAGACTGACGTTTCACTAGAGGCACATAGGAGGTGGTGAGGTGGACCAGGTTGTGATCAGACTTGCCCAGAGGGGGAAGGGGGGCAGCGCTGTATGCATCCCGAACATTTGCATAAAGCAGGTCTATTGTTCTTCCCTCTCTGGTGGGGCAAGCCAAAAATTGTTTGAAGGTGGAGAGAGTCTTGTCCAAACTCCCGTGATTAAAGTCTCCAGAGATGGCAATGAAAGCATTAGGATGAGCGGTCTGAATCTGGGCGATTGCAGAGTGAAAAGGACCGCAGGCACTGTGGGGGTTGGCAGATGGGGGCACATAAACAGCCATGAAGATAACATGTGAAAACTCCCATGGCAAATAATATGGACGTAATCCAACAGCACACAGTTCCACGTCCTGATTACAGATGCACTCTTAAACCGTGATGTGACCAGGGTTACACCAGCGTTCATTCACAAGCACGGCAAGTGCGCACCCTTTGCGCTTACCGCTGCTGGCGTAGTGCTGGTTGGCTCGCACCGCGTGGAAGCCCGTGATGGAGGCGTTGTCAGCGGTAATGTCCTGGTGCATCCACGTCTCCGTAAACATTAAGCTACACTCGCGGGATTCCCTCTGACTTTGGACAAGTGCTGTTAGTTCCTCCATTTTCTTGACAAGAGTGACAAGGGAGCATTTGTTTCCCATGAGGATAGAGGGGAACCTAAACCTAAGCCTCTGTTGTTTCTTTACCATCCTCCTTCTTTGTAGCTTTTTATTTCCCCTGCATCCCCTATGTGTTCTATGTCTGCAGCCCTCTAAGATGTCGGAGAGGCTCGTTACAAGTTGCAAGTTACAAGCAGTGACACTAACGACTCACCTGAGCCTTTAACGACTCTCACATCAGGAGTCACACTGTCCTTTCAGAGCTAATGACTGTAAGAGCAGAACAGCCTGGTCCAATCAGGTTTAGTTTTAGGTCAAACCCCTCCCTCTAGAGATATAAGCTATCAGGGCACACAAAGAAGGACTCAAACACAGTAACTCACAGGAAAACCCAGGTATTAAATTATTATTATTATTAAAGGTATTAACCCAGGTTTAAATAAGGCAGAGAGATAAAAAAAAAAAAAGGCAGGCAATCACAAGGTCAAAACACTATAATCCAAGAAAGTTACAAGAAAAAGGCTGGACCACTGACGCTGGGGTTCAAGACAATCTGGCAGGGAGTAATGGGAAGGAGGTGGGAATCTATACACACTGGGAGGGAGAGACAATTGGACAAATTGGGGAGACACAGGTGGGAAGGTAGACAAGGACCAGGAAGTGAAGTAGTCTGAAAGGAGACACAAGGTTAGTGACAAAATAAAAACAGGAAATAACTGAAATGTAGAAATAAAGGCATGACCTAAGGAGTGGGACATGGCATAAGCTCAGCTCTCTTACCAGTTGATCTCAGAATTGATAAAGTCTCTTGGAATAAGAGACAAAACCTCTTCACCATAAAAACTAAGTCCAGATGCTTTATTTTTTTTCTTCAAGTGACCTGGATGACTGAGAACATTCACAGACTTTTTACATTTATGTTATGTTAAGCTAGTTGGTAGACAGAAAAGGGAAGTACTTTCTGTACATAATTCAGCCCCTTTTGAAAACATAAACATTAAAAAAAACATTTGGAAATACAGCTGCAACAGATCATTGTTACATTTGTTAAATTTTCCAAGGCTGCACGAAATATGTCATTTATATCATGTCAACTCAATGTCACAAAGACTACAACTGGAAAGAATGTTATGACATTGAATCATATAACCGTTTGAGTTGCACATGACATCGCACACACCCTGTTTGTGTTCACTGTGCAAGGCCACAAATAAACACCCACTGACCCATTTGCAAGGTGCAATATGTATATCATTGTAGGGGTCATGTGAATGAATCTGACAACATGAGGCATATTCCCAAGTTTCAAAGACGTTGTTAATAAGTGACAGAATCAAAGCTGAAGCAGTACTTTGGTGTTGTACATTGTGTGATGTTTGTGCTGTTCTCTCTCTAGGTTTGGATGTAGTCCATTGCACTATAGTGATCACTAGGATGAAATATCTCACATTATTTCACATTATTTAGGGATAGACTTCCTGCATGAGTATCAGGACCCTCCAGTTCCAGACTCTGGTCTAAGCTCTTCTTCTACATCATCCAGCCTGAGCCTGGGGGGCAGCAGCGCTATCCTGCCGGAGATCTCTCAGGTAGTCGAGGAATTAGTTGCCTCCAATAAAATGGACGAGAAGAAAAACAAGCTCATCACATTTTTAGCCACAAGGTAATTTTTTGTATTTGTGAGTGCTGGCTTGGTAGTGACTACTAAAAGTTTCCTCTGGGGCAGCACTGTAAGGATGACTGAAAGCATACCCAATTGACATTATTTGTGTAGTTTCATTATTTAATGTTAAAGGTACTATGTGTAGCTTTGAGGCAAAAAAAGGCTGACTATATGTTCTTTTTTGACATATTCATGAACCCATCTTAATGGAATGAGTAAATTGGCACAATTACTGTTCACCGTGGTTGCCTGAATTAGCCTGTATGCTCAATTTCTTTTGGGCGTTTGGGTTTGAATATCCCGCAAAAAATCTGCGGATGTGACGTAATGCGCGCACTACAATCACCTGTGGAGTGTTAGAACTGCGTGAAGTTGGCCCCCCACCAAAAGGGTTTGACTCCAAAACTATCTAGATCGTTTGTGCTGCAAAAATTTTCGTTTCTGCTGTTTTAGTTTTTGAGATATTAATGATTCTTTTATAGGTCATATGAGGTCATACGAAAATGCTTTAAAATGCCCCAAAAAGGTGTCATTCGTTTGTGCTTTGTTTGTTCTGTAAAGATTTTCGTTTGTGCTGTTATAGTTTTTGAGATATTTTTGGTATTAACGGCTTCATTTCCGGCCAGCCCAGCTTAAAGAGTGCTTTAACCTTTAACTGGCTTAATGTGGAAGGGTGGAAATGCATTATATTGTGTGCGTTACATAAAATCACATGTGTTCTGTGGCCATATTTTTATCAATAATTCTTTAAAGAGACAATTACAAAGTACAGCTACAAAGTTAAAATCTTTACTTAGTACACGTTAAAAAGAAAGACAATTACATAAAAAAATAACAAAAAAGTATGGTCTACCTTACTTCCTTTAAACCACCAGGGGGCACGGAACAAAGATTTGTTTTCACCCCACGTTTGCTGAATTTAAATGTTTAAACTTTTAAATTTAGCTTTACGTAGATAAAACAAATATAAAACAAATGCAGACCAATCTGTGAAAAACGAAGCACAAACGAAGCACAAACGAATGACACCATTTTGGGGCATTTTAAAGCATTTTAAAGCATTTTCAGGGGCTGGGTGACCTCATTTGATCTATAAAAGAATCATTAATAACTCAAAAACTATAACAGCACAAACAACATTTTTTGCAGCACAAACGTTCTAGATAGTTTTGGAGTCAATCTGCGTTTGACGAGGCCAACTTCACTCAGGTGTCTCTTCCGGTTGTTGACATGCGTGTGTGAGCTTGCACAATGAAAACGAGTAAGCAGGCTGCAACTACCGCTAACAACCTGAAGTGTCGCTCGTACCTGCGTAATGCACCTTTTAATTCAGTTGACCAACACAGATGTACTAATGTTCCTAGCCCTACCCTGGCTAAAGATTGCCACCTACTGATAATGTTCACATAGTGCAAGAAGAAAGAGATTCATTTGATAATTTGCTTAGTTTATTAAATTATTATTAAACTGTGTTTTTTTTTCTTTTTTCTGTTTTTATTTGATGAGCTGCTTACATTGGTAACTTTAATATTTATTTTCCAGAGCATATGGCCCACTGTGGTGCCATGAAGACATTTCACCAAAGAACCAGGTTTCAAAAAGTACAGAGCAGCTGACAAACTTCTTGCAACATGTGATATCTGTTTTTAAAGAGTCAAACTCAGGTAAAATGTGTATAAATAAATAAATACATAAAAGTGTCCATGTGAATATTTACATCATAGATTCATATTTCAGATTTCCACTTGGAGCAGCACCTCAGGGACGTGGCTCTACAGACAGCTTTGTGTAGTTCGTCCCGTCACTACGCGGGCCGGTCCTTTCAGGTGTTCCGGGCTCTGAGGCAGCCTATCTCAGCCCTGGCTGTGTCTGACCTTCTGTCCAGACTGGTGGAGGTGGTCGGGGAACATGGAGAGGAAGTGCAGGTTTGTGGAACACATCACTAGATAAGATTAATGGCTAATGTCAAAACAAAACCTCTACACTTCTTAAGGAGAAAAAAAATGATACAGGAATAAAGTCTGAAGAGCATTTTACAATTATTGTCTTAAAACTGACATTATTATTGAATCTGATCTGCTCTCATGTTTGCCAAAAAAAAGAATTAAATTCTGGAGGTTGCTGAAGTGTAATGCAGTAGAGTCTTTATTGAAAAGCAACAGAGATCCTAGCAGCACTGAACAATGTGTCTTAAACCTCTGTTTTTTAACTCTTCTGCCCCTACTTTGCTAACCCATCTCTGATTTATAGCAACACCAGCCACATTACAACATGTTCATAACATGTGTCATGGCCAAAGGCCCAGAAACCGGAAGACTCCAACGCAAACCTCAGACACAGGCAAAGTTCCAGAAAAAAGGTTTATTAAACAACCAGTAACAAAACAAAAACCAGGAACCAGAATAAAATAAGGCTAAGGTCTGAGCATAAAAAATCCAAAACCGGTCATACCAGAAAAACACAGGCTAGGGATCCAGGACAAGAATTTACAGAACAAAAAACAGGCTGGGAATCTTCACAGAAAACACACTGAACAGACTCACGGGTAGGGAGAAGACGACCTGGCACTGAGCAACAGAACACAAAGGTATAAATAGACACAGACAACAAGGAGCAGGAGAAACACATTAGGGCAGAGCAGGTAATCACACAGAAAAGGGAAGACAACAGGCAGGAAGTAAATCATAAATCACAGACAGGAGTCATCCATCCATCCATCCATCCATCTTCTACCGCTTATCCGGGGCCGGGTCGCGGGGGCAGCAGTCTAAGCAGAGACGCCCAGACTTCCCTCTCCCCAGACACTTCCTCCAGCTCTTCCGGGGGGATGCCGAGGCGTTCCCAGGCCAACCGAGAGACATAGTCCCTCCAGCGTGTCCTAGGTCTTCCCCGGGGTCTCCTCGGTGGGACATGCCGAAACACCTCCCTAGGAGGCGTCCAGGAGGCATCCGAAACAGATGCCCAAGCCACCTCAGCTGGCTCCTCTCGATGTGGAGGAGCAGCGGCTCTACTGAGCTCCTCCCGGTGACCGAGCTCCTCACCTTATCTCTAAGGGAGCGCCCCGCCACCCTGCGGAGAAAGCTCATTTCGGCAGCTTGTATCCGGGATCTTGTTCTTTCGGTCATGACCCAAAGCTCATGACCATAGGTGAGAGTAGGAATGTAGATTGACCGGTAAATCGAGAGCTTTGCCTTACAGCTCAGCTCCTTCTTCACCACGACAGACCGGTACATCGACCGCATCACTGCAGAAGCTGCACCGATCCGTCTGTCAATCTCACATTCCCTCCTTCCCTCACTCGTGAACAAGACCCCAAGATACTTGAACTCCTCCACTTGAGGCAGGATCTCTCCACCAACCTGAAGGGGACAAGCCACCCTTTTCCGACTGAGAACCATGGTCTCAGACTTGGAGGTGCTGATCCTCATCCCAGCCGCACTCGGCTGCAAACCGTCCCAGTGCACACTGAAGGTCCTGGCTTGATGGAGCCAACAGGACAACATCATCTGCAAAAAGCAGGGACGAGATCCTGTGGTCCCCAAACCAGACTCCTCCGGCCCCTGGCTGCGCCTAGAAATCCTGTCCATAAAGATAATGAACAGGACCGGTGACAAAGGGCAGCCCTGCCGGAGTCCAACATGCACTGGGAACAGGTCTGACTTACTGCCGGCAATGCGAAGCTCCTGCTCGTCGACAGGGACCGGACAGCCCTTAGCAAAGGGCCCCGGACCCCATACTCCCAGAGCACCCCCCACAGGGCGCCACGAGGGACACAGTCGAATGCCTTCTCCAGATCCACAAAACACATGTGGACTGGTTGGGCAAACTCCCATAAACCCTCCAGCACCCTGGAGAGGGTATAGAGCTGGTCCAGTGTTCCACGACTGGGACGAAAACCGCATTGTTCCTCCTGAATCCGAGGTTCAACTATCGGCCGCATTCTCCTCCCCAGTACCCTGGCATAGACTTTCCCGGGGAGGCTGAGGAGTGTGATCCCTCTATAGTTGGAACACACCCTCCGGTCCCCCTTCTTGAAAAGAGGGACCACCACCCCGGTCTGCCAGTCCAGAGGTACTGTCCCCGACCGCCACGCGATGTTGTAGAGGCGTGTCAACCAAGACAGCCCTACAACATCCAGAGACTTGAGGTACTCAGGGCGTATCTCATCCACCCCCGGTGCCTTGCCACCGAGGAGCTTCCCAACTACCTCAATGAGTCCCCCTCCGAGCCCTCGGCCTCTGCGGAAGATGTGTCGGTGGGGTTGAGGAGATCCTCGAAGTATTCCTTCCAACGTCCAACAATATCCCCAGTTGAAGTCAGCAGATTCCCACCTCCACTGTAAACAGTGTTGGCAGGGCACTGCTTCCCCCTCCTGAGGCGCCGGACGGTTTGCCAGAATTTCTTCGAGGCCGACCGATAGTCCTTTTCCATGGTCTCACCGAACTCCTCCCAGACCCGAGTTTTAGCCTCCACGACCACCCGGGCTGCAGTCCACTTGGCCTGCCGGTACCTATCAGCTGCTTCAGGAGTCCCATGAGCCAACCATGCTCGGTAGGTCTCCTTCTTCAGCTTGACGGCATCCCTTACTTCCGGTGTCCACCACCGGGTTTGGGGGTTGCCGCCACGACAGGCACCGGAGACTTTACGGCCACAGCTTCGAGTGGCTGCATCGACAATGGAGGTGGAGAACATGGTCCACTCGGACTCAATGTCTCCAACCTCCCTCGGGATCTGGTCGAAGCTCTGCCGGAGGTGGGAGTTAAAGATCTTTCTGACAGGGGGCTCTGCCAAACGTTCCCAACAGACCCTCACAGTACATTTGGGCCTGCCGAGTCTGTCTAGCTTTCTCCCCCGCCATCGGATCCAACTCACCACCAGGTGGTGATCAGTTGACAGCTCCGCTCCTCTCTTCACCCGAGTGTGCAAGACATACGGCCGGATGTCAGATGAAACAACTACAAAGTCGATCATCGATCTCCGACCTAGGGTGTCCTGGTGCCACGTGCACTGATGGATACCCTTATGCTTGAACATGGTGTTCGTTATGGACAAACTGTTGCTAGCACAGAAGTCCAATAACAGAACACCACTCGGGTTCAGATCCGGGGGGCCGTTCCTCCCAATCACGCCCCTCCAGGTGTCACTGTCGCTGCCCACGTGAGCGTTGAAGTCCCCCAGTAGAACGAAGGAGTCCCCGGTCGGAGCCCTTTCCAGCACCCCTCCCAGAGACTCCAAGAAGGCCGGGTACTCTGCACCATTTGGCCCGTAAACACAAACAACAGTGAGAGACCTATCCCCGACCCGAAGGCGCAGGGAAGCAACCCTCACGTTCACGGTGAACTCCAACACATGGCGGCTGAGCTGGGGGGCTATGAGCAAGCCCACACCAGCCCGCCGCCTTTCACCGCAGGCAACTCCAGAGTAGTGGAGAGTCCAGCCTCTCTCGAGGATTTGGGTTCCGGAGCCCAAGCTGTGCATGGAGGTGAGCCCGACTATCTCTAGTCGGTATCTCTCAACCTCCTGCACAAGCTCAGGCTCCTTCCCCGCCAGTGAGGTGACATTCCATGTCCCTAGCGCCAGATTCCGTGTCCGGGGATTGGGTCGTCGAGGCCTCCGCCGACTGCCACCCAATCACCCCTTACGGTTCCTCCCGCGGGAGGTCGGCCCACGTCGCTCGGGCTAAGCCCGGCCGGGCCCCGTGAGGAAAGACCCGGCCACCAGACGCTCGCATGCGAGCCCCAACCCCGGGCCTAGCTCCAGGGTGTGGCCCCGGTTGCGCCATACCGGGCTACGTCACGGTCCTTGATTTTGTCCTAGCCATAAGGGGATTTTAACCGCTCTTTGTCTGGCCCGTCACCTAGGACCTGTTTGCCTTGGGAGACCCAACCAGGGGCATATAGCCCCCAACAACATAGCTCCTAGGATTATTTGGGCACTCAAACCCCTCCACCACGATAAGGTTGCGGTTCAAGGAGGGGACAGGAGTCTGACATTTCAAAATAAAAACCAAGAACTCAAAGACTATCTAAAAACAAAAATCAAATACAATAATAAATATATGACCTCAAAAACAAACAGACACACAGAATACACTAACAAAACAGACAGACTAAATAAACAGACATGAATCCTGACAGTATGTACATTAGGACCCACTATACTGCTACCCTATCAGCTCGAAATTTAGCCGCAGCTGTGAAATAAATAACAGCTGCTGATTTGTCTATCAGCAGCTGTTATTTATTTCACTCACTAAAAAAGGAGGCATGACCAAGTACAGAGAATACAAGCAAAACCAACTATTTCAAACCACTGTGGACTCAGAACTGAGTCAGGCAGAGTTCTCTGCTGGTGTAGGTGTATGTATATGTACTACAGCACAGAACTGAGTTTAGCTAAGTTAACCAATTTTGTGTGTGTGTGTACTTTAACTGTGTATGTGGGATTACATAGAACATTACTACTTCTCTAAAGACAGTATATTATTGATGTAGAAACAACATGTTGCATAATCATACCATTGAGTGCATACTCCAGTGAACATATACTTATATCAAACATTACAATGTTATTCACTATTCTATCAACATTATGGATTCTACTTTTTGGGGGGATTTGGGCTGCCTATTTCACACATATGTTTTTCCTTGTTTTGTTTTTTACATATGTTGTTTTGTTTAGTAGTGTCATTTTTAAAAGTAGTTGTAGTATCTACAGCTGAAGCGGATTAAGGAATATTGTAATGTTATATTGAATATAGTTAAACACTGGAGAACACAGAGCATGTGACTTGTGTTGTTCAAAGAACTGTGTAATTTTTAATGACTATACCTTTCTTTACATCAACCTTTTTATGTGTAAAATAGGCAGCCCAAATGTAATAAATAGTATATTGTGCATGTCTGTAAAGGTTCATCCAGGTCATCTTGAAGAAAATGTGAAAGCAAAAGCATCAAGGTGAAGACGTTTTGGCTCTATTTCCAAAAGACTTTATCAATTCTGAGATCAACTGGTAAGAGAGCTGAGCTTATATCTCTAGAGGGAGCAGTTTCCCCTGAAACCAAACCTGTTTGGACCAGGCTGTTCTGGTCTCATGGTCGTTAGCTCTGAAAAAACAGTGTGACTCCTGATGTCAGAGTCGTTAAAGGCTCAGGAGAGTCATTAGTGTCACTGTTCCATTCAGGTGTCATTGCTGTCCTCAAAGAGAAAGGGCATTCCTTTGCGGACAGCATGTCCAAATTTTGGCCAGAGAGGCCAAATGGTTTGAGAGAGGGCTGAAGGAAGCCTTTTAAACAGAGAAGGTGGCCTCAGATTCATGTTGCCTAGTATTTACAACAGTGTTTTAAAACCTAAATCAAACCAGTTTCACTCTAGAACGAGAACAACACCTGAACCTGAACACTGACACAAACAACTCACCTGAGCCTTTAACGACTCTCACATCAGGAGTCACACTGCCCTTTCGAAGCAAACGACTATGAGACCAGAACAGCCTGGTCCAATCAGGTTTAGTTTAAGGTCAACCCCTCCCTCTAGAGATATAAGCTCAGCTCTCTTACCAGTTGATCTCAGAAATGATAAAGTCTCTTGAAAACTGAGTCCAGATGCTTTTGCTTCAACCTTTTATTATATTGTGCATGCTTTTAAGAAGGAAGTACAAGACACAAATATCTGAAAAAAATAATATATGTAACTCACCACGATTGTTCTTGAAAACTGTGTATAGCAGAAGTATAGTAGAGCATACAACATCTTTATAGTCAAGCACTGTATCTGTAAATAAAAGCTCAGTTCACATTTTACACTGGAACTGGGCTTGAAACTGGAAGTTTACATGAAACGAGTTTGCTCATCAGACATTGAATATCAAAAAGGTTTAAATAATTCTATACCACATTTGTTTTAAATGTTTTTACAAACTATCCTTTTCACAGGGCTATGTGATGGAAGTATTACTGACACTTGAATCTGTGGTGGACAACATGGCTGAATGTCTCAAGAACAATGACTTCATGTCTATGTTAACAAGGTGTGTTCTAATTGTTAAAACTGTAATTGTAGTCTACTTTTTTCAAAAGAAACTCACTCTGACAATTTTCTTTAGAGCCTCATCTCCAGATTTTATGACCACCATGAAGCTCGTATCTAACAGAAAGAGCACCAGACAGTTCACACTCAGAGGAGAAGAGTGGAGTGGGCACCAGACGAGCTCCTCACCCAAAGACATCACTGACCCAAACAACATCAACCACCCCAACAACCTCTTGGCCACAATCTTTTGGGTGGCAGTGTCCCTCATGGAGTCAGACTTTGAGTTTGAGTATCAGATGTCTTTACGACTGTTGAATAAACTGTTAGGGCACATGTCTCTGGACAAGCAGGAGAACAGGGAGAAGCTGGAGAAGCTGCAGGGCCAGTTGAACTGGAGCTGCTTCAGTGGGCTCCAACGACTGCTCCTTAAGGGCTTTACCTCAGCGTCCACCACTGAGCTCACACTGCAGCTCCTCTGCCAACTCACAGCAGTGTCCCGGGTGCCTGTAGTAGACGCCTCACAAGCCATAGGTAAGCTTGGGCACACACAGAAATGGATGAAGACACAGACAGGACTATGTTGATGTCTGTGCCATAATCAGTCTCTGCCATCTCTAGATGTTTTTGACAGTTTTTATCAGTTTGTAGATAGGTTGCACAGTATCTATACAAATGAATCACTTAAAAAGAATCAGACTCTTTCTGTGTGTGTTGTTTACCCTCAGCTGGTACAGTCTGGCAAACCTGTAAGAGATTCAAGTGTCTTGTGTGGTGTGGACAGAGATACAGTGGGGATCGAAAGTTTGGGCACCCCAGGTGAAATTTTTTTATTAATGTGCATAAAGACGCCAAGAAAAGATGGAAAAATCTCAATAAGTCAAAAAAAGTTAGATTTTATTTCCATCATTTACACTTTCAAAATAACAGAAAACAAAAAAATGCTGTCTGCAAAGGTTTGGGCACCCTGCAGAGTTAATACCTTGTACTGCCCCCTTTGGCAAGCTAGGACCTGACAGTATCATGGATTGTTCTCAATCATCGTCTGGATTGACCAGGTGATGTCAATCTCAAGGGTTTTAAATGCCCAGACTCATCTGACCTTGCCCCAACAATCAGCACCTTGGATTCTTCTAAGCAGTTGTCTAGAAAAATGAAACTGAAAATAGTTGACGCTCACAAAGCAGGAGAAGGCTATAAAAAGATAGCAAAGCGTTTTCAGATGCCAATATCCTCTGTTCGGAATGTAATTAAGAATTTGCAGTCATCAGGAACACTGGAAGTTAAAGCAAGATCTGGAAGACCAAGAAAAATATCAGACCGAACGGCTCGCAGGATTGTGAGAAAAGTAAGTCAAAACCCATGTTTGACTGCACGATCCCTCCAGAAAGATCTGGCAGACACTGGAGTTGTGGTACACTATTCCACTATAAAGAGATACTTGTACAAATATGGACTTCATGGAAGAGTCATCAGAAGAAAACCTCTTCTACGTCCTCAACACAAAAATCAGCGTTTGAAGTTTTCCAATGAACATATAGACCTGATGCATTTTGGAAACAAGTTCTGTGGACCGATGAGGTTAACATAGAACTTTTTGGCCGGAATGAGCAAAGGTATGTTTGGAGAAGAAAGGGCACAGAATTTAATGAAAAGAACCTCTGTCCAACTGTTAAGCATGGGGGTGGATCGATCATGTTTTGGGGTTGTATTGCAGCCAGTGGCACAGGGAACATTTCACGAGTAGAAGGAAAAATGGATTCAATAAAATTTCAACAAATTTTGGATGCTAACTTGATGCCATCTGTGAAAAAGCTGAAGTTAAAGAGAGGATGGCTTCTACAAATGGATAATGATCCTAAACACAAAATCCAAAAAATCCTAAAATCCTAAAATCCTAAAATCAAAAT
>CM044550.2:31828291-31923291 GCA_024416835.2 Perccottus glenii | reverse complement strand
TTTAGCTTTGACGTTTCACCTAGAGGTTACCTGCACCGACTGTAATATCCAACTGTATGCCGATGACACTGTTATTTACTGTTCCAACTCTTACATCACCAAAATTCATAATTCTCTCCCTCTCTCTCTCACGACTTTGACTTTGAAGTTCAGTGTTGGCTGCTGTCCAACAAACTCGCTCTCAGAGACTAAATCCCACTCTATGCTATTTCATAAATCAGGTAGATCTGAGGCTCCCACTTTTCTTAATCTCAAACTAGACTTTTTGCCACTTGAGGCTGTTAATCAATTTAAATATCTTGGTCTATAGGTTTGTTTAAAAATACTTTTATTAAACAATTAGTTGTTTTAATTTTCTTGTCCGCAAAATAATTATCTTTCAACTGCTACTTCCAATTCTTGATTATAGTGATATTATTTACCAAGACACCACAGCCCCCCATCTTAAACCCCTAAATGTGGCATATAACAGTCGGTGCAGGTTTATTCCTCCCATTAGAACTCACTACTGCCTTATGTATCACCAGTTGTCATGGCTTACCCCATCCTCAGGCGTCATCGTCATTGGTTACTGTTGATTTTGAAATGTATTCATCTCAGGTATCCTGATTACTTGAAACAATACTTAATTCCATTCAACTCATTGTATAGTTTACATAGTTTTGCAGATCAAATTGTTTTTCTTGTCCCTAGAATTAATGAAGAAATTGCCAAACATTTATTGAAATATAAAGCACCCTCTGATTGGAATAATCTGCCTGTCTCTATTCGATCCTCAACTTCCCACATGTTTAAAATGGTCTTGTATCATCCACAGAACATTTGTATTTGTTTTGGCTTTTGCACGTTTGTATGTTTTGTTTCAATGGAATGTTATTGTTACATTGAATGTTGAATTATTATTGTTATTAAGATGCATACTGTTTGGGGGTTAGACAGCCCGCTGAGAGCTGCATGTGTAGAAAGAGTCTTAAGTTGAGTGTTAAAAAAGGAAAAGGCTGGATATTAGAGCAGTAAATTTGTAGACACACCCAGACTTTAAACAGTCTGCCTGACTGCTGCAGGCAACACTGTGCTTTTTGTTATTCCTTTTTGTATTCCTTATCCATTTTCCTTTCTCTCTGTACTGTGTATCTGCCAGAACATCTAAGGCTCCGCAAATTGGTTAAACACAGAGAAGGCAATTGTGATTCTGTACCTAAGATTTAATAGTCTGTGTTTTTTTTTGTGTTTGTAGACTGCCCACTGGAGGGAGGCTCTGAACATTCTGAAGCTGGTGGTGTCCCGCTCAGCCAGTCTGGTGCAGCCTACGTCTCCACAGAGTGACCTCTCGTATGAGGACAGCAGCCGAGTCTGGGACTGCTACTCCAAGGCCCTGCCTGGAAAGACTCTGGACTTCCACTTTGACATATCTGAGGTTTGAACAGTTCTCTCATATTTAGTTTAGGTTGAGGGCTTTTTTTGTGCCACAAAGTTAATGTGAGTGTGTAAGAAGCCATCATTTCAGAGTCAGTGTAGATAGACAGGAAACAGGGTGAGAGAGAGAGAGCAAGGCCAAAGCATGGGACGCTTTAATACAAAGCAATGATATTTATATTGTGTGAATTACAAACATAATACTTTAATACTGATTTTAGCTATTACCCCTTCACCAAATTTTTCAAATCCTCTCCCACTATGAGATGATGACAGTTTAGTATCTAAAGTGTACAATGTTAGAGACTTAATTTTCTGAATTTCACCCAAGCCTCTCATTGAACCCCTTAAAAGGTCCTCGAGTAAGGGCGCCACAGCAAATACAGCGATATACAGAGATATACAGCAATATACAGCGACATACAGCGATATACAGCGTTATACAGCGATATACAGCGATATACAGAGATATACAGAGATATACAGCGATATACAGAGATATACAGCGATATACAGCGATATACAGAGATATACAGAGATATACAGAGATATACAGCGATATACAGCGATATACAGAGATATACAGCGATATACAGCGATATACAGAGATATACAGCGATATACAGCGATATACAGAGATATACAGCGATATACAGAGACATACAGCGATATACAGATATATACAGCGATATACAGCGATATACAGCGATATACAGAGATATACAGAGATATATATACTATACAGCGATATACAGAGATATACAGCGATATACAGAGATATACAGAGATATACAGCGATATACAGAGATATACAGCGATATACAGCGATATACAGCGATATACAGAGATATACAGAGATATACAGAGATATACAGCGATATACAGCGATATACAGAGATATACAGAGATATACAGCGATATACAGAGATATACAGAGATATACAGAGATATACAGCGATATACAGCGATATACAGAGATATACAGAGATATACAGCGATATACAGCGATATACAGCGACATACAGCGATATACAGAGATATACAGCGTTATACAGCGTTATACAGCGATATACAGAGATATACAGCGATATACAGAGATATACAGCGATAAAAGAGATATACAGAGATATACAGCGATATACAGAGATATACAGCGATATAAAGAGATATACAGCGATATACAGCGATATACAGAGACATACAGCGATATACAGAGATATACAGCGATATACAGAGATATTAAGAGATATACAGCGATATACAGTGATATACAGCGATATACAGTGATATACAGCAACATACAGCGCTATACAGAGATATAGAGAGATATACAGCGTTATACAGCGTTATACAGCGTTATACAGCGTTATACAGCGTTATACAGCGATATACAGCGATATACAGCGATGTACAGAGATATACAGAGATATACAGCGATATACAGCGATATACAGAGATATACAGAGATATACAGAGATATACAGTGATATACAGTGATATACAGTGATATACAGAGATATACAGTGATATACAGTGAAATACAGTGATATACAGAGATATACAGAGATATACAGCGATGTACAGAGATATACAGAGATATACAGAGATATACAGTGATATACAGAGATATACAGTGATATACAGTGATATACAGAGATATACAGAGATATACAGTGATATACAGTGATATACAGTGATATACAGAGATATACAGAGATATACAGCGATATACAGCGATATACAGCGATATACAGCGATATACAGAGATATACAGAGATATACAGCGCTATACAGAGATATACAGAGATATACAGAGATATACAGTGATATACAGCGATATACAGAGATATACAGAGATAAACAGCGATATACAGTGATATACAGCAATATACAGCGATATACAGCGTTATACAGCGACATACAGAGATATACAGCGCTATACAGAGA
The DNA here is from genome assembly GCA_024416835.2 of Perccottus glenii. NCBI lineage: Eukaryota > Metazoa > Chordata > Actinopteri > Gobiiformes > Odontobutidae > Perccottus > Perccottus glenii. The sequence goes on along the minus strand of CM044550.2, from coordinate 31,919,928 downwards.
TATACAGCGATATACAGAGATATACAGCGATATACAGAGATATACAGCGATATACAGCGATATACAGAGATATACAGCGATATACAGAGATATACAGCGTTATACAGCGATAAACAGCGATATACATAGATATACAGCGATATACAGCGTTATACAGAGATATACAGCGATATACAGAGATATACAGCGACATACAGCGACATACAGCGACATACAGAGATATACAGCGATATACAGAGATATACAGAGATATACAGAGATATACAGCGATATACAGAGATATACAGCGATATACAGAGATATACAGAGATATACAGAGATATACAGCGTTATACAGCGATATACAGAGATATACAGCGATATAAAGAGATATACAGCGATATACAGCGATATACAGAGACATACAGCGATATACAGAGATATACAGCGATATACAGAGATATTAAGAGATATACAGCGATATACAGTGATATACAGCGATATACAGTGATATACAGCAACATACAGCGCTATACAGAGATATAGAGAGATATACAGCGTTATACAGCGTTATACAGCGTTATACAGCGATATACAGCGATATACAGCGATGTACAGAGATATACAGAGATATACAGCGATATACAGCGATATACAGAGATATACAGAGATATACAGTGATATACAGTGATATACAGTGATATACAGAGATATACAGTGATATACAGTGAAATACAGTGATATACAGAGATATACAGAGATATACAGCGATGTACAGAGATATACAGAGATATACAGAGATATACAGTGATATACAGAGATATACAGAGATATACAGAGATATACAGTGATATACAGTGATATACAGTGATATACAGAGATATACAGAGATATACAGCGATATACAGCGATATACAGCGATATACAGAGATATACAGCGATATACAGAGATATACAGAGATATACAGCGCTATACAGAGATATACAGAGATATACAGAGATATACAGAGATATACAGTGATATACAGCGATATACAGAGATATACAGAGATAAACAGCGATATACAGTGATATACAGCGATATACAGCGATATACAGCGTTATACAGCGACATACAGAGATATACAGCGCTATACAGAGATATACAGCGTTATACAGAGATATACAGCGATATACAGAGATATACAGCGACATACAGCGACATACAGCGACATACAGAGATATACAGAGATATACAGAGATATACAGCGATATACAGAGATATACAGCGTTATACAGCGATAAACAGCGACATACAGAGATATACAGCGTTATACAGCGACATACAGCGATATACAGAGATATACAGAGATATACAGCGTTATACAGCGATATACAGAGATATACAGCGATATACAGAGATATACAGCGATATACAGTGATATACAGAGATATACAGCGATATACAGAGATATACAGCGATATACAGTGATATACAGAGATATACAGCGATATACAGCGATATACAGCGACATACAGAGATATACAGAGATATACAGAAATATACAGAGATATACAGCGATATACAGCGATATACAGAGATATACAGCGATATACAGAGATATACAGAGATGTACAGCAATATACAGAGATATACAGATATATACAGCGATATACAGCGATATACAGAGATATACAGCGATATACAGAGATATACAGAGATATACAGAGATATACAGCGCTATACAGAGATATACAGAGATATACAGAGATATACAGCGTTATACAGCGATATACAGCGATATACGGAGATATACAGCGATATACGGAGATATACGGAGATATACAGCGATATACAGAGATATACAGCGATATACAGAGATATACAGAGATATACAGAGATATACAGCGTTATACAGCGATATACAGCGATATACAGAGATATACAGCGATATACAGAGATATACAGCGATATACAGTGATATACAGAGATATACAGCGGTATACAGCGATATACAGCGACATACAGAGATATACAGCGCTATACAGAGATATACAGCGATATACAGCGATATACAGAGATATACAGAGATATACAGCGATATATATACAGCATTATACAGAGATATACAGCGATATACAGAGATATACAGCGACATACAGCGACATACAGCGACATACAGAGATATACAGCGATATACAGAGATATACAGCGATATACAGAGATATACAGCGTTATACAGCGTTATACAGCGATAAACAGCGATATACATAGTTATACAGCGATATACAGCGATATACAGAGATATACAGCGATATACAGAGATATACAGCGATATACAGAGATATACAGCGATATACAGAGATATACAGAGATATACAGCGATATACAGTGATATACAGCGATATACAGAGATATACAGCGATATACAGCGATATACAGAGATATACAGAGATATACAGCGTTACACAGCGTTATACAGCGTTATACAGCGATATACAGCGATATACAGAGATATACAGCGTTATACAGCGATATACATAGATATACAGCGATATACAGCGATATACAGAGATATACAGAGATATACAGCGATATACAGCGTTATACAGCGATAAACAGCGTTATACAGAGATATACAGCGAAATACAGAGATATACAGCGACATACAGCGACATACAGCGACATACAGCGTTATACAGCTTTATACAGCGTTATACAGCGTTATACAGCGATATACAGCGTTATACAGCGTTATACAGAGATATACAGCGATATACAGCGATATACAGAGATATACATAGATATACAGTGATATACAGAGATATACATAGATATACAGCGATATACAGAGATATACATAGATATACAGTGATATACAGAGATATACATAGATATACAGAGATATACAGCGTTATACAGCGATATACAGCGATATACGGAGATATACAGAGATATACGGAGATATACAGCGATATACAGAGATATACAGCGATATACAGAGATATACAGAGATATACAGAGATATACAGCGTTATACAGCGATATACAGCGATATACAGAGATATACAGCGATATACAGAGATATACAGCGATATACAGTGATATACAGAGATATACAGCGGTATACAGCGATATACAGCGACATACAGAGATATACAGCGCTATACAGAGATATACAGCGATATACAGCGATATACAGAGATATACAGCGACATACAGCGACATACAGAGATATACAGCGATATACAGAGATATACAGCGATATACAGAGATATACAGCGTTATACAGCGTTATACAGCGATAAACAGCGATATACATAGTTATACAGCGATATACAGCGATATACAGAGATATACAGCGATATACAGAGATATACAGCGATATACAGAGATATACAGCGATATACAGAGATATACAGAGATATACAGCGATATACAGTGATATACAGCGATATACAGAGATATACAGCGATATACAGCGATATACAGAGATATACAGAGATATACAGAGATATACAGCGTTACACAGCGTTATACAGCGTTTTACAGCGATATACAGCGATATACAGAGATATACAGCGATATACAGAGATATACAGCGTTATACAGCGTTATACAGCAATAAACAGCGATATACATAGATATACAGCGATATACAGCGTTATACAGAGATATACAGCGTTATACAGCGATATACAGCGATATACAGAGATATACAGCGTTATACAGCGATATACATAGATATACAGCGATATACAGCGATATACAGAGATATACAGAGATATACAGCGATATACAGCGTTATACAGCGATAAACAGCGTTATACAGAGATATACAGCGATATACAGAGATATACAGCGACATACAGCGACATACAGCGACATACAGCGTTATACAGCTTTATACAGCGTTATACAGCGTTATACAGCGATATACAGCGTTATACAGCGTTATACAGAGATATACAGCGATATACAGCGATATACAGAGATATACATAGATATACAGTGATATACAGAGATATACATAGATATACAGCGATATACAGAGATATACATAGATATACAGTGATATACAGAGATATACATAGATATACAGAGATATACAGCGTTATACAGCGATATACAGCGATATACTGGAGATATACGGAGATATACGGAGATATACAGCGATATACAGAGATATACAGCGATATACAGAGATATACAGAGATATACAGAGATATACAGCGTTATACAGCGATATACAGCGATATACAGAGATATACAGCGATATACAGAGATATACAGCGATATACAGTGATATACAGAGATATACAGCGGTATACAGCGATATACAGCGACATACAGAGATATACAGCGCTATACAGAGATATACAGCGATATACAGCGATATACAGAGATATACAGCGACATACAGCGACATACAGAGATATACAGCGATATACAGAGATATACAGCGATATACAGAGATATACAGCGTTATACAGCGTTATACAGCGATAAACAGCGATATACATAGTTATACAGCGATATACAGCGATATACAGAGATATACAGCGATATACAGAGATATACAGCGATATACAGAGATATACAGCGATATACAGAGATATACAGAGATATACAGCGATATACAGTGATATACAGCGATATACAGAGATATACAGCGATATACAGCGATATACAGAGATATACAGAGATATACAGAGATATACAGCGTTACACAGCGTTATACAGCGTTATACAGCGATATACAGCGATATACAGAGATATACAGCGATATACAGAGATATACAGCGTTATACAGCGTTATACAGCGATAAACAGCGATATACATAGATATACAGCGATATACAGCGTTATACAGAGATATACAGCGTTATACAGCGATATACAGCGATATACAGAGATATACAGCGTTATACAGCGATATACATAGATATACAGCGATATACAGCGATATACAGAGATATACAGAGATATACAGCGATATACAGCGTTATACAGCGATAAACAGCGTTATACAGAGATATACAGCGATATACAGAAGAGATATACAGCGATATACAGCGATATACAGAGATATACATAGATATACAGTGATATACAGAGATATACATAGATATACAGCGATATACAGCGATATACAGAGATATACAGCGTTATACAGCGATATACAGCGATATACAGAGATATACAGCGATATACAGCGATATACGGCGATATACAGAGATATCCAGCGATATACAGCGTTATACAGCGTTATACAGCGATATACATAGATATACAGCGATATACAGCGATATACAGAGATAAACAGCGTTATACAGCGTTATACAGCGTTATACAGCGATATACATAGATATACAGCGTTATACAGCGATATACATAGATATACAGAGTCTATGAGGGTAGTGGGATGGTGGGGGGGATGAGAGGAGAGTCTGTGAGGGGAGTGGGATGGTGGGGGATGAGAGGAGAGTCTGTGAGGAGTGGGATGGTGGGGATGAGAGGAGAGTCTGTGAGGGGAGTGGGATGGTGGGGGTAGAAGAGTCTATGAGGGTAGTGGGATGGTGGGGATGAGAGGAGAGTCTATGAGGGTAGTGGGATGGTGGGGGATGAGAGGAGAGTCTGTGAGGGAGTGGGATGGTGGGGGTAGAAGAGTCTATGAGGGTAGTGGGATGGTGGGGGTGGGAGGAGAGTCTGTGAGGGTAGTGGGATGGTGGGGGTAGAGGAGTCTATGAGGGTAGTGGGATGGTGGGGGTGAGAGGAGAGTCTGTGAGGGGAGTGGGATGGTGGGGATGAGAGGAGAGTCTGTGAGGGGAGTGGGATGGTGGGGGTAGAAGAGTCTATGAGGGTAGTGGATGGTGGAGGGATGAGAGGAGAGTCTGTGAGGGGAGTGGGATGGTGGGGGTAGAAGAGTCTATGAGGGTAGTGGGATGGTGGGGGTAGAAGAGTCTATGAGGGTAGTGGGATGGTGGAGGGATGAGAGGAGAGTCTGTGAGGGAGTGGGATGGTGGGGGTAGAAGAGTCTATGAGGGTAGTGGGATGGTGGGGGTGGGAGGAGAGTCTGTGAGGGAGTGGGATGGTGGGGGTAGAAGAGTCTATGAGGGTAGTGGGATGGTGGGGGTGGGAGGAGAGTCTGTGAGGGTAGTGGGATGGTGGGGAAGGGTTGAAGAGTCTATGAGGATAGTGGGATGGTGGGGATGAGAGGAGAGTCTGTGAGGGGAGTGGCATGGTGGTGGGGTAGAAGAGTCTATGAGGGTGGTGGGATGGTGGGGGATGAGAGGAGAGTCTGTGAGGGTAGTGGGATGGTGGGGGTAGAAGAGTCTATGAGGGTAGTGGGATGGTGGGGATGAGAGGAGAGTCTGTGAGGGAGTGGGATGGTGGGGAGGGTAGAAGAGTCTATGAGGGTAGTGGGATGGTGGGGATGAGAGGAGAGTCTGTGAGGGTAGTGGGATGGTGGGGGTAGAAGAGTCTATGAGGGTAGTGAGATGGTGGGGGTGAGAGGAGAGTCTGTGAGGGTAGTGGGATGGTGGGGAATGAGAGGAGAGTCTGTGAGGGTAGTGGGATGGTGGGGGTAGAGGAGTCTATGGGGGTAGTGGGATGGTGGGGAGAGAGGAGAGTCTGTGAGGGAGTGGGATGGTGGGGGTAGAAGAGTCTATGAGGGTAGTGAGATGGTGGGGGTGAGAGGAGAGTCTGTGAGGGTAGTGGGATGGTGGGGGTAGAAGAGTCTATGAGGGTAGTGGGATGGTGGGGGTGGGAGGAGAGTCTGTGAGGGTAGTGGGATGGTGGGGGTAGAAGAGTCTATGAGGGTAGTGGGATGGTGGGGGTGGGAGGAGAGTCTGTGAGGGAGTGGGATGGTGGGGGTAGAGGAGTCTATGAGGGTAGTGGGATGGTGGGGGTGAGAGGAGAGTCTGTGAGGAGTGGCATGGTGGGGGTGAGAGAGAGTCTATGAGGGTAGTGGGATGGTGGGGGTGAGAGGAGAGTCTGTGAGGGAGTGGCATGGTGGGGGTGAGAGAGGAGTCTATGAGAGTGGGGTCAGCAAGGGTTAGAGTTCAGTAAAGAGACAGCTCTGGGGAAGAAACTGTTCTTTAGTCTGCTGGTTCTAGTCCGGAGGCACCTGAAACGCCTGCCGGAGGGGAGAAGGGAGAACAGTCTGTGGGCTGGGTGAGAGGAGTCCTTAAGGATGCTGCGAGCTCGACGCAGACAGCGTTTCCTCTGGATTTTCTCGATGGCAGGAAGTGGAGTCCCTGTGATGCGTTGGGCAGTTTTCACCACCCGCTGCAATGCCTTGCGCTCATGACAGAGCAGCACCCATACCATACTGTGACACAGTTCGTCAGGATGCTTTCTATTGCGCAGCGGTAGAAGTTCACCAGGATGGCCGAGGAGAGCTGGTTCTTCCTCAGTGTCCTCAGGAAGAAGAGGCGCTGGTGAGCCTTCTTGACCAGGCTGGAGGTGTTGGTTGTCCAGGTCATGTCAGCCGAGATGTGGGTCCCCAGGAACTTGAAGCTGGAGACACGCTCAGAGATATACAGAGATATACAGCAATATACAGAGATATACAGCAATATACAGAGATATACAGAGATATACAGCGATATACAGCGATATACAGCGATATGCAGCGATATACAGAGATATACTGCCGTCCACCAGAGGGCAGGCTCCAAAAGCGGAAATATAAGGAGAAACCCAATGGGGACTTTACAAGTGTAAAAATCATGTTTACAGTGTGAAACATCTTGTATTTTTAATAATACATCACACTGTAGCCACTGGAACTTGAAAACATTTAGATACGGCCCTATAGCCCTTCCCTGACTTGTGAGCAGCCGCAGGTCGTCACTGAGCTCCTTTGTCTTAACCATGACTGTCCACAAACCAACTGCAGAGAGCTGCTGTTTTTCACCTGTCGAGTTGTTTAAAACAGCTGGGGGGGTTGAATAATATGTCTGTTTATGCTATTTGAAAACTATTGTTTTACTATGCAGTAAAAGCCGAAAAGCCCGGATGTAACTGACATTTTATTGCTCTTTCATAACGACAATATCGGTGAATAACGGACCAATGGGCAGAGAACGTCCATAGTTTTACAATCATTGAGTTCACCTCATTTTTCCTTAAATACCTGTGAGGGTTTCCTTCCTCCAGGATCATTGAACATTGAATTTGAAAACTATGACCTTTCAACAACATGATTCATCCAAGTAATTTAAACAGTTCTGTATCCAGATGTGACCTCTTTATGTTGCTGCAGTAAGTTTGGAGTGTATATCTGCCATCTTTAGATTGTGAATGGGTTATGCGGAATGGGATAGTTTCATTCATGCATGATTTTTATGTGTTTTAAATAATGTAAATGTTTTTTCTTTAAGCAACTCTATAAACAAGTCTTAAGAAAATTTACCAGTATACATAAGCATTATGTAAGGATTAAAATCAAAACAACAAACAAAAATAATATCATATGCCATATTAACCACATGGCATGCCAGAAGAAGGATTAGAGGGAAAAGACAGACCACTCTAACTCAGTAATAGTCTCTGCACTTTGCAGGCCAGTTTTGGAGACGTTTCTTTGCTTTATAATAGATATTTTGTTTTGACCAAGCCCTTTGTGATTATTTTGAGACCTTAAAAAGGTAAGCACAAGTAACCTAGCAGTACACAGCTAGAAGGTTCGGCTTAGCATGAATAGAGGGTGTGATGTATGGTAAACAGAACAGGGTGCTGTTTGTGTAGAACATGAATGGCAGGAAGTGATGTCAGCGCTCACTGCTGTTCTGGGCCTGTGAATCAGTGCAGAGTCAACAGTTGATCTTTAAACCACGATAAACAACTTGTATGTACAACTTTAAAATACACTGGATCTAACAGGAGTAGGAATGTTCAAGTCAGCTGACATTTATCTTGACAAAACAGCTGCCACGAAATAGTACACTTTTTTTTTTTTCAGATTTGCCTTGGCTCTCAGCTGTTTGTGATGTTCTATGTGGTTTGTTGTTAGACTCCAGTGATTGGTCGTCGCTACAATGACCTCCACGGCTCCCCTGGAAAGGACGGGAAGAGCTTCACAACAGTGACGTGCAGCACCTCCTCCACCTCCTCTGGCTCCACTACCAACAATGTGCTGGTGCCAGTCAGCTGGAAGAGGCCTCAGTCCTCACAGGTGAGCAGGCACTGCACTGCAACCACAAATAAAAGTAACGGAAGACTACACTAGTGTATCATAATGTGCAATGCATAATTTGTTAACACTGTGCATGGTTTTGTAATAAAAATAACCAAGGAGGCCAAGTCTAAATCAAGATTAAATCAGCATAAAACCATGCTTGGTACCAAGCCTCTCCCATGGAACCTCTAAAATGGTCCTCGTGTAAGCGCGCCGCCATTAGGCGATTTTTCAGTGAAATACAGCGATATACCTCCGTCCACCAGAGGGCAGGCTCCAAAAGAGGAAATATAAGGAGGAACCCAATGGCGACTTTACAGGTATAAAACGCATGTTTACAGCCTGGTACAAAAGATGGCTCTGGTCTCTAGAGCTAAGTTTTTACTATGTGACAACTCTGGGGGGGGGCAAGACTAATACCTGAGGAAAGAGTGATACCTGTTATTAATTATCTAAAACAATATGTGCAGTGGCCAAATGTGGAGCAGTGAGGAGTTTTATTAGTGTTTTGTGGGAACAGGGATAGGACTAACAGGAAAAATGAAACAAGCATTTATCAAGGCTGTAAGCATTTATTTTACATCCCAAATGAATTTCATGTCACACTCCACACTTACATTCAAAAAATGTTAAATGCGTCATCCTGATTTGATGTGAACTAAAAGTGTGAACACACAACTTGGTCTCCAAAAAATCCATGTAATCAGGTCTAAAGCCAAGCCAATAACACTTTGTGGCCCAGTGTTAAACTCATGTCTGGTCTGGCCACCATCCTAATTCTATTTTGTACAAACAATTTGTCTGGTCCCGATCCAAGTTTGATTTTCAGCGGCGAGACAAATGGATAAAGAGTTAACCAAACAAAGAAACAAACACCCTTAAGGCTGCAGTAATATTTTGATCTTGATCTTTTTTCCCACTGCAGAAAAGAACAAGGGAGAAGCTTGTGAATGTATTATCGCTGTGTGGACAAGAAGTAGGGCTCACAAAGAATCCTTCAGTAAGATCACGTTTAAATAAATATTTTAATGTGACACACTGCCTGGAATACATTTAGGCCACCTAATAAATAGTCTGTGCAGGTGATCTTCTCCAGCTGTGGGGAACTGGACCTGGAACACCAGCCCAGTTTAGTGACATCTGATGACGGAGCACGGGACCAGGACAACACCGATGACAACAGCTCAGAGCAGCAGTTCAGAGTTTTCCGGGACTTTGACTTTCTGGACGTGGAGCTAGAAGATGGAGAGGTCTGTCCGAAGATTAGGAGTGTTTACATTATCTGATCAGTTTTCTGTGTCAAGTGATATATGTTTAAAATTATGTAGTTATTATTTTAAGAAATCATACCTTTCAGGGGTTTGTAGGCAGTGTGTAATCAGGTATGTTTATTCTGTTCTTTTTGTGTACGCAATCCAGGAGCTGCAGGTAAGTTTAGTTGTCTTACACTTGAGTGTTTGCTGTGGCAGTAGGTACCCGTGTATGCATGCACATTAAACATGCTATTAAACATCAGATTTGAAGAGAGATCAAATTTGAACATTACCCATACATATAAAATAAAATAACTGTGAGATGTATTTCCAGCCAATAGCTTAGTTTGGATTGTGGCTCATGGGACACAGTCTTCCTATAATAATACATTTACTCCTCAGGCACTTTCTCTTCAGTCATTTTTACATTCACTGTTAAAGACTTGCATCTGTGTGGGTTTGATAGCACAGAGCATGCCTGTCTTTTTTACTTAATAATGTTTTCTTTTACAGGGAGAGACAATGGATAACTTTAACTGGGGAGTACGTAGACGCTCCATAGACAATCTGGACCAGAGTGACACACAACACCTGGAGGAGAGCCAGCTGTCCAGCAGTATGCCCAGCCTCAGCCAGATCATCCATGAAGACTCTGATGAGTCCTCGGAGGAAGACTCACTCACTGCGAGTCAGACCCTGTCCCACTCACAGCTCGTACGTCCATCTCTGCGTTGTGCCTAAAGGGGGTGTGACAGTGAATTAAACTACTAACTTGTACAGTCAACACTAGGTTTCTTGGTGGAGGTGGGAGGACATTCATGTAGATTCAGCACTAGACCATTAACCTCGACAAATACATATACAGCATGTTTGTAACTAAAAAAGAACTACCCTATCTGCAAAATCCTTTAAAGCCTACCACCATTTTAGTAAATGCATAAGATTGCTGGTATGTATTATACAGAACTATATAACATGGGTCATGTAACCAATTTAGGACACATTCTTGGTCATTGATACATTTGTAAAATGACAGCAACAACCCAAAAGCAGAGTACATAATGTGATTTCTATAAATAAAAAGAGAAGATGTAAGTGCACATCAGTGAAACTACTGTAAAAAAAACAATGTAGACAACTGGCAAAACAAAAAATATTTTCTTCCTGCCAGAATGTTAGGTGGATGTACCTGAAATTGCATTGTTTTTTTTGTTTTTTTGCAGAGTATCAACCTCTCTCCAACAGCTGAGATGAATAACTCAGACTCAATGGCAGCATTCTCAGATGTGTCCTCAGCTGATTCCACTCCTCTGAACACCAAAAAGACAAGTTTGGAGGTCCTACTGCCTGAGGACTGCAAGTTACGGGTGAATAAGGGCATCAGGGTGTCTGAGATTCTAGAAACATCTAGCTCCTATCACAACTCCATTCTAGAGTTCTTTACTAACATTGCCAAATAGAGCTTTTCTGTTGAATTTGTCTGGTGGTATGCTGAATTTTATATAAATGTTATATTGTCAGTCTTTAATTATTACTTTCTTTTATTTCCTTTCATTAGAAAGCAGCATGAGTTTGTCTTGTCTGCTATGTTTTGATCAATTTGCATGCATTATGTAGGAGAATAGGATACAACCTACAAGAAGCAATACAGTGTCTTGCGAAAGTATTCGGCCCCCTTGAACTTTGCGACCTTTTGCCACATTTCAGGCTTCAAAACTCATATATAAAGATATGAAAACTGTAATTTTTTGTGAAGAATCAACAACAAGTGGGACACAATCATGAAGTGGAACAAAATTTATTGGATATTTCAATCTTTTTAACAAATAAAAACTGAAAAATTGGGCGTGCAAATTTATTCAGCCCCCTTAACTTAATACTTTGTAGCGCCACCTTTCGCTGCGATTACAGCTGTAAGTCTCTTGGGGTATGTCTTTATCAGTTTTGCATCGAGAGACTGAAATTTTTGCCCATTCCTCCTCGAGCTCAGTGAGGTTGGATGGAGAGCATTTGTGAACAGTAGTGTTCAGTTCTTTCCACAGATTCTCGATTGGATTCAGGTCTGGACTTTGACTTGGCCATTCTAACACCTGGATATGTTTATTTGTGAACCATTCCATTGTAGATTTTGCTTTATGTTTTGGATTATTGTCTTGTTGGAAGACAAATCTCCGTCCCAGTCTCAGGTCTTTTGCATACTCCATCAGGTTTTTTTCCAGAATGGTCCTGTATTTGGCTCCATCCATCTTCCCATCAATTTGAACCATCTTCCCTGTCCCTGCTGAAGAAAAGCAGGCCCAAACCATGATGCTGCCACCACCATGTTTGACAGTGGGGATGGTGTGTTCAGGGTGATGAGCTGTGTTGCTTTTACACCAAACATAACGTTTTGCATTGTTGCCAAAAAGTTTGATTTTGGTTTCATCTGACCAGAGCACCTTCTTCCACATGTTTGGTGTGTCTCCCAGGTGGCTTGTGGCAAACTTTAAACAACACTTTTTATGGATATCTTTAAGAAATGGCTTTCTTCTTGCCACTCTTCCATAAAGGCCAGATTTGTGCAGTATACGACTGATTGTTGTCCTATGGACAGAGTCTCCCGCCTCAGCTGTAGATCTCTGCAGTTCATCCAGAGTGATCATGGGCCTCTTGGCTGCATCTCTGATCAGTCTTCTCCTTGTATGAGCTGAAAGTTTAGAGGGACGGCCAGGTCTTGGTAGATTTGCAGTGGTCTGATACTCCTTCCATTTCAATATTAGCGCTTGCACAGTGCTCCTTGGGATGTTTAAAGCTTGGGAAATCTTTTTGTATCCAAATCCGGCTTTAAACTTCTCCACAACAGTATCTCGGACCTGCCTGGTGTGTTCCTTGTTCTTCATGATGCTCTCTGCACTTTAAACGGACCTCTGAGACTATCACAGTGCAGGTGCATTTATACAGAGACTTGATTACACACAGGTGGATTCCATTTATCATCATTAGTCATTTAGGTCAACATTGGATCATTCAGAGATCCTCACTGAACTTCTGGAGAGAGTTTGCTGCACTGAAAGTAAAGGGCCTGAATAATTTTGCACGCCCAATTTTTTATTTTTGTTTTTTTTTATTTAAGTTTGAAATATCCAATAAATTTTGTTCCACTTCATGATTGTGTCCCACTTGTTGTTGATTTTTCACAAAAAAATACAGTTTCATATCTTTATGTTTGAAACCTGAAATGTGGCAAAAGGTCACAAAGTTCAAGGGAGCCTGAATACTTTCGCAAAACACTGTATGCATTGCTTTGGGCTGTGGGCCCACTTGTGCTATTCTTTAATTGTGACAGAGATATGGTAGTTCTAGCTAACAGTAGAAAAAGACTCCTGTCTGTGTTTGTCTGTTAAGGGCAATGTGTATACCAGCTGCTTCTATGTGGGGATGTGAAACTAAAACTTTAGGCATGTGGTAGCTCAATCATGGTTTATGCTTTGCCTGCACCAATACACGTGTGCAGTCCAAACTGAAAAAATAAATAAATAAATCACAGTTAACACACATTAAATTGACCTAAAAAGAGAGAACTTACTTCCACCTCAACACTACTGTCCCTAGGGTCTCTGTGCCAAGGTCAGTTAATTTTACATCAGTCAGAATAATTACGTTGCATTGGAAGGAATAGTGTAAATGATTAACAATGCATGCTGCAGCACTTGTTCATTTGTTTTTATAAAAAATGCCATAAGCAGTGCTTGTGTTGTGTCTTTTAGCATACAGACTCAGTTGATGAAGATACCCTTGAGCCTGAGGGGGACTTTTCTTTGTCCACTCACGAGCTGCCTCCTGAGTTTCTCTGTGCTGATGGTTTGACAGTGGATGTGGTTTTCAAAGAAGAAGAGTTGGACCTGGAAAACTGTCTGCCTAGGTATCCAGTGCTACAGATCCTGCATTTAGATTAGCTACATAATAACAGGCTGTAATAGAAATTAGGACAACACAATATTAAAAAAGTGATCTTCAACAACAGTTCATGTCATCATAAATATTGCAAAATGACGTTAATTGTGATACTTGAACATAACTTTTAGCAGAGTAAAAGTTAAACATTTACTAGAATCTATGACTTGATTCATTTGTAGATTAGAAAGATAAATGATCTTGTAGCCGACATTGTGTGTGTGCTCTCAGTCTTGCTGAAGAGGAGAGAGATGACATCCTGGAGTGTCGGTCCTCTCCGCCACCTTTGCCCTTCTTCTCAGCCATCCTGGCAGCCTTTCAACCAGCTGCCTGTAACGACGCTGAGGAGGCCTGGAGGAGCCACCTCAACCAGCTTGTGTCTGACTCAGACGGATCCTGTGCTGTCTACACTTTCCATGTCTTTGCTTCACTATTTCAGGTGGAATGGGCTTTAGCTTTGCCCAACAAACTAAATAGTTTACCTCAAAGACTGACCGGATTAGCTGGTGTACTCATTAACCTTTTGAGGAACAGGCTTTTTTGAAAAACAAGTCTCATTATTTAGAGGCATCACTGTGGACATTAATCAGCAGGTGGCCACTCTACTGAATACAGATAACAACAGCATACCAGTTTACAAATTCCATATTTCCACTTTGCCAGCCATATGGCATAGGTCTTTATGGTACAGTTTGATAAGGTGTGAAGATGCATACACTGAAAGTGCAATATCAGTAGATAAAGTTAGTTCTCGGTTAAGGTTTCTACCTTTCTAAACTCAAGATGGAAATTTCTAGATAGCTGTACCATTTTTTTCTTACTATTTTTGAGCACACAAAACTGTTCAATTTAAATTTAGTCATTTAGCAGACTTTTATCCAATGCGCCTTACAAGTGAGGAAAACAATGGAAGTGCACCAAAAACCAGTCAGTTAAAACCCAGCACAGTATACAAAGCTCTTTCTTTTTTTTTTTTAAAGAAAAGGAAGCGATAAAACGGAAGTAGATTTCAGTGTTTGTCAGTCAGAGTGGTGTGATGCGGGCCTCTTTGAAAGCTGTGGGGAATGACCCAGTGGAGAGAGATGAGTTGATGATGTGGGTGAGAGCAGGCACGACGGATGGAGAGATGGCCGGAAAGTGAACAGTGGTATAATTTGTGTTTAATGCATTCTAAGGCAAGTCAAGGCAATTTTATTTCTAAAGCACAAGTCACACAAGAGTACCTCAAAGTGCTTTATGGAAATAAAGATAAATTTAAAGTACACAGACACAATTTAGAATAAGAAACATAAGTAAAAAACAGACATTTGTTTATGCAGCCTCAATACTCACAATGTGTCACTCACACACAAGTCATAAATATATATATAAATACAAAAGCGCATTAGAAAAAAAACATAGTTAAAAGCACATATTGCACATTGTTACACATTTAATAACAATTAAAATGATGTAATAGCTTTGGGGTCTAATTATATAAAAATATACATTATACCTAGGCTTTTTTAAATTTTCATATTTTGTTCTACCCTTTAGTAACATACCAGTCTCCCGGCAGAGTGACTAATGCTGTACGTGTGAATGTTCTTTGCCCTGCAGAATCTCCAGACGAGGTTTTGTTCTATCACTTGTGATGCTGTGAGTTACCTCGGTGATGGACTGAGGGGAATAGGATCTAAGTTTTTGAGGTCTTCTCAGATGCTGGCTGCCTGCTCAGAGTGTCCCACACTATTTATTGACGCAGACACAGTAAAAAACATTTGTACTTCAGAATAGTAGCATAATACGCAGTGGGTATTTTCTTTAACAACAAATTGTTGTTTTCAGATAATGTCTTATGGACTACTGGAAAAAATTAAATTTAGCGTGCTGGAGCTTCAAGAGTATCTGGACACTTACAACAACAGGAAGGAGGCAGCTCTGACTGTAAGACATATATTTATTATTTTATACTAAAGTATGCATGCATTATTAATGTCTGATAGATGGAAAAGTCACTGATTATTTCTCTTCTCTCCACAGTGGTTGAGTAATTGTAAGGCCTCTTTTGACAAGAGTCATGAAGGCACTGTTACATGTCAACCAGTGGCAAATGAAGAAAAGGTACATAAAACGCGAAACATTAAAAGCAACAAAGATCATATAAAAGTGGTTATTTTCATTTTAATATCTCCTTTAACTTTTCATATGGCATTACGGTCACTGTGTGATACTGTAGCTCTGTGAGTGTTATCTCTATCGTCACTATGTAAATGATTTTGGGTTAGTGCCTGTCGTTTGGATGGGCATGAGAGCAACTGCCTGTTTGCGTGTTATCAATACAGTTATTTACAGTAGTTACTTAATTATTATAGACTATTCTTTACTGTCTTAGGAAATGCATATTTCTATTTTCATGAAAGTGTCTGTAAATATCTGGACATAAGTTTTATGTGGACATTTCATTCCTCATTTGAGAAAGCTTCACAGCCTGGTCCAATCGGAGTTAGTTTCAGGTCATACCCTCTAGAAATATAAGCTCAGCTCTCGTATTAGTTGAACTCAGAATTAAGAATGTTACTCTGATGAGAAACGTCTTTACTTTCAAACCTATGTCCAAATGCCTTTTCTTTAAGCTTTTCTTAATTATGTCCTGAATGACTCTCATGTGGTGCCTATTATTATTTTTATTTTTATTTTATCAAAATACGTTTTGAAGATTTTGATAAATATATATTTACATAATTTAAAAAAGACACCAAAGCAGCAACAAGAAGTTTTAAAATAAGACCTTTGGTTGATGAGCCTGTCCATTGTGAATGACTGGTGTTTATAGCCTGAGCCTACAGTATATACAGTCAGGTGCATTAAATATTGGGACATCGACAAAATTCTAATCCTTTTGGCTCTCTACACCACCACAATGGATTTTAAATGAAACAAACAAGATGTGCTTTAACTGCAGACTTTTAGCTTTAATTTGAGGGTATTTATATCCAAATCAGGTGAACGGTGTAGGAATTACAACAGTTTGTATATGTCTCCCACTTTTTAAGGGACCAAAAGTAATGGGACAATTGGCTGCTCCATGGCCAGGTGTGTGTTATTCCCTCATTATCCCATTTACAAAGAGCAGATAAAAGGGTCAGAGTTCATTTCAAGTGTGCTATTTGCATTTGGAAACTGTTGCTTGTCATCTCTCAATATGAGATCCAAAGAGCTGTCACTGTCAGTGAAGCAAGCCATCATTAGACTGAAAAAACAAAACAAACCCATCAGAGAGATAGCAAAAACTTTAGGTGTGGCCAAATCAACTGTTTGGAACATCCTTAAAAAGAAGGAACGCACCGGTGAGCACGGAAAACAACTGTGGTGGATGACCAAAGAATTCTTTCCCTGGTGAAGAAAACACCCTTCACAACAGTTGTCCAGATCAAGAACACTCTCCAGGAGGTAGGTGTATGAGTGTCAAAGTCAACACTCAAGAGAAGACTTCACCAGAGTGAATACAGAGGATTCACCACAAGATGTAAACCATTGGTGAGCCTCAAAAACAGGAAGGATAGATTAGAGTTTGCCAAAAAACATCTAAAAAAGCCTTCACAGTTCTGAAACAACATCCTATGGACCGATGAGACCAAGATCAACTTGTACCAGAGTGATGGGAAGAGAAGAGTCTGGAGAAGGAAAGGAACTGCTCATGATCCAAAGCATACCACCTCATCAGTGAAGCATGTGGTGGTAGTGTCATGGCGTGGACATGTATGGCTGCCAATGGAACTGGTTCTCTTGTATTTATTGATGTGACTGCTGACAAAAGCAGCAGGATGAATGTAGAAGTGTTTCAATATTATCTGCTCATATTCAGCCAAATGCTTCAGAACTCATTGGACGACGCTTCACAGTGCAGATGGACAATGACCCGAAGCATACAGTGAAAGAAACCAGAGTTTTTTAAAGGAAAGAAGTGGAATGTTATGCAATGGCCAAGTCAATCACCTGAATCTGATTGAGCATGCATTTCACTTGATGAAGACAAGACTGAAGGGAAAATGTCCCAAGAACAAGGAACTGAAGACAGTTGCAGTAGAGGCCTGGCAGAGCATCACCAGGGATGAAACCCAGCGTCTGGTGATGTCTATGTGTTCTAGACTTCAGGCTGTAATTGACTTCAAAGAATTTACAACCAAGTATTAGAAAGTAAAAGTTTGATTTATGATTGTTAATCTGTCCCATTACTTTTGGTCCCTTAAAAAGTGGGAGGCACATATACAAACTTTTGTTTGTCAAACAGTGTTGGAATTCAACACTGTTCACCTGATTTGGGTGTAAATACCCTCAAATTAAAGCTAAAGGCCTGCAGTTAAAGCATGTCTTGTTCGTTTCATTTCAAATCCATTTTGGTGGTGTATAGAGCCAAAAAGACTAGAATTGTGTTGTTGTCCTAATATGGACCTTTATGGTCCTGACTGTATCTCAGTTTAAAAAGTGACTATCCTCAGTTGGTTTCACATCGAATAACTCATTTGTCCAGAGGCTGACTTTTTTGCCTGGCTTGTACTGCTTGCCTTTTAGAAAATTTATGTTGGACTCTTTCTCTGTGCATGTCAACTGCATTTGTGATTTTTCAGCTTTTGCATGTCATGCATCTTTTGCTTCCCTCCCTGTTTCTCTGTCCTGTAACATGCTCTCTTAGCAAATGGAATCTCTGGCAGTAAGTTTGTCCAGGCTTACTTTGTTACATTTGTAAAACCAGTATATTTATAGAAATATAATTTATATAAGTCTAGTATTTAGCTTAGCTAAAGTAGATGAACCCCGTACGATGACATAAGATTAAATATGGTTAATTCAATATGAGGTGATCAACAAGAGATAATTACTGGGCAATAATGACAACAAACACAACCTTGAATAAATGATGCATAGCTTTGAGATATTAGGAACAGATTGAGAAGCGATGGGATATTGGTATATGATTAAACTAATAAAACAAAAACAGGGTCTTATGGAACTGCAAAAATTAACGGTAGAGTGTATGAGACTTTAACAGTGAAATGCCATCTCTGATGTCGGTGTGCACTTACTTTTGCCTTGGAGTTGGGGAAGACGATGGTCAGGTTCCCAATTGACGTGACCAGAAGAACCGCTTCCGGGGACGGCCATCAGGTGCCCAGGGTCCACAGGTCCTTGGACTGGCTCGTACATCTGGCAAAATCAGCTACACAAGTTTCCACAAGAGACGTAGGCTGAGCTAGTCTCTGTAAGCCGTTTAGGTCAGGGCTCTTCCAAGACAAGTACGATGTACGATGTTAATGAGAGAGGTGGTCTTGTCAGGTCTCTGGTGACACGTCTGCAGACAACTTTGACGTCTGTCTTAATCGAGGCAACATCAGAAGTCTCTCTCTACTTATAAATGTCTATAAGCAGGCTACTGGGACGGCCTGGTGTAAGGTATGCCGACTGAAGATGAACGTTTAAAGGAGTAACTTTCAGTAATGCACTGTAGCTGCAGGCTCAAAACTTAGAGATAACCCCAGTTTGGCAAGCAATAAAGCCAAACAAAAATCAACAATAAATGCAAAAACTTACGCACCACAAAATGAAAAAGCAGGAGGGTGTGAACAAGAGAGGAGAGTAACCACGGGACAAGAGAAAAAGAGACTTGAACAAAGGACCCAAGAGTTTTTCTGACTCTTGCTTTTCCTTTTTGGGCAGGGTGTCGGCCTACTTTAGTTTGGTGGGTTATGTGAATTAACAATATGTAAATGGCCTATGCCTCAAGTTAAATGTGCCATCGCTTTGTAACATAGCACCCAACAATTAGGAAGGCATATAAACACACAGTAACACAAATTAAACAATAGTACACAATGGCAGAGATGAAGCATTACTACATACAATATTCAACAGTACACTGACATTTGTGACGTCATTCTTATGGTGGATAATACTACAGTAATCAGTTTATTTATTGTATTGACAAAACCCCCATAGAAGAGGCAGACTGTTGTACGTTTAGATTTCAGGAGACCTGTTGGAATCAAATGATCCAATGTACAGTTTATTTCTTAACACGTAAAGTTTTACTTGACTCTTTTGTCAAGTAGTGTCCGTTTTTCTTAAAAAAGGACTGCGGAATCCATGGAGAGTTTGTTACCTCTTACTTTTACTTCAAAGCATTCCTTGGCACCACCTATCGACCATGTTTGGGCTGGAATAGGTGCCAGAAACTTGGGGAAAACAATTTCTTTGGGGTTTTATGCATTTCTCCTGCAATTGGTGAAAGATAAAGGTTGTTAAAACAGTCAGCGTAATCCATTTAGGTGGGTTGTTTGTTACCTCTCCCCTGGGGTTAGAAGCAGTTTCAATCTGCAATAAGACAAATGTGTAACATCCAATGTGTTGAAAATCTTGGATTTATGAAAAGAGAAATTCCAAGTCATGGCAGAGGAACCAGGTCAGATGTGCTTGCTACATAGTAGTGTGCACAGTGTTTGAAAACACAGCATTGACACAGTCTTGATGCAGCTAAATAACCAATAAAGAATAGAACAGAAGGAGTAGCATCAGTCTCATTGTATGACTATCAAGCTTTGTTTTATTTTACAGCAACTGGAGCTGTGTCAAAGAGTGTACAAGCTCCACTTCCAGCTGCTCTTGCTTTTTCAGTCCTACTGTAAGTTGATTGAACAAGTCTATGCTATCAGCACTATTCCTGAGGTATGTGTGAGTTGATTTCTTTTTTCACTTTACACTTAAGTTTAAACCATTGCCCTATTTAATAAAACACATTAATGTGTTTTCTGCAGCTGAATAACATGTCCAAAGAACTAAACAAGCTGAAGAGCAGTCTGAAGATATCATTGGCCTCAGTGTCCCATGAGAGTGTCTGTCCCGAGCCCACATTCAGCTCCTCAGAGGTCGCTGTGCAGCTCATCCTGGAAGCCCTGAAGAACAATGAGTTTCCAACAGCCATACGCTCTATTCGGGAGTGCAGGTGAGAACAAGTATATTCTGGGCTATAAAATAATAATATATTCTGTTGAATATAGATAATATAGGCGTTGAAGCAATAACCCTAATTGACTTAGAGTCTAAGTTTGGGAACTTGGTCTCATAGCCCTCACTCCCAGACTTTTATCATTTTTCAGCAAAAACAGTGCTCAAACGCAGAGAACATGTTCTGTGTGATTATTAGTTTCCTATGCTAAGATAACAGGCAGCTGGTTTAAGGATTGAACCCTTGCTGTGAAACTTGCCAGTCATTCTGCCACTGTGCACCGTCCCCAAAGCAGATGGAATGCAACACATAAGGATACGGTGTCGAAAATGAAAGCATTATATTAATAACATGCAAACCTGCATAATAATGCAATACTCTGCTATACTGTAAATTTTGAAACAGTATAAACAAGGCTAATGTCAGGAATTCCCACTCTCAAAATGTACCTGGATGCAGCGTGTAGGAAGGTGGATAGAAGAAATGCTCCTTCACTTCCCATCTCCGCCCTTCGCACCTGGATCCCATTGGCAATCCAGGCACTTATTTAAGCCTACGGGGCAGGCTCTGACGGAGCTGTCTCCTGATTGGCCATTGCCTCATTTAGCGACAGCTCAATGAACCGAAAGAAGTGAAAGCAACAACTCTGGCCACCGCTCTGATTTAAACGGTTTGAAAAAACAGAAAACATACCTGCTTCAGAAAAGGATTTACCTTTATAAATTGTAAGTATTTTTTTGTAAGTAACTTTTTTGTTATGTATGTCTACAATGTACTTGGTTATGTTTACAAAAGTAGCAAATAGTGAAAAGAGCTTGTGGACTGAAACAACTCAATATTACAAATATTTTATTTATATGCTAGTGTCGGTGTCCGGTATTCTATTTTAATAGTGTGTCTAAAAGTATCATTCTAAGGCTGAGGTTGTGGTTTTCATTTTCATGATCTCTGTAGGGAAACAGTGCCTGTTCAATGAAATTCTATCTTTGCTTTTCACAATAAATGCTGTAATATATATTTTTTTCAGTATGTTATAGAAAAGATTTAAACCATAAAACAGAATATACAGTATAAACTGCATACATCATGTGGTAAAGGTTGTGCAACATTGATTGTATGTGCAATAGTCAGCATTGAATGTGAAATAGATTTAAAACGTGTTTGGTGGTTGTCTAATCAGTAATAATCAGTCACTACACTTTTTGCTTTCTCTTCTTGGTCAAAATATAATAACCAGACAAACATGTATTATATGTAATGTAATAAAGAGATCATGCTGGTATTAAGTTTATTGACTATAAACATTAGTTTCAGGCTGTTTGACACAGTTTTTTTTCAGTCTTTCAGACTTCAACATCAGCTTCAGCTCTGCTTTTGGAGAAGAGTGTGTGTGATTCCAGAGACGGGGGCAGGTGAGGAGAAGCAGAGGCTGCAGCAACTGCAAGACAGAGGCACAGCTCAGGCCGGACTGGTCCCAGTTGACTCCAAATGAGATGTTTTCCTTGAACAGGAAATGAAGACTTCTCCAAATGTAATTCAGCAGCACAAACTTCAATAGAGCAATAGACTTGTTTCAGAACATGAAAGTGTGACTTGATTCATAATGTTTTAAAATAAATCTTTATAATAACAATCACTGCATTATACAACTTATTGGAGTTGTAATTATTTGTTTGAATGTTTACACAGAAACACTAAAAGCATGCTTTTAGCTGTGTAAATATTCACTCTATACTGCTTTTTACTGTTATTAGAAAAACAATGTGATGTATGTGAAGCTGTGAATACAGTCAGTTTGTAGAATGTTGTAGGAGGCCTGTTTTCCACTGTGTCCCAGCCTCGGTGAAGAGTCTTCCTCAGTCTTGTAGGTCTTTGTCTCCTGCTGAAGACAGAACACTCAAGCTCCTGGATTCTTGCACCTTTGAGACACAACACAGTTTCTTCAAAATGTAGTTTTCACTGGTCACATTTTTATGGCAATATATTGCTGTTGATCAAAATACTTTTTTGATCCTGGTTGTTGTAGTTAAAATAGTCTTAGTGCTGTGTACTGGTGGACACTGGACAGTAGGCAGGATGTGATTTGAGTGGTTTTCCAAAAGCTGTCTTGTATGACATTCTAATCCCTAAAATGACAGTACAGAAAGAAAACGACTAGTTACATGTTTATTTACACTTGATTACACCACCTCAGACTCTTCAACCAGTCAAACAAAATAGTTTAACTATTTCCCCAAAACGAGACTTACTAAAGCCCATAGGGCCATCTACCAACTCCACTGTGTAAATAAGACAGCTGTAGTTTCAGTTTATATTGACTGTGAGCAGTAGGTTCTGTGCAGCACATCATGAAACCAATCAGTCTACATCTTTAGTTAATCAGCAAATCAAAACACCACAAACAAATATGTGTGAAAATGACATGAGTAAAAGCCTGTCAAGGATTTACTATTGTCCGGGTCTTTATCTGAGCAGACTTCGTTCTCTTTCTAGCTATTAAAAAAACATTGGTTTTGCCTGAAAAGCGGTAAACTGTGATTCTCAAAGCCTTAACTGTGTATGTAGTTGTCTTTTGATCTACATAACTGTTCCAGTCTGTACAGACAGCAGAAAAGGAACATCCTAAGTGGGTACAGGGCATATCAAACGTTAGCTTAGCTTAACTTTTAGCTTTAATACTGAGAAACAGTACATTGTGACACGTACATTGTACCATTGATGAGCCGTGAGGGCCAGCAAGGCCTTCTCTGCTGACCTAAAAAATATTAGAATCACTGACTTATGTTATATATGTTTTCCATTAATTTCTATTAAATTATTCCAATCGTCTATTCTCTTAATTTCATAGCTTTTAGCGTAGCCTACTAGACAGAACAAGCAACATACACAAGCTAAAATTATTTTATAGAGCGGACATTCTCGGCCCTAAAGCGAATGACAACTTATTCCAGAAAAATGACAAGACAGACTAGACTTACAGCATTAGCGTCAATGGCAATAATATAGGATTTACTGTTGGAACTGAAACTCAAAGATGAAGTGTACAACAGAGTAACTGAACTTTTCTTGAGGAAAGAAAGTAGGAGTCATCAAATAATCATCAAATGTTGGTGGTGAGTCAATACATTTTATTTTATTAGGCCCGAGCCGGTGATGACCGGGAGGGCCTATTGTTTTTGCTCGGATTATTTATTTATTTATTTTTTTTTTTTCTGCAAAATGATCCTAAATTTGACCCAGTGAACATGCACGAAAAGTCATTTTTATTGGTCCCAGCCTTCAAGCTCGGGAAAAAATGTATGTATTTGAAGTCCCCGAAAAAAAAAACGAAAAATGACTCAGTGGCGACCCCTAGAAAAGTCAAAATACATTGGGCCTATGGAAAGTGAAAGTAACTTTTTTCCAACGTAGAAATATGAAACTTGGTACATCCATAGGACACCTCAGGGCAAACAGAAAAGTCTATGACAGCCACACCCTAAACTCAACAGGAAGTCCGCCATGTGGGGTGAAACGCATGGCCACTAAAATCGCACCCTTTGCGCAGAAAGATGCAAATCATTGTGTTTTAATTTAAATGGCCCCAAATTTGGTGAGTATCATCTAGACACATGTGCCAACCAAAGTTGTGACTTTATTGTTGATATCTCATTGGGTATGGGTGTGGCAAGCCTGTAACAAGGTGGCCATTTTTGTGAAAATAAAATGTCTCTTAACTCTCAAACGCCTTCTCAGATCGAGTTGGACCCAAAAAGGCGTTTGTGCACATTCATGACCTGAACACAAAAATATGTAAATAAAAGGGTTATCTTTAGAAATGGCTCTCCAGCGCCCCCTACAAACTTATAATGGGACCCAAGAATTTAGTTTGTCATAGAGACATGAAATTTGGTACACACATCTCTTATGTCATGACGAGCATAAAAGCCAATGACAACCACCCCCTATCTATAAATGTGTTGCCATAGCAACATCCCAAATATGTGGAAAAAGTCAATGGGAAGTGAAAATTTTAGTTTGTCGTAGGCAAATGAAACTTGGTACACACATAAAGTATGGGCTTATGAACAAAAAAGCCAAAGGGGACCACACCCTATCACACACGGGAAGGCAGCCATTTTAAATTGAAGATGTGAACCGACTTAGAATACAACCTCTCTTTTAAAAAACAACAGAAAATAGCTGCTTCATTCCACAGACACCAAACTTGGGCAAAATGAGCTAAACACATGTGTGTAAAATAGAAAGGCGTTTTTCTTGTCGTTTTTGCTCGAGTTATATATTTTTTTATTATAATTTGGTATATATTTTTTTTATTATAATTTTTCTGCAAAATGATTTTCAATTTGACCCAGTAAACGTGCAACTAAAAGTCATTTTTATTGGTCCCAGACTTCAAGCCCGGCAAAAATTTATGTATTTGAAGTCCCCGGAAAAAAAATATGAAAAATGACTCAGTGGCGACCCCTACAAAAGTCAAAATACATTGGTTCTATGGAAAGTGAAAGTAACTTTTTTCCAATGTAGAAATACAAAACTTGGTACATCCATAGGACACCTCAGGGCAAACAGAAAAGTTTATTACAGCCATACCGTAAACTCAACAGAAAATCTACTTTGTTGGATGGAATGCGTGACCACCTAAATTGCACCCCTTCTGTCTAAAGGCTTTTCATCTAAACAGCTCCAAATTTGGTGAGTATCATTTAGACACGTGTGCAAAAAAAAGTTATCAATTTGTTTTTTGATACATTTGTGGCTGTGGTCGTAATGAGTCTGTGAAGAGGCAACCTTTGGGAAATAAATGCCATTTCCCAATTGCCAGGATCCTTCCTTTAGAGGAGGCCCCTCCAGAGCCACGGCTAGAGTCTTAGAAAACTCCTCAGAATCCTTTGGAACTTGTAACCTTGTACTTTTAGACAAGTTATATTTACATTTTGCCTTTTTAAACAGGGGGGTGCAGCGATTCCTGAGTCATCTCAAATCTCCAGCCAGTACTTTGTTTTTCTCGCCTTAGCCCAAGTATAATCTATTATTTTCAAAGGTTCAGACAGCTCCCAGGAAAACCAGGAATTGTGGAGACCTTTAACTCTAAATTACAAGGTGGTGTAACAGGCCCCAGCAGTAACACAGGCCCGGTTATTTGACATTACCGTGAAGTTTACGCTTTAAAGCACGAAATGCAATCCTCCGAGTGCATGTGTCCCCGCGGTCTCAAGGGAGGCGAGGGCCTTTATCGCCGCTTGCGGCTTTAATTTATTTTCTATTTTGTCATTTTATTGGCTCAATATTGATGCTCCTGCTTCATACGGTATTGTTCAAAATAATAGCAGTACAATGTGACAAACCAGAATAATCCAGGTTTTTAGTATATTTTTTATTGCTAAGTGGTAAACAAGTTCCCAGTAGGTGCAGTAGATTCTCAGAAAACAAACAAGACCCAGCATTCATGATATGCACGCTTATAAGGCTGTGCAATTGGGCAATTAGTTGAAGGGGTGTGTTAGCATATAGTGTCTGCCGTTGACTGTATGAACTCAAACTATTTTGTACGACTTCCGCTTTGGCATCCGATGGAGTGAGACGGGCGGATTCGGGTGCGCCTGCATAGTTCACTAAAATAACCCCCAGGGTGTCGGACGGATTTGTGAACATATTTTGCTTATTTTATCTCACTCGAACACTGATATGCCTCCAAAACCTAAACCTGCACATAATTTAGCAGGGGCGGCCTGTTTCTGAGGCTGCGTCCTCGGACTCCGCGACCCCCTCTCCTCGGGGCTGTGCCGCTGGCCTCCCGAGCATTTCCCCAGCAGACTTAAGGTCTGCCCTTCAAGAACAAATGCCCGGTTTCAAGAAAGAGCTCCAGCTTGCTATGGCTGAAAGTATGAGGCAAATGCAATCAGAATTGCTGAGTGTTAAGACTGAACTAAGTGCTAGCTTAGCGGGTATCAACACGGAGATCAACACATTGAAAAGCACTGTAAGTGACATGGAAGGCTCCTTATCGGCCTGCACGGATGATGTGACCTCACTTCAAAATAAAGTGGAGAGCCTTTCAGCCCAGTGTATCTCTCTAGAGAATAAATGTGAAGACCTAGAGGCGAGGTCCTGCCGCAATAACATTCGAATTATAGGGCTAACAGAGGACCACGGCCCGATCACTGCGCTCATGATCTCTGCCCTGCTTAAGGAGGCCTTCGACCTTGCTGACGAGCCTGTTGTGGACCACGCACATCGCTCTCTACAACCGAAACCTAAACCCGGCGAACGTCCCCGGCCTATTATTGCAGGATTACACTACTATGCAGACAGTGTGGACATTCTAAGATGAGACAGAGCTCAGCAACGGGTCAAGATCAAGGACACGTCCATCTCTGCGTTCCCTGACTTGACAACAGACGTGCGTTTCGGTCTCCTGTATCCAGCCTGTCTTCGGATAACGAGCGGAGATGTCACAAAAAAGTTCACCAGGGGAGACCGGCATCTTCGTAAAAACTCTCAAATAGTGTGCCTGTTGACGTAGTGGGCATATTAACCATCTGATAAAGCGAGATTACTGTTTTGCAGGAGCCCTGTTAAAGTTTATAGCAGTAAGTAGATTACCGTTGGGCCTGAAGCCTGAAGTTGGGACTGTTCTTTCAATTTGGCTCCATGTGGAGTCTGCACTGGTGCCCTATCATTTGGGGATGGGGCAGTGGTAGGCGCTATAGGGGGTGGGGGGCAAGTTTGTGTTTGGTGTTTAATGTTCTACTTATCTTTTCATTTATTTATTTTTACATTTCGCTTATCTGTTTATTTTTTACTTTCTCTTTCTTTTTCCTTTCACCCTCGAGGGGTGGGGTGGAGACTGTGGCTGACCTGTGAAATTTCTCAGTTGGAATATTAAAAGCTTGGGCGGTGCAGTTAAGCGGTCGAGAGTGTTCTCCCATTTGAAACGATTAAACGCCTGATGTTGTTTTTTTACAGGAAACCCATATGAGAACCAAAGATCAAGTCAGACTGAAATGTCCCTGGGTTGCTGAAGTTTTCCATTCTAGTTTCAACTCTAAGGCCAGAGGGGTTGCTATCCTGGTAAATCATCTCCATTCACACTGTCCAAAATCATCTCGGATAAGGGAAGGTATTTGATTATTTTAGGGATTCTATTTGTCCCTGTTGTAATGGTAAATGTTTACGCTCCAAATTTTGACAGCCCTACCTTTATGAATAAGCTGTTAGAAAATCTCCCTTCTCTGAATGATCATTGTCTGATTTTTGGAGGAGATATGAACCGTGCTATTGATCCTCAAATTGACCGTTCTAAACCTGGCTCTACTCAATCAGTAATGGATAAAACTCTAAGCAATTTCATGAGTGGTAACGGCTGTGTTGACCCCTGGAGATTCCGTTATCCAACGGGCAAACAATATTCTTTTTACTCACATGTACATCAAAAATTTTCCGCATAGATTACTACTTTATAGATGCAAATTTAATGCCTAAAGTAACTGATGTTGCAGATCACCCTGTTATTATATCAGACCATGCTCCTGTGTCTATAGACATTCAACTTTCACAAGGACCTCGATATCCCACCCAATGGAGATTTAAAACATTGCTATTGGCAGATGGTAAATTCCATGAATTCTTTACAAATGTGATCGATGATTTCATCACTCTTAATCAGTCTGAATCAGAACCAATTTCAGCTGCACTGTTGTGGGAATCTTAGGAGGCCAGATCATCTCGTACTCTGCACAGTTGGGAAAATTACGTGCATCAACTTTTCAAACGCTCTCTTCTGACCTAGCCTCTGTAGACACTGAGATTCTTCCGAAAGCTTTAGCCCACCGTCTGGAAAAGATGCTTACAACTATTATTTCTAAGGAGCAGACTAGATTTATTAAAGGGTGCCAACTCTTCTACAATATACAAACTCTACTTAATGTAATATATTCTAAAGAAACTGTAATAACACCTGAAGTAGTGATATCAAGCGATGCAGAAAAGGCATTCGACAGAGTTGAATGGGATTATTTGTTTGCAGTTTTGACAAAATTTTGATTTGGCACAGGGTATATATCATGGATTCGACTCCTATACACACTACCATGCGCAAGTATAATTACTAATAATGTCAAGTCAGATTATTTCTTCCTAAATATAGGCTGCAGGCCGGGTTGTCCCCTGTCCCCTCTTTTATTTTCTCTATCTATCTGAGGTTGTCTTCTATTTTTAAAGGTATTTCCCGGTTGTGTACAGAGTTCAGACTTTCACTATATGCAGATGACTTATTAATGTATATTTCGAACCTTGTAGATTCAAGTCCCGTTAGTCTGTCTTTCTTTTACAGATTTGGCCTGTTCTCAGGGTACAGGATTAACGAAAAGTTAATGCTTCCCTGTCAATAAATTAGCAACACAACTATCACAATCTGACATTCCTTTTAAACTAAGCCCTTCTGGGTTTTGGTATTTGGGGGTCAATGTAGCCAGGACGTTTAAGTCCCTCTACTCTGCAAATTTTTCTGCCCTCCTCACTGAGGTAAAGGCAGATCTTCAAAGGTGGAGTGTTCTCCCTATCTCTCTGATAGAAAGAACTAATGTAATTAAGATGAATGTCCGACCAAAGTATTTGTTTTTATTTCAATGTCTACCTATTTTTATTTTATTTTTTTACCAAAAAGCTTTTTTAAGTCTATAGACAAGACCATCTCTTATTTTTTGTGGAATAGCAGGACACCAAGGATTGCTCAAAAAGTACTCAAAAATTGTAAATTTATTTTATTTTCAACTCAACTACTGGGCAGTGAATATTAACAGAATTACATTCTGGTCAAAATCTAGTGATTTACCCTGGTGTCAATTGGAAGCACCGTCATGTCCATCATCCTCTTTACTTGCTTTACTGACTGATTCAGTCACAGTCAGCCCCTCTGGCCTTACCTGACACCCAGTTGTTATCAACACTCTTAAGACATGGTTTCAGTTCAGAAAGCACTTTAAATATACCCAGGCTTCTTTGTTAACTCCACTGCAGAAAAAACATTTGTTCAAACCTGCATTTACTGATCCTGTCTTTGCCTTATGGCAGGATAAGGGCTTAAGTGTTTTAAAAATCTCTATAGAGACGGTGTGTTTTGTTCCTTTATGGAGTTGGTTGATGAATATGATCTCCCATCCACCCATCTATTTAGGTACTTCCAGGTGAGAAGTTGTGCTAAGTCCTTGTTCCCATCTTTCCCTCACCTCTCTCCTAAACAAGAATGAACTGGATGAATGAATGGGATGAACTTTTACAGTTAAATCCCTTCCAGAAATCTCTTATCTCAAAAATTTCTAATACTATTCAATCCTTATGATGGTTTTGCAACCATCAAAACAAGGGAGGCCTGGGAGCGTGAACTGGGATTGATTTTTGATAAACAGTGGTAAGATTTCGCTTTGAGAGTGATTCACAGGAGCTCCATCTGTGCCCGTCTTACACTGGTCCAGTTTAAAATGCTATTTAGATGTAATTTCTCCAAAACAAGATTGTCACAGATGTTTCTAAGTACAGTGGATGTCTGTGATAGATGTGCTGGATCACCTTGTAATCTTACCCACATGTTCTTCACCTGCCCGGCCCTTTCAAATTTCTTTTTATTTTCACACTATGTCTAAGGCGGGGGTACTTAATAGGCGGACCGCGGTCCGGATCCGGACCTCGAGAGGCTTTGATCTGGACCGCAAGACATTATTCATAATTACAAGCGCATTGTGTAAAACATATTTTTGAACCGGCACTTCTAGGACAGCTACGTCTACACGCACGGGTCCTCAGGTTACTATGGTTACGGACAGAGCAGCGGGAAATTTTAACATGTTTAGCGCAAGCCTCTCCCATGGAACCTCTAAAATGGTCCTCGTGTAAGGGCGCCGCCATACGGTGATTTTACAGCAAAATACAGCAATATACCTCCGTCCACCAGAGGGCAGGCTCCAAAAGCGGAAATATAAGGAGAAACCCAATGGCGACTTTACAAGAGTAAAACTCATGTTTACAGCCTGGTACAAAAGATGGCTCCGGTCTCTAGAGCTAAGTTTTTACTACATGACAACTCTGGGGGGGGGTGAATTTTTGATTAATATGTTTGTTTATGCTATCTAAAAACTATTGTTTTACTATGGAAAAAGCCCGGATGTAACGGCCATTTTATTGCCCATTCGTAATGACAATATTGGTGACCAATGGGCGGATATCATCCATATTTATACAATCTATGGTTTGGCGTAGCCTGATAATGCGTTAGAAATGACTAAAATCTAAAAGCTGAGCCTTGGCAAAACATAACGAAGATTCACTGACGTTATGGCCGGAGAGGGAAAGTTTATTTTAGTTTATTCAGCTCCTCAGCTCCTTGTCAGTGTCAACAGCCCTTTATCCTCTAGTCCCGACTGCTTTGATAATCAGAGAATGAATCCAGAACTGAACCAGGACTGGACAGTTTTCATGTCAGGATTAAAAAGACTCAGCTCAGAGGGAAGTGAGAACGTCTAATGTGGTGAGTTGTACATTTGTCTGTCAACTTCTTTATTCTGTTGTAAGTTAGGTACTTGACTCGTTTGTCGCATATTTGACCTAATTTACAAACGTGAGTAATTAGCATTCACGTTCTTTTGAACCTAACATGTGTTTATTTGGGTGATTAAAAACAGAAAAGGTGTGAAAGGAGGGTTTAGAGATGAGTGACACAGGTTAAGTCTTCTTTAAGTTGTGTCAGTTTCTGTGTGAATCCTAAATCCTGTTACAGAACTAATCATAAGCATTTTAATTAAAATGTTACCCCACACAGGGAAAATACAGGAAATAAATCTTTCTATTCTAAATTTTGTTTTAAGATAAACCTGCAAATTAAACAGTAACAGTTAATTATTGGCAAAAGCTAATGCTAAAGAAATGCTCAGTGCTTTTTCCCTTGTTCCTGTTGTTTTCAGAGGAATGACAATAGAAAGAGATCAATTATGACAGGCATCTTTGTCATATTTGTTTAACAAATATGTTTTGGCTTGATTTGATGATTTTGTATTTAAAATGTTCTTATACATGTTTTAAAGGACTATTAGGCATTATATGCAGGATTCCAGGCTGTTGTCAATAAACAACCAGGTCCTGAGCTTTAGCCTCTTTTGATTTTGTAGTATTTTCCTTTTGTCTGTGAGCTGTGTTTGGTGAAAGCTCATCCTCCTCATGGAAACAAAGAATAAAATACAGAAAACAGTGGATTATCAACATTCATCTGCATTTTGTTAAAGAATTATATTCAAACACATATCCTTTTATTTAAACACTTAACCTCACGGTGAGGAAAGTTACTAAGCGGACCTCGGCTGATTTTAATTGAGGACCCCTGGTCTAAGGTATTCTCGGCCGACTCCTGTCTTTCTGTGAGGAGTCTGCATGTCCTCCACATGTTACCGTGGGTTCTCTCCGGGTACTCCGGCTTCCTCCCACCATCCAAAGACACGTACACACGTGGACAAAATTGTTGGTACCCTTCGGTCAATGAAAGAAAAACTCACAATGGTCACAGAAAAAACTTTATTCTGACAAAAGTAATAAAAAATAAAAATTCTATGAATGTTAACCAATGAAAGTCAGACATTGCTTTTCAACCATGCTTCAACGGAATTATTTAAAAAAATAAACTCATGGAACAGGCCTGGACAAAATTGATGGTACCCCTAGAAAAGACTGTAAATAATGTGACCAAATGGACATGTTAATTCAAGGTGTGTGCACTAATTAGCATCACAGGTGTGTACAATCTTGTAATCAGTCAGTGGGCCTATTTATAGGGCTTCAGGTAGTCACTGTGTTGTCTGGTGACATGGTGTGTACCACACTCAACATGGACCAGAGGAAGTGAAAGAAAGAGTTGTCGCAGGAGAATAGAAAGAAAATTATAGACAAGCATGATAAAGGTAAAGGCTATAAGACCATCTCCAAGCAGCTAGATGTTCCTGTGACTACAGTTGCACATATTATTCAGAAATTTAAGATCCATGGGACTGTAGCCCTGGACGTGGCCGCAGGAGGAAAATTGATGACAAATCAAAGAGACGAATAATCCGAATGGTAACAAAAGAGCCCAGAAAGACTTCTAAAGAGATCCAAGGTGAACTCCATGCTCAAGGAACATCAGTGTCAGATCGCACCATCCGTCGTTGTTTGAGCCAAAGTGGACTACATGGGAGACAACCAAGGAGGACACCATTGTTGAAAACAAATCATAAAAAAGCTAGACTGGAATATGCCAAACTACATGTTGACAAGCCACAAAGCTTCTGGGAGAATGTCCTATGGACAGATGAGACAAAAATGGAACGTTTTGCCAAGGCACATCAGCTCTATGTTCACAGACGGAAAAATGAAGCATATCAAGAAAAGAACACTGTCCCTACTGTCAAACATGGAGGAGGCTCTGTTATGTTCTGGGGCTGCTTTGCTGCATCTGGCACAGGGTGTCTTGAATCTGTGCAGGGTACAATGAAATCTGAAGACTATCAAGGGATTCTAGAGAGAAATGTTCTGGCCAGTGTCAGACAGCTTGGTCTCAGTCACAGGTCATGGGTCTTGCAACAGGACAATGACCCAAAACACAGCTAAAAACACCCAAGAATGGTTAAGAGGAAAACATTGGACTATTCTAAAGTGGCCTTCTATGAGCCCTGACCTCAATCCTATTGAGCATCTTTGGAAGGAGCTGAAACATGCCGTCTGGAAAAGACACCCTTCAAACCGGAAACAACTGGAGCAGTTTGCTCATGAGGAGTGGGCCAAAATACCTGCTGAGAGGTGCAGAAGTCTCATTGACAGTTACAGGAATCGTCTGATTGCAGTGATGGCCTCAAAAGGTTGTGCAACAAAATATTAAGTTAGGGGTACCAACAATTTTGTCTAGGCCTGTTCCATGAGTTTATTTTTTTTAATAATTCCGTTGAATCATGGTTGAAAAGCAATGTCTGACTTTCATTGGTTAACATTCATAGAATTTTTATTTATTATTACTTTTGTCAGAATAAAGTTTTTTCTGTGACCATTGTGAGTTTTTCTTTCATTGACCGAAGGGTACCAACAATTCTGTCCACGTGTGTATGTATAGGTTAATTGGCAAATCTAAAGTGTCCCTAGTGAATGAATGTGAGAGTGAATGGTTGTTTGTCTGTCTCTAAATGTTAGCCCTGCGACTAACTGGCCACTGTCCAGGGTGTACCCCGCCTCAGGCCCAAAGCTGCTGGGATAGGCTCCAGTCACCCGCGACCCTAACGGGACTAAGCGGTAGAAAATGGATGAAAAAATTAATGAATGAACTATGTCTAAGGTTCTCTCAGTATCAGTCATGTAGCCATCTTTGGCCTTCCTGAGGAATGCACACAGTATTCATCAGCACAGTTGGAGGTTTTTGCTTTCACCTCCCTAATTGCTCTCTCTTCTGTGTTATTGTTCTATTGCAATAATGTTACAAAATATGAAAAAAAAAAATTAATAAAATAAAAAACTATTTTGTACAAACGGTTTTGTTTCTAGGATTAAGCAATCCTGTAAATCACTAAACTAATATTTAGTTGTATGACCATAGTTCTTTAAAACTGCTTCACATCTGTGTGACACCAACTTATGGCACCTCTCAGCTGTTATTCCACTACATGATGCTTTAACAACATTTCACATTTCATTTACATTTCTTGGTTTTGCTTCAGAAACAACTTCTCGATTGGATAAAGGTCCGGGGATTGGGCTGGCCACTCCATAACATTAATTTTGTTGGTTTGGAACCAAGACTTTGCTTGTTTACTAGTGTGTTTGGGGTCATTGTCTTGTTGAAACAACTATATCAAGGGCATGTCCTCTTCAGCATAAGGCAACAGGACCTCTTCAAGTATTTTGACAAATGCAAACTGATCCATGATCCTTGGTATGTGATAAATAGGCCCAACACCATAGTAGGAGAAACATGCCCATATCATGATGCTTGCTTCACTGTCTTCACTGTGTACTGTGGCTTGAATTCAGAGTTTGGGGGTCGTCTCACAAACTGTCTGTGGCCCTTGGGCCCAAAAAGAACAGTTTTACTCTCATTAGTCCTCCATTTCTCTTTAGGCCAGTTGATGTGTTCCTTAAATATGTGGAGTGCAATAAGTAATGAGTCAGGAGACGGAGATGCGTCGAGTCAGCTTTACTAACCAGTTCAATAATCACACCAACTGTACAGCAAGCAATATATATATATATGCCTCTCTACAACGTCAACCCGGTACTTCCTCTCTCGGAAAACCCGCTCCCTTAAAGGGAACGCGTCTGGGTGAATGTGTCATACAGTTTCACTTGTAGGTCACCACAACACTGCTATTTTTTTAAACACACCCCTTTCAACTAATTGCACAGCCTTAAGAAGGTGCATATCATGAATGCTGGGTCTTGTTTGTTTTCTGAGAATCTACTGCACCTACTGGTAACTTGTTTGCCTCTTAGCAATAAAAAATATACTAAAAACCTGGATTATTCTGTTAGTCAAATTGTACTGCTATTATTTTGAACAATACTGTATGCTCTGTGGCGCAGCTGGGTCTGCAGTGAACAGAGGTTTGTTTAATTATGTTCGTGTACATAGCGAACTTTGGTCTTGATGTGAGAAAACCAAAATTGAAAAACAGCTTTTTCCGATTTTCTATTAAATACAACTGGATAATTAACATTGTGAAATGTACAGTGGTATGAAAAAGTATCTGAAGCCTTTGGAATTTCTCATTTCTGCATTAAATCACCATCAAATGTGATCTGATCTTTGTCAAAATGACACAAATGAAAAAACAGTGTCTGCTTTAACTAAAACCACCCAAATATTTATAGGTTTAGCACTTTTTACCAAACAGTCAGGGGTGTGTCCAATCACTGACGAGTGGCTTAAAGCTGCCCTGCTCACTATAAAACACACACCTAGTAAGCATTGTCTGATGTGCACCATGGCTCGCTCAAAATAGCTTTCTGAAGACGTGCGATCAAGAATTGTTGATTTGTATAAAGCTGGGAAAGGTTACAAAACCATCTCTAAAAGTCTGGATGTTCATCAATCACAGTTAGAGAAATTGTCTACAAATGGAGAGAGTTTGGCACTGTTGCTTCTCTCCCAAGGAGTGGCCGTCCATCAAAAATGACAACAAGAGTTCAGCGCAGAATACTCAGAATACAGAATACTACAGAGAGCATGTTATCCTCATTAAAATATGAAAACCTATAACTGTTTGGGTGGTTTTAGTTAAAGCAGACACTGTTTTTTCATTCGTGACATCACATTTGATGGTAATTTTATTCAGAAATGTGAGAAATTCCAAAGGCTTCAGATACCTTTTTATGCCACTGTAAAGGTTTGCCTTGGGGCTACACCGACCCAAGAGCTATGAACCATTCTCACGTCACAGTCCGTTATAATGACATTGCTACGTTCTTGTTTGGCAAAAAGTGGTTGGCACTGCCATAGAAAAGTATTATGCTCATTTAAAATTTTCACATTTTGTGCCTCTAGCCCAAGCCTCTCTCAAACCCTTGAACCCCTTAAAAGTTCCTTGACTAAGGGTGCCACCATACAGCAATATACAGCGATATACCGCTATAGGGTAGGCTCCAAATGCGATAATATAAGGAGAAACCCAATGGCGACTTTACAAGTGTAAAAATCATGTTTACAGCCTGGTACAAAAGATGGCTCCAGTCTCTAGAGCTAAGTTTTTAATACATGACAACTCTGGGGGGGAGGGGGTTTGATTAATACGTCAGTTTATGCTATCTGAAAACTATGCAGTAAAAGCGGAAAAGCCCGGATGTAACAACCATTTTATTGCCCTGTGGTAACGACAATATTGGGGAATAGGGGGGCAATGGGCAGAAAATGTCCATATTTTATACAGTCATTGCTTTAGCATCAACAAAACAATGAATCTGAATATCCTTACTTTAACCACAGAGCAGTGATACAGTAAAACTAATGTGGATAAAAGTTCCACTATTCTGTGTGGGTATTTTATTAATTTTTTTTTCTTTTCTCTGAAGAGCAATAATCTACACTACACTGTAAAGTGTATAATAAAGGCTCATTTAAACATTTCATGAAGTGTACACTGTTAAATCTACCACAGCTAATGAATCAAGCAGACGCATATTTGTTGCCCTTTTGAGATCATCCTCACACTCCATGCCGCTGGGTAAGTCCGAGTTTCTGGGTGCAAAGTCCCGTTTTACCCCATGTGGAGCAAGGATCAATACCAGCGCACATGAGCCCATACAGTGAGGAACCAGGACCTGGATTTGGATCTGACTGAACAGTGAAAGAACTTAAGCTCAGCCTCAGGAGAGCTGTTCTGGACAAACTCTTTACGTGGAAATAAAGTGCATTTCTTCAGAAAAAGACACAAATGAAAATGGATTTCATTCCAATGTTTAGCGGAGTGATTAAACTTGGTTATGTTCTTGGCGATCATAACAAGGCTTTGGTGGTTTTTATATTGCTGTGTTTCTTGCTTATTCACAGTGTAAGCTTATACCTGAACTTTAGTCATTTCTTTCATTTCTGATGAAAACAGGCTGAATTGAATCATAAAAACATAAGTTGCCTCATTGCTAATTTGCATATTTAACGAAAGACAGCGAAATCCCAAACACTTTTTAAGAGGTTAGTTTAATTCATTCCAGTAGTGTATGTAATGTATTTCAGCTCGTTTTTGTCTTAATTTCACAGTGTTTCAACGCCATACAGCGATGCCCTGCTCCAGGATTAGCGTTAGTTATTGAGTCGGGAATCTCATGGTTACTGATGCGTTGAATTCACTGGAATTTTTTATTTTTATTATTATTTACTCGTTTGGCTTGTTTGCATTAATGCTAGATTTTTCATGTATCCGTGTGAAATATATTAGCATTAATGCTGTTGGATCTTTCAATGAATTGTCTCCATCCTTAATGAAGCCGATGAGCCACATTTTACTCTGTTGCCTATTTTTTACTAAGACAGTCTCTCATAATGTTTGCAGTTACAAACATTATGTTAGCAGATTAGCCCCAATGAGCCGAGTGAAGTGAACTGTCATAGCTGTGAGCTGTGAACATTTGTTTCAATACTTCAGTGATGTAAGAGAGACAAATTTGTGTTGGGGCTGTGTATCTTTAATATAGATATTCTTAATTATACACTTGTAGCGAACTAGTTACATAAATATATTTATCAGATTAATTTTAATAATTTCAATTACTAACTTTGATTCATTCATTCATTTTCTACCGCTTGGTCCCATTGCGGGTGACTGGAGCCAATCCCAGCAGCTTTGGGCCTGAGGCGGGGTACATCCTGGACAATGGCCAGTTAGACGCAGGGCTGACATTTAGAGACAGACAGTGACAGACAACCATTAACTCTCACATTCATTTACTAGAGACACTTTAGAATTGTCAATTAACCTATACATGCATGTCTTTGGACGGTGGGAGGAAGCCGGAGTACCCGGAGAGAACCCACAGTAACATGTGACATGCAGATTCCTCACAGAAAGACCGGAGTTGGCCGGGTTTTGAACTCACAACCTTCTTGCTGTGAGGCAGGAGTGCTAACCACTCTGCCACGTGCACCCCATTAACTTTGAAACAGAAACAGTTAGGTTTAGTCTAGTCTTATTAATCTAAAGGTAGGGAATTCTTCTGGTTTTCGAATATAACTTAATATAAACAGAGAAACATTAATGTCTTTTATGGGATTTTATTAAAAATTACACAAATGAACAATGGTTAATAAAATGATGGTAACATTGACACAACAAGGGATAAACACAGGGATAAACATTTGCTTTCAGAGGGTATTGTGTTTAGATATGTTAATCTATATTATTGAAACTTAACAAAAGGGGAATTTGAGGGAAGCAGCTTGTTCTACCAAGTCAGTGCTTTAACAGACTACGTTTTTGTGACGCCAGGCTTTGTTTGTGCCACGTGCAAAACTCACTCTGGTCTTGGGATTGGTGCAGGGAGACAAGTTCCAAAGTGTCCTCCAGAATTTGGCGCGTCCTTCCTGGTTCCGAAAGGTAGTGTGGTCGTAACGTGCACGCCGCTCCAGACGGGTCGCTGTGCGGCGATGTAGCGTTGAGGCGGAAACGGTCTGTTAAAGCTAGCTAGCTCTAGCTCTAGTCTTAGAGGTAGACTTTCACTGGTTCAAACTTGCTTCTGCGAGTGCTCGTTTGGTGAGGGCAAACGCGTGAGCAGGCACGGTCTTTAAAAACAAAAAGGCCAAAATAACTTCTGTCTGTTAGCAGGCTTGGAGGAAGCATTTTTAGCAGCCGTTTGAAGGAGGAAAACTTTGCGTAGCAAGCTAAGCTTCCAGGCCTCAAACAAAGAAACTCCACTCGTTTCCACGAGGCCCGAAGCTTTGGTTGCGGAGACGGGACGGTCCAGGGTGGACCGCAGGTAGACACAGGATCAGAGAGAGGCAGAGAAGAGATTAGAAGAAGAAATTAAGTTTTACAAACATTCCATGCTTCGCGATGTATTTGTTGGGTTTTTCATAAAACACACAAACATTCGTACTTGTAGGATGGTACAGATAAAATGCATATGTGAGAATATTATGGGAACATTCATTACATTTCATTAAAACAAAACGGAAACCTTAAACTGGGGTCAGGAGCCATTCTGCCTGGTTACCCTCCGCTTCCTGGAAAGAACAGTATAAACAGCACAATATCTTAATAATCCTTTAATGGAAAAAACACGAAAATGTCCTTCTTGGGTGAGCAGAGTCATTCGTCCATTTGACCACTAGGAGGTAGTGTGTGATCAGTCTCAAAGGCTATGATCAAAGCATTCCTATGTTCTTTAGGATGGATAAAGAAGGTTCTGGGTAAAGCTGAATCAACAACTTTATCTCCAAGAATTTACGGTTATTTGACATGGCGCCAGGATTCTGTCCTGGTCCTGAGTCCTTTTGGCCTGATAGTGAAAACAAACAGTTGTTAATCTTGAAAACTTCTTAGTCTTACAACAGATGTTACTGTGTGTGTGGAATTCTGGAGACTGATCTGCTACACGCTATAATAGAGGCTTTTTTCCAACCAATGTTGCGGCGGCAACAAAAAAGTCACTTGACTAAGAACGGTCCATAAACTGTGGCCATAAAGAGCACCGCAGGTCTGGAGCAGAACCAGTATAGCCATGTTTGTGGCTCCAGTGCTCCAGACCCGCGGCGCACTTAGCCACAGTTTATCTAGCTCTTCTATCGTATTGCCTTCCATGGCTAGCTAGCCATGTTTGATTTCCTTCTATATGATATGTTTACACTCACCTAAAGGATTATTAAGAACACCATACTAATACTGTGTTTGACCCCCTTTCGCCTTCAGAACTGCCTTAATTGTACGTGGCATTGATTCAACAAGGTGCTGAAAGCATTCTTTAGCAATGTTGGCCCATATTGATAGGATAGCATCTTGTAGTTGATGGAGATTTGTGGGATGCACATCCAGGGCACAACGCTCCCGTTCCACCACATCCCAAAGATGCTCTATTGGATTGAGATCTGGTGTCTGTGGGGGCCATTTTAGTACAGTGAACTCATTGTCATGTTCAAGAAACTAATTTGAAATGATTCGAGCTTGGGTCTGCTCTCTGCTGTGGATTAGACAGGAGATTGTGCCACGCCTGGTGTCACCGGTGGAGCTGGTGTGGAGGAGTCTTGTGCTTAAGAAAATGCAAACTTGCTGCTGGTCTGCCATAGGACTTCTGGAGTACTGATGCCTGACTGTGATAGAACACCCTGCTATACCACGTTTCCTATTGTAGTGTTTCTATAGTGATGGCATTATAATGACAGTATTAGGAAAGGGTTTAATTCATTTGGGACACCACTGAAGGCCTGGGTGCCAAATGCACAACCCACAACTCCATTGTACTCATAACAAAAACATTAATAAATACTTACATTTTATAAATATAAATCCTTTTTTGTGGGCAAAACTTCTGAAGCAGGTATGTTTTTTTGTGTTTTCAAACCGTTTCAATTTGAGCAAAAGCCAGAGTTGTCGCTGTCACTTCTTTCGGTTCACTGAGCTGTCGCTAAAAGAGGCACTGACTAATCAAAAACCGCAACCAAAAAAAAAAAAACGGGCTGACCCCAATTTACACCCAAAGCGTTGAGTTACTGGAGCGTTGCGTCTCACTTTTGTGAACTGTTTTCTTTATTAGTCAGTCTGACAATTTACACCGGCTGCGTTTTAGAAGCGTCTCGACGTGACGCCACGCTATCAATAGGTTGGACTTCTATTTTTCGATTGGCTTGCCGTCAATCTGTCAACCAAGTTTTAAAATAAACTTCCGCTACGCTATTAAAATAAAAGCTCACTAAAACATAATGGTGACATAAAAATCACCCTTTTGGTAGTTTGTGTTGTCTGATCACCGAGCAAGCTCAATTGTAGCAAAAACTACCGTAAATATGCTACAACATTTTATATAACTTTTCATTTAAACTAACAGATAAAAAAATACAATATAGTGCAACAAACATAATATGGGAGTACATACTGTAGCTTAGCCATTTGAAAAAGCAAGTCGGCAAAAGAGAGGGGGCTTCTCAACCTCAGTTAAAAAAATTAGTGTTTCAAATGGGTAAAACCTTGTCTGAGGCCGTATCCTACAACCTCCTTACAGACGCATACAGCATCAGTTTCTGCGTACCCTGTCTTACACAAGGAGGAGAAAATATTAGAAATGGTGTAGCAGAAAAAAGTCAGTTGCTACAGAGGTTACTCATGGATTGAACAATGTTAAGGTTTGGTCTTAACATTAGCTTTTCATTTTTTTTTTTTTTTCATTTTTTTTTAAATCAAGTTTAAGTTGATAAGATTTTGAGTTATATTATTATAAAGTAAGCAATTATGTGGCTTTGTTATAGTAGTAGATTAAATCTTTTAATCAAAATTCTTGTTGCTGTGAAGTATTTGGTGATTTTATTTGTATTTATTAAATTCAGTTTTGTGTAGCCTACAGGCCTGGCTGGATAAATGTTGCTATAATAGAATAAAAATCCTCACATTATAATTATTTTATATTTTTATTTTTATATTAAGTTTCACAAAACAAACCCAGCAGTTGGGCCAGTCTATCAGGAACTCCCGGGCCATTTTTTCTCCCCAGTCCGCCACTGCTCTTACAGGTCAAATGACGGGATTGAGGAGGTCTTCAAAGCCATGATTCCTGACTTGGGGCTTGTTCAAACATTTACGTGTGGTGAAGAGCAGATACAGTATATAGCCAAGTTTGGTCTGGCACTATATTTAAAAGAAGAACTAAGAGCGGATACACACACATATTCATACACGTCTGTGTGTTTATTTCCATCGCAGGTTTGGTCTTAAATTTCATGTAAGGTGGTATTAAAAAGTTCATAAAAAGTCTTAACTTTAACTTGTTCATATCTGTAGTAACCCTGACACCATTCCTACTGTGAAACATGGAGGTGGATTGCTGATGTTTTGGGAATGTGTGAACTACACAGGACAGCAAGATAAATGCAGCATGTTATCAGAAAATACTGGCGGGAAGGTTTGCACTTATTAGGACTCCAGTCAAAATTTTTTGTTTGACTAATATTTTTTATTTTGCATTTCTCAAAAGTATTGTTGTAATCTGTCTACACAAGTTGGTAATAACTTGGTAATACAAGAACGTCACTGTTGAATAGTGATTGAATATGTAATTAATTCAATAAAGAGAAGTGGGTTATTTTTAAGGCAAGAAATTGTGTATTGTTATATTATGAGTACAGAGGAACACCAGAGTAAATGGCCAAACACATACATCACTTAGTACTTAAACCTTCACTTTTCTATCCTGCAGAATGGTGTGGCCGAGCGACATATTTGGCAATCCTTCAGAAGATGAGATCCAGACTCTACTGAACATCTATTTTAGACACCAGACCCTTGGTCAAACTGGAACTTTTGCTCTGGTGAGATCCGAGCAAGACCTGACAGAGGTCTCCTCCAAGCTAACCGAACTGAATTGGGAGATCAGGGACATGATTCGACAGGCTCAGGGCTACAGGGCTATCACAGCCTTCCTCCCAGACTCAAGAGTGTCAGGGTCCACTCTCTGACTGTATACTGAGTCCTCTGCTCCTTCTCCATAAACAAGGCTCTTTGAGGCTGCTGCTATCCTCTCAGTGAACAACACACATCACTTTTGAACTAGTCTTTCACAACCCAGACTCATCAGAATGTCAAAACACTGTTTCAATCGCATGAATAAATTTCCTGTTTATGCTGTTAATATTGTACTAATAATATTTCTCACCAAGTAGTCTCCTCTAAATGGGTTCACCAGCTTTTACTTGTAGCAAATGACTTACCAAAGTGAAGTGAGTGTCTTTTAGTTTTGTTGTTTTAATTCTTAAGGGAAAATCTGCAATCATTCACTGAAATTGAACACTTGCAATCTTGTACAGAATGCAAAAGTCTAAAATTAATGTATTGTAATGTCATTGCATTGGTTTAAAGCAACTATGTAGTTTTTTTAGGATATACACCCTCTAAGTGAGTTTGTGTGCAGAAATCCACATGGAACTGCTACATTCTTCCTTTACTGTAAACTGTGTTCTCGTGCACCCCCTTCCCACCTCGTGTTACATACATCACTTTTTGAGTTCTTACTGTAACATTGTCCTATTTAACAAGACAAAAAGAAGAGCCCAAGG
This sequence comes from Perccottus glenii, assembly GCA_024416835.2. NCBI lineage: Eukaryota > Metazoa > Chordata > Actinopteri > Gobiiformes > Odontobutidae > Perccottus > Perccottus glenii. The sequence goes on along the minus strand of CM044550.2, from coordinate 31,875,867 downwards.
AACATTTCATAAATTACTTATACGTTCCTGTTTAGAGACATGGGAAGTCCCATCTGTCTCTCTTTAGAGTGACTTGCCTCAGCATATCATAAAAAGTAAAACAAAAGTAGAATGACAGGAAATTTGGCACCACAGTGCAGCAATAATAGCAATAAAGAACGCACAGAAGGTGGTAAGCAAATTCAAAACCAAAAAGCACTGCTCTAGTTTGCATAAATAAACACAAATGTATAAATAGGTATTCAAGTACATGCAGAAATTAAACACATGCTGTCTTGTTATTTTTGTATACCTCTACACAAGTCATGTCATCAGTTTTTCATAGCTGTAATTTTAATTAAGGCTTTGTTTTTCAAGGGAAAAGTTGCTTATTGTTGCTTCATATCTACAGTATTGTTCAAAATAATAGCAGTACAATGTGACTAACCAGAATAATTCAGGTTTTTAGTTTTTTTATTGCTAAATGGCAAACAAGTTACCTGTAGGTGCAGTAGATTCTCAGAAAACAAACAAGACCCAGCATTCATGATATGCACGCTCTTAAGGTTGTGCAATTGGGCAATTAGTTGAAAGGGGTGTGTTCAAAAAAATAGCTGTATTTACAATACTGTAAATAATTTGCGCAGGACAAGGGAGCCTTTTTTACTTGGTCAAAGCAGCTGTTTTTGTGTGTGCCTATGTTTGTGTGTGTGTCTGTTTGGAGTTTAATCTGACTACCATTTTTTATTACATCATGGATCTACATTATAAAAATACATTACTACAAACCAAATATGCTGCAATACTGTAGTTAAGTGCCCCAGGCTACCAGCTACTTGTGGAATGTGTTACACTATTTGTGCAGCTTTTCAGCAACTACAGAAAATATATTAAATATATAATTAAACTGTTTATCAGAATTACGTACTTTTGTGAGATTAAAACAAAGCATTTATTTTATTTGGCTTAGTTTGGCCAACAATGCAGATTCTATTTAGTATAAATTATTGTAAATCTTTATGAACCAAAAATATATTTAAAGTGATTGTACATAGTGCAGTGGGGCTTTGTTCAGGCTGTATTTTGTAATCTTTTGCAGATAGAGTAAAAACCCTTGAGTGTTGTAAATACTACTGCCTTTGCAATTTACTGGTGTGAATGCTCTGTACATTTATGAAACAATAAAATAAAAACCTATTAACTGCTGACACTTGGGCCTTTGTTTTATTGTTTAATAGTTTGAGCACTACTGTATCATCTTGAGAAAAAACTGGAACTAGCCTGATCATTGTAGACCTGTGTGATAACCATTAGTAATTCAATTGGTGGGCTATTGCTGTGGTGACTCACTGGCCCTGTTTCAGAAGCAGATTTAGTCCAAACTCAGAGTATGTAAATCTGGAAAGAGGGAAACTCATGGTTTTTAGTTTCACAGAAAAGTCTGATCTAAAATACTTCCTATCCTTAGCTTTGTATACTGTGTTGGGCTTTAACAAACTAGTTTTGGTGCAGTTATGCTTTTTGCTACCTTGGGTTGTTAAAATTTCTTCCATTGTTTTTCTCAGTTGTAAGTTGCTTTGGATAAAAGCATCTGCTAAACTACTAAATGTAAATGTAAAATGTAAACTCTGAGTCAGTTACTGACTTACTCTGTGTGAACCTACCTGGGCCATGTTGTCTGCTACGAAGCCAGTTGGACCTATACAGTATGTCTCTCCTACAGCTAGACAAAACCTAACAATCCCTGTCTGGATCAGGGGGATCACAAAGCAGGTTATCAACTCTAGAGTTAACCCTGGATTCTCTAAAGTGGTCAAGCCATCCCCTTCCAAAACGATTTGAGAGTGCTCTATTTGATGTTTTGCGTTAACTACATGGAAACAGCGCCAAGATGCCCTCTTGAACTGATAAATGTCAAGTTTGTCAGTTAATATTACAATATTTATGATTCAGAAACTCAATTAATTTAAACCATATTTCAATTTTGCAACATAAACATTTTAAATATAAATGTTACAACATTGTTTTTGTTACTTCTATTCCTCAGATCTAGACAAAAATTTAAAAAGAATTTTGAAACAATCAATTTCAGGACAATTTAATGTAGCATTTAAAATAATAATAATAAAATGAAAATTCACAACTAGTGGCACTTTTAATCCAGGTTTATATAATTATAAAAACAAAAACTAGCAGTTGCCAAAGAGTCATTCTACTTCTGGTGAGTAACAGATTTCATAACAATCTGATGTAGCAATTCAAAATAAAAGCCCCCTGGAACTTCACAATTGATGGCATTTGTAAGTTCCAAGTTTATATAATTATAATATATAATTAAAGCCGCAAGCGGCGATAAAGGCCCTCGCCTCCCTTGAGACCGCGGGACACATGCACTCGGAGGATTGCATTTCGTGCTTTAAAGCGTAAACTTCACGGTAATGTCAAATAACTGGGCCTGTGCTACTGCTGGGGCCTGCTACACCACCTTGTAATTTAGAGTTAAAGGTCTCCACAATTCCTGGTTTTCCTGGGAGCTGTCTGAACCTTTGAAAATAATAGATTATGCTTGGGCTAAGGCAAGAAAAACAAAGTACTGGCTGGAGATTTGAGATGACTCAGGAATCGCTGCACCCCCCTGTTTAAAAAGGCAAAATGTAAATATAACTTGTCTAAAAGTACAAGGTTACAAGTTCCAAAGGATTCTGAGGAGTTTTCTAAGACTCTAGCCTTGGCTCTGGAGGGGCCTCCTCTAAATTAAGGATCCTGGCAATTGGGAAATGGCATTTATTTCCCAAAGAAATGGCTGCCTCTTCACAGACTCATTACGACCACAGCCACAAATATATAAAAAAACAAATTGATAACTTTTTTGTTACACGTGTCTAGATGATACTCACCAAATTTGGAGCTGTTTAGATGAAAAGCCTTTAGCACAAGGAGTGCGATTTAGGTGGTCATGCATTCCACCCAACATAGTAGATTTCCTGTTGAGTTTACGGTATGGCTGTAATAAACTTTTCTGTTTGCCCTGAGGTGTCCTATGGATGTACCAAGTTTTGTATTTCTACATTGGAAAAATTTACTTTCACTTTCCATAGGCACAATGTATTTTCATTTTCCAGGGGTCGCCACTGAGTCATTTTTCATTCGTTTTCCTCGGGGACTTCAAATACATACATTTTTTGCCAGGCTTGAATTTTGGGGCCAATAAATTTGACTTTTAGTTGCACCTTTACTGGGTCAAATTGAGGATCATTTTACAGTAAAATTATAATTTAAAAATATATAACTTGAGCAAAAACGTCAAGAAAAACGCCTGTCTATTTAACACACGTGTTTAGGTCATGTTGCCTAAGTTTGGTGTCTGTGGAATGAAGCAGCTATTTTTTGTTGTTTTTTAAAAAGGAGGTGTATTCTAAGTCGGTTCACATCTTCAATTCAAAATGGCCGCCTTCCCATGTGTGATAGGGTGTGGTCCCCATTGGCTTTTTTGTTCATAAGCCCATGCTGGATGTGTGTACCAAGTTTAATTTGCCTACGACAAACTAAAATTTTCACTTCCAATTGACTTTTTCCACATATTTGGGACGTTGCTATGGCAACACATTTATAGATAAATTGGTTGTCATTGGCTTTTATGCTTGTCATGACATAAGAGATGTGTGTACCAAATTTCATGTCTCTATGACAAACTAAATTCTTGGGTCCCATTATAAGTTTGTAGGGGGCGCTGGAGAGCCATTTCTAAAGATAACCCTTTTATTTACATATCTTTGTGTTCAGGTCATGAACGTGCACAAATGCCTTTTTGGGTCCAACTCGATCCGAGAAGGCGTTTGAGAGTTAAGAGACATTTTATTTTCACAAAAATGGCCACCTCGTTATAGGCTTGCCACACCCACACCCGATAAGATATCAAAAACAAAGTCACAACTTTGGTTGGCACACGTGTCTAGATGATACTCACCAAATTTGGGGCCATTTAGATTAAAACACAATGATTTGCATCTTTTGCGCAAAGTGCGATTTTAGTGGCAGCGTTTCACCCCACATGGCGGACTTCCTGTTGAGTTTATGGTGTGGCTGTCATAGACTTTTCTGTTTGCCCTGAGATGTCCTATGGATGTACCAAGTTTCATTTTTCTACGTTGGAAAAAAGTTTTTTTCACTTTCCATAGGCCCAATGTATTTTGACTTTTCTAGGGGCCGCCACTGAGTCATTTTTTGTATTTTTTTTGGGGGGGACTTCAAATACATAAATTTTTCGCCGAGCTTGAAGTCTGGGACCAATAAAAATGACTTTTCGTGCATGTTCACTGGGTCAAATTTAGGATCATTTTGCAGAAAAATAAATAAATAAATAAATAATACGAGCAAAAACAATAGGCCCTCCCGGTCATCACCGGCTCGGGCCTAAATATATATAGAAAAAATAACTTTGTCTTTCACCCTCTGCGGGTGGTTTCATCCTTCGAGCTTGGGTCCTCAGAGTCCTGGGAGCTTGAGTGTTCTGCCCAGTATCTTTGCTGTTCCTAGTACTGCACTTTTCTGGACCGAGATGTCTAGTGTTCTTCCAGGGATCTGCTGTAGCCACTCTTCCAGTTTGAGGGTTACTGCCCCGAGTGCTCCGATGACCACGGGCACCACTGTCGCCTTCACCTTCCAAGCCTTTTCCAGCTTTTCTCTGAGCCCTTGGTATTTTTCTAGTTACTCATGTTCCTTTTCCTTTTGTTGCAATCACTTGGTATTGCCACGTCAACCACAATGGCTTTCCTCTGCTGTTTGTCCACCACCACAATTTCTGGTTGGTTCGCCATTCTCTACCACTTTTGGAGGTGTTTCCCACTTTGACCTTGGGGTTTCCAGTCCGTACCCCGTGCAGATGTTCCTGTACACTATGCCAGCCACCTGGTTATGGCGCTCCATGTATGCTTTCCCTGCCAGCATCTTACACCCTGCAGTTAAGTGTTGGATTGTCTCAGGGGACAGTTTGCACAGCCAACACCTTGGGTCTTGTCTGGTGTGGTAGATTTGGGCCTCTATTGCTCTGGTGCTTAGGGCCTGCTCCTGTGCAGCCATGATGAGTGCCTCTGTGCTGTCCTTCAGTCCGGCCCGTTCTAGCCATTGGTAGGATTTCTTGATATCAGCCACTTCAGTTATGTTCCGGTGGTACCTCCCATGTAGGGGTTTGTCCTCCCATGATGGTCCCTCCTCCAGCTCCTCTTCCTCTGTTCCCCATTGCAGACATTCACTGACCACGTCATCTGTTGGGGCCTTATCTTTGATGTACTTGTGGATCTTAGATGTTTCATCCTGGATAGTGGCTCTTACACTCACTAGTCCACGGCCGCCTTCCTTACGGCTAGCGTACAGTCTCAGGGTGCTGGATTTGGGTGGTGAGAAGCTTTCGTGTCTTAATGTCTGTGGTCTGTATCTCTTCCTTTGGCCACCTTATTATTCCCGCAGGGTATCTGATCACTGGCAGGGCGTAGCTGTTTATTTCCTGTGCCTTGTTCTTGCCATTGAGCTGATTTAGGACTTAGGACTTAGACTTAGGACTTGCCTTACTCGTTGGAGGTATTTGGCAGTTGAGGTTTTCCTTGTTACCTCTTCGAGGTTGCCTGTGGTATTCCAAGGTACTTGTAACCATCCTCAATGTCTGCTATTGTTCCTTCCGGGAGACCCCTTCTGAGTTGACTACCTTCCCTCGCTTTGTCACAATTCCACTATACTTCTCAAGTCCGAATTGTCATGTCCCAACCTAGTGTAATGTGTTAGTCTGTTTATGTAATGTATTTTATTTCCTGTGTATCATTGTGAAGTGTCTTACCTCTGTTTGTTTGTTAGATTGACTTCCTGTCCTTGTGTCTTTCCCTCCTTTGTGATTACATGCTCCGCCCTAATGTGTTCCATCTGTGCCTCATTGTGTTCCTTATATTGTCTGTGTGTTTTCCCCTGTCCTTTGCTGGATTGTCGCCTCATGTCTGAACCCTGAAGTGGAGCTCGAGTTTTGAATGCATATATTGTAGCCTAAGTCTATAGTTACTATTCTGGTGTTTTGGGAGTTTTTTTACCTTTAGTTTTATGACCTTAGTCTTGTTTTTGACCACACGTTTTGGATTTTGGATTATGCCCATCTGCCTTTGTGTTAAATAAACCTTTTCTGAATTATCTGCCTTTGTGGGGTCTGCAAAGTGAGTCCTTCTGCCAGTCCTGACGAGTGTGTACTCTTGACAGTACAATCCAGCCAGAAACATGGACTCCGCGGGCCCGTTTCGTGCTGCTCTTCGAGCCCTGGGACGGCGGCTTCATTGGCAGGAGGAGCAGATTGGGTTGATCCGACAGGAGCTGAGGGAAGCTGCTACGAGCCACTAGCAGGTCTACTCCCAACTCCCAGATGAATTTCCTCCTGGAACAGATTCAAAGGAGAAATGTTTCACTTGTGCCATTGGAGGATGCTGCCCCAGGTCAGATCTCCGATGAAGCTGCCCAACTTCACTTTGAGTTTCAAGCTGCCTCTTTCCCTTACGATCGGGCCAAGATCGCTTATATTATCTCGTACCTGTACGGCCGTGCTAGAGCTTGGGCCACAGCAGAATGGGATTGAGGGTCAGCCGTTTGCAACGCTCTGCCTGTGTTTCTTCAGACATTTACTCAGATTTTTCAGACTGTCATTTCTGGCCGAGAGGCAGCTAAGGCACTGGTAAAATTATGTCAAGGTCGCCGTAGCATTTTGGATTATGCTATTGAGTTCCGCACTTTGGTGGCGGACAGTGGCTGGAATCAATTAGCACTTGTGGATGTATTCTTTCGTGGTCTTTCTGAGAATATCAAGGACTATTTTACTCCTCTTGACCTGCCCTCTGAGCTGGACGCTTTAATTGCCTTAGCCTCCAGGATTGACAAAAGACTAAGTGAGAGAGAGAGGTTTCGCTCTCGTCCAAGTTTTAACCTGGAAAGGAGGGTAAACTCCAAAGATGGGGTCCCTACAATTTCCTCCATGTCTGCTACTGTCCCTCTTCCTCTTTCATTCGTCGCACCCAGCCCTTCTTTTTCTCCGTCTCCTCCCACGTCTAGTCCTCCTGTCTCCTTTCCTCTAGATGAAGAGCCCATGCAGGTGGTTCGTACAAGGCTCTCACCTGTTGAAAGGCAACGCCGCATGAGCGAGAGGCGTTATGTAATGTATTTATGACGTTATGTAATGTATTTATGACCGGGAGGGCCTATTTTTTTTGCTCGGATTTTTTTTTTTTTTTTTCTTCCGACCCAATGATCCTAAATTTGACCCAGTGAACATGCACGAAAAGTCAATTTCTTGGTCCCAGACTTCAAGCTCGGCGAAAAATGTATGTATTTGAAGTCGCCGAAAAAAAAATACGAAAAATGACTCAGTGGCGACCCCTACAAAATCAAAATACATTGGGCCTATGGAAAGTGAAAGTAACTTTTTTCCAACGTAGAAAAATGAAACTTGGTATATCCATAGGACACCTCAGGGCAAACAGAAAAGTCAATGACAGTCACACCCTAAACTTAACAGGAAGTCCGCCATGTGGGGTGAAACGCGCGGCCACTAAAATCGCACCCCTTGCGCAGAAAGATGCAAATCATTGTGTTTTAATCTAAATGGCCCCAAATTTGGTGAGTATCATCTAGACACGTGTGCCAACCAAAGTTGTGACTTTGTTTTGATATCTTATCGGGTATGGGTGTGGCAAGCCTGTAACGAGGTGGCCATTTTTGTGAAAATAAAGCGTCTCTTAACTCTCAAACGCCTTCTCGGATCGAGTTGGACCCAAAAAGGCGTTTGTGCACATTCATGACCTGAACAAAAAATATGTAAATAAAGGGTTATCTTTAGAAATGGCTCTCCAGCGCCCCTACAAACTTATAATGGACCCAGAATTTAGTTTGTCATAGAGACATAAAATTTTGTACACACATCTCTTATGTCATGACGAGCATAAAAGCCAATGACAACCACCCCCTATCTATAAATGTGTTGCCATAGCAACGTCCCAAAATGTGAAAAAGTCAATGGGAAGTGAAATTTTTAGTTTGTTGTAGGCAAATAAAACTTGGTACACACATCCACCATGGGCTTATGAACAAAAAAGCCAATGGGGACCACACCCTATCACACACAGGAAGGCGGCCATTTTGAATTGAAAATGTGAACCGACTTAAAATACACCTCTTTTTTAAAAGTACACAGAAAAAAGCTGCTTCATTCCACAGACACCAAACTTGGGCAAAATGAGCTAAACACATGTATGTAAAAGAGACAAGTGTTTTTCTAGACTTTTTGCTCGAGTTATATTTTTATTATAATTCGGTATATATTTAGGCCCGAGCCGGTGATGGCCGGGAGGGCCTATTGTTTTTGCTCGGATTTTTTTTTTTTTTTTTTTTTTTATCTTTATTGTGACCAAATGATCCTAAATTTGACCCAGTGAACATGCACAAAAAGTCATTTTTATTGGTCCCAGACTTCAAGCTCGGGAAAAATGGTATGTATTTGAAGTCGGAAAAAAAATACGAAAAATGACTCAGTGGCGACCCTACAAAATCAAAATACATTGGGCCTATGGAAAGTGAAAGTAAGTTTTTTTCAACACAGAAAAATGAAACTTGGTATATCCATAGGACACCTCAGGGCAAACAGAAAAGTCAATGACAGCCACACCTAAACTTAACAGGAAGTCCGCCATGTGGGGTGAAAGCGCGACCACTAAAATCGCACCCCTTGCGCAGAAAGATGCAAATCATTGTGTTTTAATCTAAATGGCCCCAAATTTGGTGAGTATCATCTAGACACGTGTGCCAACCAAAGTTGTGACTTTGTTGTTGATATCTTATCGGGTATGGGTGTGGCAAGCCTGTAACGAGGTGGCCATTTTTGTGAAAATAAAGCGTCTCTTAACTCTCAAACGCCTTCTCGGATCGAGTTGGACCCAAAAAGCGTTTGTGCACATTCATGACCTGAACACAAAAATATGTAAATAAAAGGGTTATCTTTAGAAATGGCTCTCCAGCGCCCCTACAAACTTATAATGGACCCAAGAATTTAGTTTGTCACAGAGACATAAAATTTTGTACACACATCTCTTATGTCATGACGAGCATAAAAGCCAATGACAACCACCCCTATCTATAAATGTGTTGCCATAGCAACGTCCCAAAAATGTGAAAAAGTCAATGGGAAGTGAAATTTTTAGTTTGTTGTAGGCAAATAAAACTTGGTACACACATCCACCATGGGCTTATGAACAAAAGCCAATGGGGACCACACCTATCACACACAGGAAGGCGGCCATTTTGAATTGAAAATGTGAACCGACTTAAAATACACCTCTTTTTAAAAGTACACAGAAAAAAGCTGCTTCATTCCACAGACACCAAACTTGGGCAAAATGAGCTAAACACATGTATGTAAATGAGACAAGTGTTTTTCTAGACTTTTTGCTCGAGTTATATTTTTTTATTATAATTCGGTATATATTTTTTATTATAATTTTTCTGTAAAATGATCCTCAATTTAACTTGTAAACGAACAACTAAAAGTCATTTTTATTGGTCCCAGACTTCAAGCCTGGCAAAAATTTATGTATTTGAAGTCGCCGAAAAAAATACGAAAAATGACTCAGTGGCGACCCTACAAAATCAAAATACATTGGGCCTATGGAAAGTGAAAGTAAGTTTTTTTCAACACAGAAAAATGAAACTTGGTATATCCATAGGACACCTCAGGGCAAACAGAAAAGTCAATGACAGCCACACCTAAACTTAACAGGAAGTCCGCCATGTGGGGTGAAAGCGCGGCCACTAAAATCGCACCTTGCGCAGAAAGATGCAAATCATTGTGTTTTAATCTAAATGGCCCCAAATTTGGTGAGTATCATCTAGACACGTGTGCCAACCAAAGTTGTGACTTTGTTGTTGATATCTTATCGGGTATGGGTGTGGCAAGCCTGTAACGAGGTGGCCATTTTTGTGAAAATAAAACGTCTCTTAACTCTCAAACGCCTTCTCGGATCGAGTTGGACCCAAAAGCCGTTTGTGCACATTCATGACCTGAACACAAAAATATGTAAATAAAAGGGTTATCTTTAGAAATGGCTCTCCAGCGCCCCTACAAACTTATAATGGACCCAAGAATTTAGTTTGTCATAGAGACATAAAATTTTGTACACACATCTCTTATGTCATGACGAGCATAAAAGCCAATGACAACCACCCCTATCTATAAATGTGTTGCCATAGCGTCCCAAAAAATGTGAAAAAAGTCAATGGGAAGTGAAATTTTTAGTTTGTTGTAGGCAAATAAAACTTGGTACACACATCCACCATGGGCTTATGAACAAAAAAGCCAATGGGGACCACACCCTATCACACACAGGAAGGCGGCCATTTTGAATTGAAAATGTGAACCGACTTAAAATACACCTCTTTTTAAAAGTACACAGAAAAAAGCTGCTTCATTCCACAGACACCAAACTTGGGCAAAATGAGCTAAACACATGTATGTAAATGAGACAAGTGTTTTTCTAGACTTTTTTGCTCGAGTTATATTTTTTTATTATAATTCGGTATATATTTTTTATTATAATTTTTCTGTAAAATGATCCTCAATTTAACCCAGTAAACGAACAACTAAAAGTCATTTTATTGGTCCCAGACTTCAAGCCTGGCAAAAATTTATGTATTTGAAGTCGCAAAAAAAATACGAAAAATGACTCAGTGGCGACCCTACAAAATCAAAATACATTGGGCCTATGGAAAGTGAAAGTAACTTTTTCCAACGTAGAAAAATGAAACTTGGTATATCTATAGGACACCTCAGGGCAAACTGAAAAGTCTATGACAGCCACACCCTAAACTCAACAGGAAGTCCGCCATGTGGGGTGAAATGCGCGCCACTAAAATCGCACACCTTATGCGCAGAAAGATGCAAATCATTGTGTTTTAATCTAAATGGCCCCAAATTTGGTGAGTATCATCTAGACACATGTGCCAACCAAAGTTGTGACTTTGTTGTTGATATCTTATCGGGTATGGGTGTGGCAGGCCTGTAACGAGGTGGCCATTTTTGTGAAAATAAAATGTCTCTTAACTCTCAAACACCTTCTCGGATCGAGTTGGACCCAAAAAGGCGTTTGTGCACATTCATGACCTGAACACAAAAATATGTAAATAAAAGGGTTATCTTTAGAAATGGCTCTCCAGCGCCCCCTACAAACCTATAATGGGACCTAAGAATTTAGTTTGTCATAGAGACATAAAATTTGGTACACACATCTCTTATGTCATGACGAGCATAAAAGCCAATGACAACCACCCCCTATCTATAAATGTGTTGCCATAGCAACGTCCCAAAAATGTGGAAAAAGTCAATGGGAAGTGAAACTTTTAGTTTGTTGTAGGCAAATGAAACTTGGTACACACATCCACCATGGGCTTATGAACAAAAAAGCCAATGGGGACCACACCCTATCACACACGGGAAGGCGGCCATTTTGAATTGAAAATGTGAACCGACTTAAAATACACCTCTTTTAAAAGTACACAGACAATAGCTGCTTCATTCCACAGACACCAAACTTGGGCAAAATGAGCTAAACACATGTATGTAAATGAGACAAGTGTTTTTCTAGACTTTTTTGCTCGAGTTATATTTTTATTATAATTCGGTATATATTTTTTATTATAATTTTTCTGTAAAATGATCCTCAATTTAACCCAGTAAACGAACAACTAAAAGTCATTTTTATTGGTCCCAGACTTCAAGCCTGGCAAAAATTTATGTATTTGAAGTCGCGAAAAAAATACGAAAAATGACTCAGTGGCGACCCCTACAAAATCAAAATACATTGGGCCTATGGAAAGTGAAAGTAAGTTTTTTCAACACAGAAAAAACTTAAACTTGGTATATCCATAGGACACCTCAGGGCAAACAGAAAAGTCAATGACAGCCACACCCTAAACTTAACAGGAAGTCCGCCATGTGGGGTGAAACGCATGACCACTAAAATCGCACCTTTGCGCAGAAAGATGCAAATCATTGTGTTTTAATCTAAATGGCCCCAAATTTGGTGAGTATCATCTAGACACGTGTGCCAACCAAAGTTGTGACTTTGTTGTTGATATCTTATCGGGTATGGGTGTGGCAAGCCTGTAACGAGGTGGCCATTTTTGTGAAAATAAAACGTCTCTTAACTCTCAAACGCCTTCTCGGATCGAGTTGGACCCAAAAAGCCGTTTGTGCACATTCATGACCTGAACACAAAAATATGTAAATAAAAGGGTTATCTTTAGAAATGGCTCTCCAGCGCCCCCTACAAACTTATAATGGACCCAAGAATTTAGTTTGTCATAGAGACATAAAATTTTGTACACACATCTCTTATGTCATGACGAGCATAAAAGCCAATGACAACCACCCCCTATCTATAAATGTGTTGCCATAGCAACTAGGGTGACCACCTGGCTATTGCTCTGTTGCAGGACAGCAGACCTGATTTTGCGGGACAATGCGGGACACGAGGGAGAGAAATTACTATTATTATACTAGGTGAATAAATATTGATTTTTTTATTAGATATCTTTTTGCAGTGATGTTAACATGTTTTAAATTGCTAAAAGGGTTTATAAAAATGTTAATGTGCGGCGCTGACCGGCGCTGTGAACGTCACTAATAATATTTAATAGTAATATCAGTAAAAAATTATTTTAACAGCACGTGTCTATTCAATCCAAAAATGAAAATAATAATTCAATCGCTACGAAGCACATTTCCAAATAAGCACATAAATTCCATTAGGAAAGACTAGAAAGATTAAATGCGTTCTTACCGGATTCAGTGCATCTTGAATTTATATTTTTGTCTGATCTGGCAGCTTGAGTAGGGCCTTCTCGTTCATTATGTGTCTGTAGAACTCCTGGCAGGTGTAGCTGTAGTTCACTTTCACCAGGATTTCACTTTTATGAGGTCCACAGTTGCGCGGTTCCTTGTCTCTGTCCACGCAGCAGTCATGAGAGAAAACACCCTCTCCACGACGCATTGGTGACAGGAATGCTCAGCTCAAGCCAAACCAGAGCTGTTATGTTTGGGGCACGGGCGTGTCAGTTTAAAGCTCATTTTAATGCTTCGCTTTTTCTCAGTGTTTATTTTCCCGCTCTAGCTAGCCACTAGAACCAATAATAACGGCTGCGCTGCGCATGTTCAGTGTTTTTTTTAGACAAAATTAAAATGCGGGACACTGCTTACGACTTGCGGGACGCGGGACAAAGCTTCAAATTTCGGGACTGTCCCGCAAAATGCGGGACAGGTGGTCACCCTAATAGCTCCCAAAAATGTGAAAAAGTCAATGGGAAGTGAAATTTTTAGTTTGTTGTAGGCAAATAAAACTTGGTACACACATCCACCATGGGCTTATGAACAAAAAAGCCAATGGGGACCACACCCTATCACACACAGGAAGGCGGCCATTTTGAATTGAAAATGTGAACCGACTTAAAATACACCTCTTTTTTAAAAGTACACAGAAAAAAGCTGCTTCATTCCACAGACACCAAACTTGGGCAAAATGAGCTAAACACATGTATGTAAATGAGACAAGTGTTTTTCTAGACTTTTTTGCTCGAGTTATATTTTTTTTTATTATAATTCGGTATATATTTTTTATTATAATTTTTCTGTAAAATGATCCTCAATTTAACCCAGTAAACGAACAACTAAAAGTCATTTTTATTGGTCCCAGACTTCAAGCCTGGCAAAAAATTTATGTATTTGAAGTCGCAGAAAAAAAAATACGAAAAATGACTCAGTGGCGACCCCTACAAAATCAAAATACATTGGGCCTATGGAAAGTGAAAGTAACTTTTTTCCAACGTAGAAAAATGAAACTTGGTATATCTATAGGACACCTCAGGGCAAACTGAAAAGTCTATGACAGCCACCCTAAACTCAACAGGAAGTCCGCCATGTGGGGTGAAATGCGCGCCACTAAAATCGCACACCTTGCGCAGAAAGATGCAAATCATTGTGTTTTAATCTAAATGGCCCCAAATTTGGTGAGTATCATCTAGACACATGTGCCAACCAAAGTTGTGACTTTGTTGTTGATATCTTATCGGGTATGGGTGTGGCAGGCCTGTGAGGTGGCCATTTTTGTGAAAATAAAATGTCTCTTAACTCTCAAACACCTTCTCGGATCGAGTTGGACCCAAAAAGGCGTTTGTGCACATTCATGACCTGACACAAAAAATATGTAAATAAAAGGGTTATCTTTAGAAATGGCTCTCCAGCGCCCCCTACAAACCTATAATGGGACCTAAGAATTTAGTTTGTCATAGAGACATAAAATTTGGTACACACATCTCTTATGTCATGACGAGCATAAAAGCCAATGACAACCACCCCTATCTATAAATGTGTTGCCATAGCGTCCCAAATATGTGGAAAAAGTCAATGGGAAGTGAAACTTTTAGTTTGTCGTAGGCAAATGAAACTTGGAACACACATCCAGTATGGGCTTATGAACAAAAAAGCCAAAGGGGACCACACCCTATCACACACGGGAAGGCAGCCATTTTAAATTGAAGATGTGAACCGACTTAGAATACAACCTCTCTTTTAAAAAACAACAGAAAATAGCTGCTTCATTCCACAGACACCAAACTTGGGCAAAATTAGCTAAACACATGTGTGTAAAATAGACAGGCGTTTTTCTTGTCGTTTTTGCTCGAGTTATATATTTTTTTATTATAATTTGGTATATATTTTTGAATTGAAAAATGATTTTCAATTTGACCCAGTAAACGTGCAACTAAAAGTCATTCTTATTGGTCCCAGACTTCAAGCCCAGCGAAAAATTTATGTATTTGAAGTCGCTGAAAAAAAAATATGAAAAATGACTCAGTGGCGACCCCTAGAAAAGTCAAAATACATTGGTTCTATGGAAAAGGAAAGTAAATTTTTCCAATGTAGAAATACAAAACTTGGTACATCCATAGGACACCTCAGGGCAAACATAAAAGTTTATTACAGCCATACCGTAAACTCAACAGAAAATCTACTATGTTGGGTGGAATGCGTGACCACCTAAATCTCACCCCTTGTGTCTAAAGGCTTTTCATCTAAACAGCTCCAAATTTGGTGAGTATCATCTAGACACGTGTGCCAAAAAAGTTATCAATTTGTTTTTTGATACATTTGTGGCAGTGGTCGTAATGAGTCTGTGAAGAGGCAATCTCTGGGAAATAAATGCCATTTCCCAATTGCCAGGATCCTTCCTTTAGAGGAGGCCCCTCCAGAGCCACGGCTAGAGTCTTAGAAAACTCCTCAGAATCCTTTGGAACTTGTAACCTTGTACTTTTAGGCAAGTTATATTTACATTTTGTCTTTTTAAACAGGGGGGTGCAGCGATTCCTGAGTCATCTCAAATCTCCAGCCAGTACTTTGTTTTTCGCCTTAGCCCAAGCATAATCTATTATGTTCAAAGGTTCAGACAGCTCCCAGGAAAACCAGGGATTGTGGAGACCTTTAACTCTAAATTACAAGGTGGTGTAACAGGCCCCAGCAGTAACACAGGCCCGGTTATTTGACATTACCGTGAAGTTTACGCTTTAAAGCACGAAATGCAATCCTCCGAGTGCATGTGTCCCCGCGTCTCAAGGGAGGCGAGGGCCTTTATCGCCGCTGCGGCTTTAATTTTATTATAATTTTTCTGCAAAATGATCCTCAATTTAACCCAGTAAACGAACAACTAAAAGTCATTTTTATTGGTCCCAGACTTCAAGCCGGCAAAAATGTATGTATTTGAAGTCCCGAAAAAAATACGAAAAATGACTCAGTGGCGGCCCTAGGAAAGTCAAAATACATTGGGCCTAAGGAAAGTGAAAGTAACTTTTTCCAACGTAGAAAAATGAAACTTGGTATATCCATAGGACACCTCAGGGCAAACAGAAAAGTCAATGACAGTCACACCCTAAACTTAACAGGAAGTCCGCCATGTGGGGTGAAAGGCGCGCCACTAAACCCCTTGCGCAGAAAGATGCAAATCATTGTGTTTTAATCTAAATGGCCCCAAATTTGGTGAGTATCATCTAGACACATGTGCCAACCAAAGTTGTGACTTTGTTGTTGATATCTTATCGGGTATGGGTGTGGCAAGCCTGTAACGAGGTGGCCATTTTTGTGAAAATAAAGCGTCTCTTAACTCTCAAAGCGGCTTCTCGGATCGAGTTGGACCCAAAAAGGCGTTTGTGCACATTCATGACCTGAACACAAAAATATGTAAATAAAAGGGTTATCTTTAGAAATGGCTCTCCAGCGCCCCCTACAAACTTATAATGGGACCCAAGAATTTAGTTTGTCATAGAGACATAAAATTTGGTACACACATCTCTTATGTCATGACGAGCATAAAAGCCAATGACAACCACCCCCTATCTATAAATGTGTTGCCATAGCAACGTCCCAAATATTTGGAAAAAGTCAATGGGAAGTGAAAATTTTAGTTTGTCGTAGGCAAATGAAACTTGGTACACACATCCAGCATGGGCTTATGAACAAAAAAGCCAATGGGCCAAAATGGCCGCCTTCACACACGGGAAGGCGGCCATTTTGAATTGAAAATGTGAACCGACTTAAAATACACCTCTTTTTTAAAAGAACTCAGAAAATAGCTGCTTCATTCCACAGACACCAAACTTGGGCAAAATGAGCTAAACACATGTATGTAAAATAGACAGGTGTTTTTCTTGACGTTTTTGCTCGAGTTATATTTTACACTTTTAGTAAACGTGCAACTAAAAGTAATTTTTATTGGTCCCAGACTTCAAGCCCGGCGAAAACTTTATGTATTTGAAGTCGCCGAAAAAAAAAATACGAAAAATGACTCAGTGGCGACCCCTACAAGAGTCAAAATACATTGGGCCTATGGAAAGTGAAAGTAACTTTTTTCCAACGTAGAAAAATGAAACTTGGTACATCCATAGGACACCTCAGGGCAAGCTGAAAAGTTTATTACAGCCATATCGTAAACTCAACAGGAAATCTACTATGTTGGGTGGAATGCGTGACCACCTAAATCGCACCCCTTGTGCTAAAGACTTTTAATCTAAACAGCTCCAAATTTGGTGAGTATCATCTAGACATGTGTGCCAAAAAAAATTATCAATTTGTTTTTTGATACATTTGTGGCTGTGGTCGTAATGAGTCTGTGAAGAGGCAGCCATTTCTTTGGGAAATAAATGCCATTTCCCAATTGCCAGGATCCTTCATTTAGAAGAGGCCCCTCCAGAGCCAAGGCTAGAGTCTTAGAAAACTCCTCAGAATCCTTTGGAACTTGTAACCTTGTTCTTTTAGTCAAGTTATATTTGCATTTTGCCTTTTTAAACAGGGGGTGCAGCGATTCCTGAGTCATCTCAAATCTCCAGCCAGTACTAACTCGCCTTAGCCCAAGCATAATCTATTATTTCCAAAGATTCAAGATTCAAAGTGTTTATTGTCATGTGTACAGACAGAAAGCATGTTTCCCTGTACAATGAAATTCTTACTTTGCCGTCCACAGTAAAAATGTCACACAGGTAAGTAAAAAAAAAAAAAAAAAAAAATAAGACAATATACAAGTAATAATAATGCAAATGTACAACAAAATACAAGAGGGCAAAAGGAATAAAGTAGTAAAGTGAGGTAGTGCAGTTGTGATGGTGTAAAGTGACGGTGTAAAGTGAGGTAGTGCAGTAGGTAAAGGTAAACAATTGTTCATGTAATGTTGTGATTGTGAATGTAGACTCCTATCTGCTGTTTAGGAGTCTTATGGCAGAGGGAAAGAATGAGTTCTTCATTCTGGAAGTCCTAGCTCCAAGTCCTAGTCCAAAGGTTCAGACAGCTCCCAGGAAAACCAGAGATTGTGGAGACCTTTAACTCTAAAGTTAGGTTACAAGGTGGTGTAGCAGGCCCAAGCAGTAGCACAGGCCCGGTTATTTGACATTACCGTGAAGTTTACGCTTTAAAGCACGAAATGCAATCCTCCGAGTGCATGTGTCCCCGCGGTCTCAAGGGAGGCGAGGGCCTTTATCGCCGCTTGCGGCTTTAATTTTTTATATATTTTTTAAAAGGTTGTAATGATGCAGGTATAAATTTAGGATACTTAAAATAAACTGAAAGTAAAACTTTGTAAAACTTAGTAAAACTTTGTTTGCTCCGATTAATTATGACAGTTAAGTGATGGCGTTTTGCCGAGTCCGCGGGCTACTTTAACACAGTTGCCGTGGGCTGTTTTTCATGTGGATGAAAGTCGAGAGAGAGAGAGAGATGCCCATTTTGGGCAAAAAGCATAGTATAATAAAATCACCAAAACAAGTCTTCATGTTAAGAATAAATAGTACACAAACATTTCTAAAACTGTAAAGACTGTCTTTCTTTCTTTTTTTTTTTTTAAATAAAACATTCATTAATTATTTTATGATAAACATACAGTCTTAAGTGCACCCCCTTATAATCATAAATTAAATAATAATAGATAAATACATACATTCCAAAAAAAAAACAATAATCTAAATAATGATAATTTGCATGAAGGCTACATGCATTTAGAAGAAGAAAGAAAAGAGGAACAAAGAAATGAAAAGTCAGTCATACCGCGGGTGGGGTCGCATTCTAATATTGGGGGTCACGGTCTGAAAAGTTTGGGAACCCCTGGTCTAGGGTACAGCTAACTACCACCTCTCATTCACGCACCCTGTTAGCTCTAATTGATTCAGGAGCTGATGCTAACTTCATGGACACCACCCTTGCTTTCGAATTGGGCTTATCCATACTTCCGATGCAGGGTTCTGGCTCTTGATGGACGCATCCTGACTGGTCCTGATGGACCTGACTCCTGCATACCTGCATACCTGACTTTTGCATACAGAGTGCCAGAGTGCCCTTTTCCCGAGTACCAGTGCCGGAACCCTTCGCCAGTGCCACTTCATTTTCTGGCCCCTGCCTCGGCCTTTAAGGGGGGGGGGTTAGATTGACTTCCTGCCCTTGTGTCTTTCCCTCCTTTGTGATTACCTGCTCTGCCCTAATGTGTTCCACCTGGGCCTCATTGTGTTCCCTATAAGGTCTGTGTGTTTTCCTGTCCTTTGCTGGATTGTCGCCTCATGTCTGAAGTCTCATGTCTGAAGCCTGAAGGAACACTTCGAAATCAAGACGGGGTTATGGCGTTCACATTAATTGTTAACAAAAGAAAGGAATTGGAATCGTAAATCTAGAAGTGTAAACGTAAGCTTAGAAACATAAGCAAAGAAACGTAAATAAAAACTAACTACTGTACGTTTACACTCCCTATCCTTTGCTTTTATAATCCAAAAATTACGAGAATATACTCATTAATAATTCATGAGCCTCAGTGACGCAAAAAGTGAGTATGCGCTATAAGGGGTGCAGCACCTTGAGGGCGCCAAAGAGATGGAATAAAAAAAATCTATATGTAGCTCAGCTGCATTTCTAAATCCTTTATGTGTTTCATTAATATTACATAACATTTTAGAGGACTAACAGGCTACAGTAAGCGCCCTCATAAGATTCCATAAATAGAATTTTGGATAATAATGGAATATTGTGAGTGGGCGTGGCTGGTGGGGGCGCCGTGAGTGCTCTGAGCGAGCAGGTACAGTAGCCTATTGTTCAAAATAATACCAGTACAATGTGACTAACCAGAATAATCCAGGTTTTTAGAATATTTTTTATTGCTAAGTGGCAAACAAGTTACTAGTAGGTGCAGAAGTTTCTCAGAAAACAAACAAGACCCAGCATTCATGATATGCACGCTCTTAAGGCTGTGCAATTGGGCAATTAGTTGAAAGTGGTGTGTTCAAAAAAATTATTATTTACATTTCTTTCTTCGCTTACGTTTCTAAGCTTACGTTTAAGCTTCTAGGTTTACAATTCCAATTCCTTTCTTTTGTGTACAATTAATGTGACCCCGTATTGACGCCAAAGGGGCTGGTTTGACTGGCCTTTTGCAAAAAGGGAATGGCTTGACCACAGTGTCTGGCGTGAGTGCACATTCACGTGAAACAACCAATTACAGCACTAAAGACGATAAACATCATATGCGCACAAAGAGCTAAAGACTAACAACAACAGAAGTATGAAGTCTTCGTTTTATATGCATGTTTTTCAAGCACTGTCGAAAGAGGCTGAATAAAATACTTTGCAAGCGTCCCAAGTTGGAAGTATGGGGGTTCTGTAAATCATTTTTTAGCCAGTCCAGAAGGTCTTCCCAAAATGTTATAATAATATACACAAATAAATACAGTGAAAGAATAGAATTCACAGAAAGTAGCCTACACTTGTTCGACTAACAGTCAGTGCTTAATTTGTAAAGCTGGAGCTGGGGGAACACAGAGAGAAGATCTAGAGCAGAGGTCACTAATAGGCGGACCGCGGTCCGGATCCGGACCTCGAGAGGCTTTGATCTGGACCGCAAGACATTATTCATAATTACAAGCGCATTGTGTAAAACATATTTTTGAACCGGCACTTCTAGGACAGCTACGTCTACACGCGCGGGTCCTCAGTCAGGTTAGGTTACTATGGTTACGGACAGAGCAGCGGGAAATTTCAACACGTTTAGCGTAGCCTGATAATGCGTTAGAAACGACTAAAATCTAAAAGCTGAGTCTTGGCAAAACATAACGAAGATTCACTGACGTTATGGACGGAGAGGGAACGTTTATTTTAGTTTATTCAGCTCCTCAGCTCCGTGTCAGTGTCAAAGCTGAACAACAGCCCTTTATCCTCTAGTCCCGACTGCTTTGATAATCAGAGAATGAATCCAGAACTGAACCAGGACTGGACAGTTTTCATGTCAGGATTAAAAAGACTCGGCTCAGAGGAAAGTGAGGACGTCTAATAATGTGGTGAGTTGTACATTTGTCTGTCAACTTCTTTATTCTGTTGTAAGTTAGGTACTTATTTAACCTAATTTACAAACGTGAGTAATTAGCATTCACGTACATTTGAACCTAACACATGTTCATTTGGGTGATTAAAAACAGAAAAGGTGTGAAAGGAGGGTTTGGAGATGAGTGACACATGTTAAGTCTTCCTTAAGTTGTGTCAGTTTCTGTGTGAATCCTAAATCCTGTTACAGAACTAATCATAAGCATTTTAATTAAAATGTTACCCCACACGGGGAAAATACAGGAAATAAATCTTTCTATTCTAAATTTTGTTTTAAGATGAACCTGCAAATTAAACAGTAACAGTTAATTATTGGCAACAGATAATGCTAAAGAAATGCTCAGTACTTTTTCCCTTGTTCCTGTTGTTTTCAGAGGAATGACAATAGAAAGACATGAATTATGACATCTATATCATATATGTTTAACAAATATGTTTTGGCTTGAATTGATGATTTTGTATTTAAAATGTTCTCACACATGTTTTAAAAGGAGTATTAGGCATTATATGTAGAATTCCAGGCTGTTGTCAATAAACCACCAGGTCCTGAGCTTTAGCTTTAGCCTCTTTTGATTTTGTAGTTTTTTACTTTTGTCTGTGAGCTGTGTTTGGTGAAAGCTAAACACTCAAACATCCTCCTCATGGAAACAAGGGATAAAATACAGAAAACAGTGAATTATCAACATTAATCTCCATTTGTTTAAAAGGCTGTAGGTGTGGAATAAATGAGACTTTACTTTAAAGAATTATATCAAACACATATCCTTTTATTTAAATTTTCCGGACCCCTCACGGTGAGGAAAGTTACTAAGCGGACCTCGGCTGATTTTAATTCAGGACCCCTGATTTAGAGGAAGTGTTCCCCCAGCATCAAGAAGAAAAAAAGGTAAAATAACATATGTTGTTGTGAAGACTGAATAATAGCTTTTTGTATGATGCCATTTTAACAAACTAATAGGCAATTTCTACAAGCTGAGTTATAAATCAGAGTTAAAACCAGGTTTGTTTAAAAACAGGTCACATTAACAGAAAAAGAAAAAGAGGTACCGGATCCAGTCATATTGGTCCCAGTCCCAATTTAGGAGCTGGGGAAATATATTCCCTTGTGTTCTCCACAAATTAAGCACTGTCTTAGTTTAATTTGACGCGCAGCGGCAACTTACCTGGAGCTGTGGTCCAGACTCAGCAGTTGCCCCCCCGCTGCCTCCACTGAGGCTGTAGGGAACCAGCAACACTGGGTCTGGGGCTCCGTCTGGAAGTCGGTCTTGGGACAATTGAGGGCTCCGGTCCGGCTTTCTATCTCCAGTGCTTTTTAACATGCTTATTATTTAATTTCATGATATTTTTTTCCTTGAAGAGACAAAGTTACACATCAAATATGTACTTTGTTCAAGTATTTGAGCCTCAGATGTGGTTTGGTTGTCAAGGAAAAACTTTTATTTGTCACGTTTTATACAAACAATATAATCTTTTATATCGGAGTATTTATTTGTTATTTGCTGCTCAAGGAATGGTCTCTTTTTTTCCGTATTTTGTGCCTCCATCTCATAAACTCCATGGGCAAGTCCAAACATACAATTGTATACATCTACCTGTAAAATTCTGTTTATAGTTGGAGACATCTGTATATTACATTTACATTTATAGTACATATTCACCTGTAAATGCTGTTTATAGAAAGAGACACCTGTAATTATATTTATGGCACACACTCACCTGTTATAGTAATAACCATCTGTATATTTATATTCATTGTACATATTACCTGTAAATCCTGTACATCTCCATATCCTGCACGTATGCAACCATTGTATATATCCTGCACTTGCTGCTATTGCACTTCTGGTTAGACCTAAACTGCATTTCGTTGCCTTGTACCTGTACTTGTGTAATGACAATAAAGTTGAATCTAATCTAATCTAATCTAATCTAAATGAGCAGTAAATATTTAGTTTCATTCATATCACGCCAGTTTCAGTTCTCTGGATTTATCAACAGCCGGTTGTGCGTACACCAGGATTGCACTGGTACACACAGTTTCATAAATCCCATGTGCTGTTGTACAGCCACTTTTACGCACAGAACTGCACCTGTTTTTACGCAACTTTGATAATTGAGGGCCAGTGTGTCTAATCCAGACTTAATAAGAGGGACTTATCCATGCATTTATCTATAGCAGGTTAGACTACTGCAATGGTCTGCTCACTGGACTCACTTAGCTGCAGTACATACAGAATACTGCTGCTTGAGTCCTGACTACCAGAGCCAGAAAGTGTAACCTTATTAGTCCTGTCCTCAGGTCTCTACTCTGGCTTCACTGTAAACCCGGATGCTTAAAATAATTAAAAAGATTTAGAATGAATGAATGAAATGAATGATAGTAGTGAATACTTAAAGTCTGTTTAATTGTTTAGCTAAATTATTTTTTTAATTTACTGTAACCTTTGGCTTGTATTGATTAAGCAAAAAGCTTATGTTTTTATTATTTACAACAATTCTTAGTTTAAGTAAACAGTAACTTAAAGCACAGAATTTCTAACATAGATATTGTTCTTTTATATTATATATCAGTCAATGTTATCTGTAATCCGCAGAATGATAACCGAGTACTTATTTTTAAAGATACTATACAGTGTTTTTAATTGTTATTGTATTACAAAACTAATTTAACTGAAATTTACCTTTAAAATAACAAACAGCAAAACTAAAAATTTTCAGCCAATATTAGAATTTAAAGATAGGATACTCCCACTAGCATAACGGCGGAACATGTCAGGGGCAAGTTCCAGAAAGTTTTTCATCCATCTTGGAGGGAATCAAAGGATACTACCTCACCCAACACATGACTATCTGTATTGTTAAAAGTTAGATTTGACTTAAGTGTCCTTGACAGTTTGTGAAATATCTAAAGCATGGCTCTGTAGGCCAATTTTGGAAACTTGTTAACTCTAGCAAAGAACAGCTTTGGTATGCTGACTTAAAAGTCAGTTAAAAATGTAAAATACATAATTTGAGACTTAATATGCTAGAACAAGTCTTGTCATTTAAATAACTAATTACAAATATGATATACTGTACTGTACTGTACTGTACTGTACTGTAATGTTACTTGATAATACCTTGATATAAATATCATTTCCAATTTGTTTTAATTCTGGTAACTTATTGGGGTTTACAGTGTGTGTGTATATATATATATATATATATATATATATGTATATATATATATATATATATATATATATATATATATATATATATATATATATATTAACCAGCTAACCTCCTGGAGAGTGTTCTTGATCTGGCCAACTGTTGTGAAGGGTGTTTTCTTCACCAGGGAAATAATTCTTTGGTCATCCACCACAGTTGTTTTCTGTGGTCTTCTGGGTCTTTTGGTGTTGCTGAGCTCACCGGTGCCTTCTTTCTTTCTTCCAGTTGATTTGGCCACACCTATATATATATATAGTCCAATTTTATATTTATATATATATATATATATATATATATATATATATATATATATATATATATATATATATATATATATATATATATATATATATATATTGTGTGTCATCAAAAATGGACTTTGCTGCAGGCGATGCTCCTGAGGAGATAGATGTCCCATTGTGCTTATCTCTCCTCTTCCTCTCTCTTCCCCTCTGTCCTCTCTGTGGCTCCTCTTTGGGCGGGACTAAGACGCAAGGAGAGGAAGGGAGTGGAGGAATCGAGTTCAAAGAAATGAGATCCAGCCATGGTCTCTGCTCCTGAACTGTCCGACTACGCAGCCGTTTTTCCCGTGGCGTTCACTCGTCTCGTCTACAACAGTCTACAGGCGAGGCGAGGTCTGTAACCTGAAGTTCACACCCTATAGATGCACACTCCGGTACAGTAGGTGGCGGTATGCACATCTGAACGTTGGTTGTGACCCGCCAAAAAGAAAAAAGAAGATAAATAACTTTTTTCCGGTATGTAGCGCGCAAGGTTTGTTTTGGTAGTAGGGCTACCTGCTAGTAGTTAGGGAAAGGATTGTCTTTTTATTTAATAGATTAGTTTTTTTTTTTTTTTTAGCTAGAGCCACGTGAGAGCGGTGTAGGTTATCTCAACATCATGGTAAGAAAAGTCACATCAAAGTTATTCAAACGTATATGTAGCCGAATATAATCTTGTGTAATTCACCATACATAGCCATTACTTTAATATTTGAGCTATTGCTTGGACGTTAAGAAGCCTGGCAGCAGCTAACGTTTATCTCGTCAGCAATGGGGGATTTTTACTTCTATTACACCAAGTTAGCTAAAGTACTTGACCTAACCCTCCTAATAACCCCTTATATTTGTGTTACACCCAAAACATGCTCTAATAAAGACCGCCATAGAAATATTAACTAATAATGCATAATCCCAATTATTACTTATTTTTATCTATACTATTATTAGCTTCTCTTCTCACCATTCATAGCAAATCATTTTGTGTTTCTAAAATTGAACCTCTTAAATGACAGTTTTTGTGATCAAATTTAAATCAGATTTAAAAATATGACAAAAAACGCAAAAAGTGAATAATGTTCCATACAATAAATGCAAATTCTAATGTTTTGGTGGGGAATTATCAGAGCTGGAGATGTCAAAAATTAGGCATAAAGTTTTTTGTTTTACTTTTATTTTTTGTGTGTCAGATTTCCTAATCATTGTTACACTTGACGTCCTTGTAAATGCTCCAATAATGATTAATTATTATAATGATTAATAATTCATAATTGCCAATTTTTTAATAAATACTATTATTAGCTGATTAGAACTTCATTTCAAAATAAGACTAAAAACACAAAAAGTGAATCATTTTCCATCCATCCATCATCTTCCACTTATCTGGGGCCAGGTTGCGGGGGCAGCAGCTATATATATAGATATATATAGATTTAGATTAGATTCAACTTTATTGTCACTGCACATGTAAGGTACAAGGCAACGAAATGCAGTTAGCATCTAACCAGAAGTGCAATAGGCAGTAAGTACAGAATATACAAGGTCTATAATATGTACAATAACTATACAGATAAGTATTATGGACATAATTGACAGATTTTAAATACTATAAGCATGATATACAGGTAGGTGTACTATGAACATACTATACAGATGGTTTATGTAAAAGTGTATGTACACTATAGGCAGAACTATGAACATATGAACATGATTTACACTAGTGCAATGGACAGTACAGTGCATAGAAAATATTACAGTGTGCAAATGGATGTAGTGCAAGTAATAACAAGTTTACTGTTTGCTTGTTGTAAATAATAATAAATCAGTCAGACGCAGTGGTGATGTGGGGGAGGAGTCTGTGTGTGTGGTGGTGTCAGAGGGCAGAGTTCAGTAAGGAGACAGCTGTAGGGAAAAAGCTGTTCCTGAATCTTGTGGTCCTTGTCCGGAGGCTCCTTAA
The DNA here is from genome assembly GCA_024416835.2 of Perccottus glenii. Lineage (NCBI taxonomy): Eukaryota > Metazoa > Chordata > Actinopteri > Gobiiformes > Odontobutidae > Perccottus > Perccottus glenii. The sequence continues at coordinate 31,849,478 of CM044550.2, read as the reverse complement.
GCGCCTCCCGGAGGGCAGGAGGTTAAACAGTCTATGGTCAGTGTGAGAGGAGTCCTTAAGAATGCTGCGAGCTCGACGTAGACAGCGTTTCCTCTGGATGTCCTCAATAGCAGGAAGTGGTGTCCCTGTGATGCGCTGGGCAGTTTTCACCACCCTCTGCAGTGCTTTGCGGTCAGCCACTGAGCAGTTTCTAGGGATGCACCGATACCAGTATCTGGTATCGGCCTCGATACCACATTTTTGAAAGTACTCGTACTTGTTAAAAGTCCCCCGATACCGGGGATGATACCACGGTCTGAGAAATGTCTATGTTTGAGCGGCGTGTAAGGGGTTAATCACAGGCGCCGAGTGCCCGCCCCCAGGCCCCGGCTGCAGCTCAGAGCGGGGAGAACGAAGGCAAGACGAGACATGTCAGCCGTGTGGAACTATTTCAAAGTGAATGAAGACGACAAAACAAAGGCGGACTGCAAATTGTGCTCAGCTAAATTGTCCAGAGGAGGCTCAAAAGGTAGCGCATTTAACACAAGTAATTTAATCAAGCACCTAAAATCCCAACACGACAACGAGTATAAAGAGTTTACCCACGCTTCTAAACCAACACAACCCACACTGCAGCAAACTCTTGCAAGACGAGAAAATGTCCAGAGACAATCCACGTGCTGTGAAAATAACACAGGCAATCATCGAGTACATTGCATTGAGTGACCAGCAACTTTCGGAGGTAGAAAATGTGGGATTCATGCGTCTCCTCCATGTTCTGAAACCCAGATATGATCTCCCAAGCCGCCGCTACATGACTGACACGGAGCTGCCTAAACTACACGACTCCGTGAACAAACACATCCATAGCCTACTGCAAGCCTCCTCTTCGTTTAGTTTCACCACGGATATTTGGACAAGCAGTGTTTGCCCCGTGCCTTGTTTTTTTGTTAAATTATATGACTAAAGCTGTTACCTGTAAATTTAAATCATATTTTTTTATTAAGTACTCGGTATCGGTATCGGCGAGTACTGAAATGCAAGTACTCGTACTCATACTCATTTTCCAAAAAAGTGGTATCGGTGCATCCCTAGCAGTTTCCATACCAGACTGTGATGCAACTGGTCAGGATGCTCTCGATCGCACACCGGTAGAAGTTCACCAGGATGGCTGAAGACAGCTGGTTCTTCTTCAGTGTCCTGAGGAAGAAGAGGCGCTGGTGAGCCTTCTTGACCAGGCTGGAGGTGTTTGTGGTCCAGGACAGTTCCTCCGAGATGGTGATTCCCAGGAACTTGAAGCTGGAGACACGTTCAACAACCATACCGTTAATGTGGATGGGGTCATGCGTGCCTCCTTTTTTCTTCCTGAAGTCCACAATGAGCTCCTTTGTCTTAGTGGTGTTAAGGAGCAGGTTATTGTCAGTGCACCATGTGGCCAGGTGCTGTACCTCTTCCCTGTAGGCAGTCTCATCGTTGTCTGTGATGAGGCCAATCACCGTGGTGTCGTCTGCAAACTTAATGATGGAGTTGGATCCATGCACAGGCTTTCAGTCGTAGGTGTAAAGGGAGTAAAGGAATGGGCTCAGCACACAGCCCTGTGGTACGCCAGTGTTAAGTGTGATGGTGGTGGAGTGGGTGTAGCCTGACCGAACATGCTGAGGCCTGTTGGTCAGAAAGTCCATAATCCAGTTGCAGAGGGAGGTGTTAATGTCCAGGTCTCCAAGTTTTGTGGTCAACTTGGAGGGAATAACAGTGTTAAATGCTGAACTGAAGTCAACAAACAACATCCTAACATATGTGTTGTTATTGTCCAAGTGTGTGAGTGCAGAGTGCAGCACTGTGCATACTGCATCCTCTGTGCTCCTATTTCTGCAGTAGGCAAATTGGTGTGGGTCCAGTGTGGGTGGGAGGCAGTCTTTGAGGTGTGCTAGGACCAGTCGCTCGAAGCACTTCATAATGATGGGAGTGATATATATAGATATATATCTATATATATATAGATATAGAGAGAGATAGAGAGATAGATAGACACATAGCATGTGTCAAGTTTGTAAGAGTGGTAAATGTCTGGATTATCTGGGTCTTGTTTCTAATCTGTAACTTTTAAACATTTGGCCATAAAAGGACTAACATCACATCATTGTTTGTTTTGTGGTTTGGCTATTGAGGCATGTGGAGCTGAGCTTTGAATTTTGTAGAACTTTGACAGTTTGAGAGGTAATGGGACACTATAAGCGCAAAAAGTTTGGTTATAGTACAGTCCATTCAGAATGAGTGGGTCAGTAGTTTGTCGCTACCAGCTTTCTTCATACTGTTCATCTGGACCCATGGAGACATGCGCTGTAACATGTAGTGCATTTGCCTTCATGAATTCAGAGGATGAGCTCATGTAATGTTTAGCTTTGTGTGCACATTATTGATTAAACTTGCTGGGAACAGTAATATGCATTTCTAAGTATTTGGATTGCGTTTTGGATGCGCACCACACATATACACACAAACACTAATTTCTAAACCCACACATGCACACCACATTATGACATCCCTAAAATACACCCAAATCATTTTAGTTCTTAATATTTATTAAATTGGCCCTAACGGCATGATAATATACCCCTATCATTGGAGCCATTGGCCCAATGATAGGGGGTTGAACTCTCTCTCAAATATGGGTAAAATGGCGCCATCTGGTGGAAAACACTAGAAACTAAAATTTCAGTCCCTCACTATCATGAATCCATGAAAAAAAAAAAGATAAAAATATAAATTTATCTAGCCATGGTAGTATATTCAAAAAATCTAATTTTAATGGGAGTCAAAGGCACAAAAAACAAAAGATGCCTAAGGACGACAAGTGTTACTATTTTCTTACAGGGTCTATTAAAGAAGTAAAAAAATTTGCATTTGCAAAGCCAAAGTTATCAACAAAAAACATGCGTGTGAAACATAAAAAATGCTCTAGGGGTGTAGGGTTAAAGCTACTAGGATGACTTAAGTACTAAATTAGTTTTTGTGTAGAAATTTGGACATTAATGAAAACCGCTAGGTACAAAAACTCAAACCTATTTGACATCCTATGGCTTCACTGTGGTCAGGTAAAAGGGGTTTTCCCTGAGCAATCCTTCCTGACATTGATGCGTTATACATTTTTTCCTTTATGATGTGTACATATGTCTGTTTCCATGACCAGGTTTAGGGGTGAGCTGTAATGGATTTGGCCTCTAAAAGGATGTACAACACATTCAAAGATGAACTCTGGAAAAGTAAGAATTGTTAACAAAATTTATTTTAGACTTTTCTAACTCACCTGCAATTAATATAAAATAACTTTTTTTTAAATTCAATGGCCCTTGATATAATTCTGATGTAGTTATATGGATTATTAAGACCTAACTAATATCTCAGTAAGCTATTAATATTTTTATTACATCAAATCTTGTAACTTTTTGATATTATGATACTGCTAAATTGTTCTTACTCAGTATACGTATTAATCGTATATGTGTTAATCATGTAGATTTGGGACCACTGGACACAAAATGGTTTGAGGCACTCACAGCTGAAGCATTTGCAGGAATGGTCTCAGACCAAGATGAGCTGTGTGCAAACCAAGAAGGCAATTTTAAAACACCTTTTGAGAAGAGTGCTGTGGACAGTCAGATGTTTTCATCCCCCAATGTTTTTAGACACAGTCAAACACCTGAAGCTGACAATGAGCAGTCCCTCACTGCTAAAGGTTTTTTTTCTTTTCATACTGTAATGAGAAGGAAAGAAGTGTGTGTGTGTGTGTGTGTGTGTGTGTGTGTGTGTGTGTGTGTGTGTGTGTGTGTGTGTGTTTATTTATTTAAATATATATATATATATATATATATATATATATAATTAAAAAAAAAGGTTATTTCTTTTTTCATTTACTAGAACAGGATCCACTGCTATGGACTGCAGAATCCCCTTGTCAGATGGCAAAAGAGAGGTGAGTTATTTAGTGTACACTACATTTATGTATTGTTCTGTTGTAATGACAGCTAAACAGACACTGAGTTTCAAATCAGATTTTTTTTCCCCAAATATCCTGCTACAGTGTCAGTCAAATGCCACATTTACCCACTGCTAATCCATTATTAGACTACCCAGCTGTTATGTCTTTTTATTTGATAAATTTATTTTACAAAGTTGTCATTGCTATCCTGATTATTTTAGGAGGACAACTGCCAAATCATATGCAGTTATACACAGCCCTGACAGTTTTGGTAAGATGCCAATTTGTGCGTTGCTTGTTCTTGTTGAACTGTATTTGAGATAATTAATTTTTACCTTTTTATATATTCAGATCTACCTCCCACCCCAAACAAATACCCGGTACGTTTTTATTTATTTATTTTTTAACCATGATTTCTGAATAATAAAATCACAAATCTCTTAATATGGTTGTATGTTTTGATGGTTCAGATCAACTTTGCCAAACCTATATCTGAAAGTCTTGGTGCACAGGGTAGTGATATATCGTGGACCAGTTCCTTAAATACTCCTCCACCATTGCCATCCACTTTGATTTTATGTAAGAATTTAAATTATATTTTAACATGTTTGGTTGATTTGAATTGATTTCATTTTTTCTCCTTTTCCAGCTCGAAAAGATCAGAGTTCCAGTACAGTAACCCTTACTGAAAACAAAAATGATGTATGTGAAGTAAACAGTTGTTTATAAGCTAAAATGCACTTTGCTTCTTAAAAGTTCTAAACCTTTTGGCTTTATTTCAGCATCTCTTCTGCATATATTTACCACTTATGATTTAAAAAAAACAAACATGATTTGATGAAGCTATTTATTTTTGCTTTCTTTCAGTTTGTTAGGAAGCTCTTTCCCTCTGTTTCAAATGCTTCCAGAAATATGGCAGTGTCACTTAAAAACAGTGTGTCCATTGACCAAGAAGGTTTGTTGCTTTTATGAGATATTTGCTTTTTGATTGAGTATACATTTTAGAGATTAAGCATGATTTAGATACATGGGCAGTTTTATAGCTTAGTCAATACTCTTTTACTCCATAATGTGAGATTGTGCTAACTGCTGTCTTTTTATCCACAGTTGCTATTCACACTGAAGATAATGCTGAGTTGAATGAATCTTTCCAGACTTGGAGACAGACGCTACCAGACATTACTGATGATGTAGAAGTATGCAGTACAGTGGCGAGTGGTCTCCAAAAAGCTGAAAATGCATTGTCAATATTCCTCACTAACAGTAGCTCAGTATCAAGAAAAGTGAAGAACGAAAGAGTTAAAAGAAGGCAAATCATTCCATTAAAACAAAATGGCTGTGATACTGTGGAATTCCCACCAACAAACACTGTATTGAGTAAAGACAATGTTAAAGAACCGGACTCTGCCAGTGTCCAACCAACTGGAAACATAGGAGTAACTCAGTGGTCTCCTTTGAGTTTATCGGAAATTCACGACACATTCTGTTGTAATAAAGTTCAAGTAGAAAGCAGCTTATTAACAGACCAGTCATTCCGTAAGAATAATTCTGGCCAGAAAACAACACATTTGAAAAAATGTAATTTTTACACGGTTAATAGCTCTAAATCACTAGCAAAAGAAATGAGCTGTCAAACAAAGACTTCATCTCCAAGCATCTGTCTTTCGAGACAAATTGATAAATCCAAGAACTGCAGAGTCTCGGAAGGGGATCATGTGCAAAACGTGGAAAATGTTATCAAGGAAGATGCACTTGACATTTTTCAGCCTTCCACAGCTCTTGCCAAAGATTTCAGTCAAATGTCGGAGCTTGTTAAATTGAGCACAGTGACAGAGGATGCACTTCAGGATGGCTTCTTTTCCTCGGCTTGCCTGTCAGCCCTGAAGCGAGCTAAGCAGAAGGCAAACGTTGAAAGAATTCAACGTGAATTTGAGGACATTAGTGACAGAGAACTTGTATCTGCCTTGAACCTAAACACCATTAGTGACAGTGGGTTTCAGTATGTATCAACATCCAATCAGCTAGAAATTGGAATGGACACAACTTCCAATGTTCCACTTCCTAATTTAGAAAATGAACAAGAACTAATTAAAACAAAAGTTCCAAGTAATCCAGTCAATAATTTTTCAGGAAGAATTTGTGTTTCTGGATTCAAAACCGCTTCTAATACGATCTTACACATATCCACTGCCAGCTTTGATAGAGCCAGGATTTCTTTGGATAATATTAAAGAGGAAGAAAATGACCAATTGCCATTATCCACTAGTGAATTTAAAAATGGAATTTGGTCTAAACCGAACAATTCAAATCATCCTGCTTTAAGTGAAAAAGAGAGTTGCCATTTAACGGCATCACAAAAAGCTGATGTAAAACAGCTGTGCTCTTTCTTAGAAGAATCAACCAGCCAGTTTGAATTCACACAGTTTAGAACTGCAAACATAAATGGCCAGTGTCAAAATAATGGCACAGCTTCCCCAAAATCTGACAAGGAAGCTGACCCTAATTTTCTTGATGGAATAGATTTTAATGACAGTTTTAGCTCTGTCACAGAAAAGCCATTTCCAACTTGTGAAAAATTGACCCCGATTTCAGAAGTTCAAACACATCTGGAAATGTCAAATTGTGAAAGTAAATCATCAATTGTTTTTAAAAAGAGGCATTCCTCTACTACAAAAATGTGTACTTCTTATGCCAGCCCATCTAAATCCAATGAAATAATTCAAGAATGCAAAGAATTTAAGGCAGAGAACAAATGTATGTCAGAGTCTGCTCAAAGAAAGGTCTTGAGAGTTTCAAAGAAGTGTCTAGGTAAAGCTCGAGCTCTCTTTGCTGATTTAGAGTTGGCGCAAAGAATGGTCTCAAAAAATCATAATTCAGATGTGACAAAAAAAGAAGTAGTAGTTACCAACCAGAATGTGATAAATACTTCGGAACGAACAAATTTCAGTACAAGTTTTAGTCAAAATGGGTTCAAGATCGCCAGTGAAAAAGGGATTGAAAATTCTGCAAAAGCCATGCTAAAGGCAAAAACATTTTTCAAAGTATGTGATGTGGCACATAAAGGTGCTGAAGTGGAAAATCATGTTCCTGGGAACATCTACAATGAGATTAAGAGGTCTGAATGTAAAAACATTCAACAAAAAGATGATCACAAAGAATACAGCAGGGTTGACAGCTGTGATACTGCAAATTTAGGTAATACTTGTCTTCCTTACAGTGGCAATGGGGATGTAATTAAAATTGCTAAGCCAAAACAACTGGCCAATACGCATCTAACAGATTCTATTCTATTAACGTCACAAAACTCTGAATTCAAGACAGCTAATGATAAAGGACTTCTCATTTCATCTGCAGCACAAGGCTAAATTGATGTTGGATGATTATGATCAAGTCGAGAACAACACAAAACCACCATATTCTAAACCTCTGGTGAATGGTCAGATACAGAATACAAAAGAATTTTTGGCAGCGAGTGGGAAGGAAGTGGCGATTTCAATCGAAGCACTGCTGAACGCCAAATCTCTTCTTGATGACACCTGCTTTACGGTGGACACCCCAGTTGTTTCAAGCAAAAGAAATAACACAGAAAATAAAGGGATAACAAGGAGTGGCTTTACTGCAATAGGACTAGGAAATGTCCATTTTTCCCACCCACGGATTCAAAAAGTAAGAAAAGAAGACGTTGACAGTAGTGAATACCTGTCAGTACAACCCCCTGAAAGAGAAAGTGCTGCAAAAAAGATATGTTCAGGAACTGAAACTAGAGAAGAATCTAAACTAAATCAAAGTCCAGTGTCTAATGACAATTTAAGTCAGACGGAAAGTCAAGTTTCCTTTCCAACCAATAAATTCCACACAAGCAATAATATTAAACTGACAGAATTACCTTTAAATATCTGTAAAAAACCTACAGTTTCAGCTCAGTCCAGAGCTTTCTTTGAGGGTGCAATTTCAGGAAACTCAACAGTGTCAGAGACAAGGAAGACTGGGGAAACTGAAGTGACAAATTTAAAGACTATACAGTGTGGTTTCACAACAACCAGGGATACAAAAGTCTATGGGGCAAAGAAAAAAATTGAAAAAGTTAAACACCTGTGGAAAGATTTTGATGATGCATTCTTTAATGACACTAAAGAATTACATCTCACAAAAAGGGACAGAAATGTAACTATTTCAACTGCAGCGTTCAAGAAATCTAAATTGTTGAGTGAATCTGAAGACGGTGAGGATAAATCCATTTTTACACAATTTCATAACAAATTAGCAATTATTGACTCGGCCCCAAGGATTAATGGAATTCAATCAACCAGTGGTAGACCTGTGGCAGTTTCAGCTGAGGCCCAGCAGAAAGCTATGGGTCTCTTTGATGACATGAGCTTTAAAGCAGAGTATGTCTCTTTTTCAGATGTAAGAGAGACTGCAGAAAATACAGAGACTATACAGTCAGATTTTTCAACAGCAGGAGGTACAAAAGTCCACATAGCAAAGAAAAATATTGAAAACGCAAAGAGCCTCTGGAAAGATTTTGAAGAAGAGTCTCCCATTTCTAGCTCAACCATTGAACAGCTGAGTGAAACCTCAACCTCTAACCATATAGCTACAGATGGAAATGGTTTATCAGTCTCAGATGAAGCAAAGCAGCTACTGAGGGAAGTCCAAATATTAAAATGTGACAGATTTCAGACTGCTGCAGGCAGAGCTGTCAGCATTTCCTCAGGAGCACTTAATAATGCTAAAAGGCTTTTTATTGAACATGAACATGAAGATGCTGAGGACCAAATTCTGAAAGTTCAAGTTAATGATGCTCCTCTAAGGACTAGTGGATTTCAGTCTGCCAGTGGTAAACCTGTTGCAATTTCTGCTAAAGCCCTAAAGAAAGCCAAGACTCTATTTGGCAGCTCCACAGCAGAGACCCTAGCTGTTTCAGAGATGAGAGATATTGCAGAAAATACAGAGAATACACAGTGTGGTTTCACAACAGAAGGCGGTACAAAAGTCCATGTTGCAAAGAAGATTATTGAAAAAGTAAACAACCTCTGTAAAGATTTAAAAAAAGACTGTCCAGAGTCAAGCTCATATCTTGAACATCCACGTGACAGTGAGACTAATCTTGCAAAAAAAGATTTGAATCAATCAACAGCTTTGAATTTCATCTCTTTATCTGGCAAGAGGTTTGACAGTGGAAGTGGATTCTGCACAGCCAGTGGGAAAACAGTAAAAGTCTCGGATGAGGCAATGAGTAAAGCAAAGAAACTACTAAGTGAAGACCAAAAAGATACAAATTTGCAATTGAAACCAAATCTAAATTCCTTACTGCCACAAAGCAATGGATATCGGACTCCTGAGTGCAGAAGGGTGGCGTTTTCTTCTGCAGCACTCAACAAAGCTAAACAGCTGTTGCATAAAAATGGAAAAGTGGCTGTCAGCGAGCCATCTCCGGGGACTAGTGGATTTCAGGCAGCCAGTGGTAAACCTTTGGCCATTTCATCCAAGGCTCTGCAGAAAGCTTTGGCTCTATTTGATGATATTGGCTTCGAAGCAGAGATGCTAGCTGGTACAGAGACAAGAGAGACAGGAAATACAAAAAGTAATGCAACAATACAGCACTGCTTGACATTACCAAGTGCAGATGTGGCAAGGAAAAACGTAAAAGTAGATCCTTTTACTTCAAACCTAAACCAACCTGTTAAGATGGATATGCCTACTGAAGGAGTCGATCACAGTTTAACTAAAGAGACTGTTCCTTTAATACCTCTGGAATTTCATGAGGAGAAAATTACGTTTTCAGAAGCCAACCACAATGAAAGCACTGAGGGAAAAAAATCTAATGTGGGGAAAAAACACTGCTCAATTTCAAGTTTAGAGTCACCTAATCTTGCCGCTGCACAGCCACTCAGCAGAAGTTACTTGCACAGGAGGCATTGGACTGTACTATGGCCTTGTTAGAAGATGAGGTTCAAACTGCTCAGAGTGTCGCAGTCAGTTCAGAAAATTTGCAAAGTAACCCAATAACCTACAGCATACCTGTGGAGCCACAAAATCGAATTGGTAAAAGACAAGTAGAAGATGAGAACACGACTGGTAGGTATCTCTGTGTAATAAGATGAATATAATATGTGCAATAGTAATATTGTTTTCTTGTCTTTAAAGATCAGCGCCCTCCCAAAAGGCGATTACTGGAGGAATTTGACAGAACTCTTGATGGCCCAAAAGGATCAACACTATATCCAGCCAAAAGCTACCCCAATGGTAAATAGTAATTGTTTTAATATAAAGTATAATAAATCTTGTACAATAATAATGCTTACCCCTGTTTTTGTCATATAAAGGTTTATTAAAAGACAGAAGTGTTTTCCAGTACATCATGTCACTTCATCCAAATGTCACAAGGCCGCATGGGTAAGATAAATGTCAGTTAAGGCTATTAAGCTAACTTGTCCTCTTTTGCCCAACCAGACACTTGAAGGACCAGATGAAAACTGGCAGCAGAAGTAGCAATATACAGTCAGGACCATATCGACACAATTCTAGTCTTTTTGGCTCTATACACCACCACAATGGATTTGAAATGAAACGAATAAGATGTGCCTTAACTGCAGACTTTTAGCTTTAATTTGAGGGTATTAACATCCAAATCAGGTGAACGGTGTAGGAATTATAACAGTTTGTATATGTGCCTCCCAACTTTTTAAGGGACCAAAAGTAATGGGACAGATTAACAATCATAAATCAAACTTTCACTTTCTAATACTTGGTTGCAAATCCTTTGAAGTCAATTACAGCCTGAAGTTTGGAACACATAGACATCACCAGACGCTGGGTTTCATCCCTGGTGATGCTCTGCCAGGCCTCTACTGCAACTGTCTTCAGTTCCTTGTTCTTGGGACATTTTCCCTTCAGTCTTGTCTTCATCAAGTGAAATGCATGCTCAATCAGATTCAGGTCAGGTGATTGACTTGACCATTGCATAACATTCCACTTCTTTCCTTTAAAAAACTCTTTGGTTTCTTTCACTGTATGCTTCGGGTCATTGTCCATCTGCACTGTGAAGCGCCGTCCAATGAGTTCTGAAGCATTTGGCTGAATATGAGCAGATAATATTGAAACACTTCAGAATTCATCCTGCTGCTTTTGTCAGCAGTCACATCAATAAATACAAGAGAACCAGTTCCATTGGCAGACATACATGCCCACGCCATGACACTACCACCACATGCTTCACTGATGAGGTGGTATGCTTTGGATCATGAGCAGTTCCTTTCTTTCTAGATAATGTTTGGCAAACTCTAATCTATCCTTCCTGTTTTTGAGGCTCACCAATGGTTTACATCTTGTGGTGAATCCTCTGTATTCACTCTGGTGAATGGTGTTGACTTTGACACTCATACACCTACCTCCTGGAGAGTGTTCTTGATCTGGACAACTGTTGTGAAGGGTGTTTTCTTCACCAGGGAAAGAATTCTTTGGTCATCCACCACAGTTGTTTTCTGTGGTCTTCCGGGTCTTTTGGTGTTGCTGAGCTCACCGGTGCGTTCCTTCTTTTTAAGGATGTTCCAAACATTTGATTTGACCACACCTAAGGTTTTTGCTATCTCTCTGATGTTTTTTGTTTGTTTTGTTTTTTCAGCCTAATGATGGCTTGGATCTCATATTTGGATCTTTGGATCTCATATTGAGAGATGACAAGCAACAGTTTCCAAATGCAAATAGCACACTTGAAATGAACTTTAAACCTTTTATCTGCTCCTTGTAAATGGGATAATGAGGGAAGAATACACATCTGGCCATGGAACAGCTGAGCAGTCAATTGTCCCATTACTTTTAGTCCCTTAAAAAGTTGGAGGCACATATACAACCTTTTTTTCCTACACTGTTCACCTGATTTGGATGTAAATACCCTCAAATTAAAGCTAAAGGTCTGCAGTTAAAGCACGTCTTGTTTGTTTTACTTCAAATCCATTGTGGTGGTGTATAGAGCCAAAAAGATTAGAATTGTGTCAATGTCCCAATATTTATGGACCTGACTGTAAATGGTTATTAGCTCAGTAGGTTAGGTCTGTGTTCAGTAGTTAATTTTACTTGACATGTGCCCCCCTTTCCTGCCTTGGTAAAAAAAATGCGTGTCTGCAGAATGTTAGATTGTTTATTGTTGTCCAAAGTGACATTTACACTGCCCGTTCAAAAAAAAAAAAAAAAGTCACACATTCACCTGGTTATTTAGTATATTGAAGTTGTCAGATATTGTCATTCTTTGGGCCACATACGTTTTTGCCACAACCATCAATGTAACATTTGGAGAGGAGTCAACAAGGCCTATGATGAAATGTACACCATTCCTACTGTGAAACATGGAGGTGGATCACTGATGTTTTGGGGATGTGTGAGCTACAAAGGCACAGAAAAAGATGAATGCAGCATATTATCAGCCCAGAAGCAGCACATGGGACATACCTGGACGTTCCAACATGACAGCAATCCAAAGCACAAGGCCAAGGCCATTGGCTACTGCCTACAGCAGCATAAAGTGATAGTTCTGGACTGGCCATTTCAGTCTCCAGACCTCAATATTATTGAGCCACTCTGGGGAAATCTCAAACATGCAGTTTATGCAAGACAGTCGAAGAATTTACAGGAACTGAAGGCTTTTTGCCAAAAAGAATAGGCAGTTTTACCATCTGAGAAAATAAAGAGCCTCATCCACCACGACCACAAAAGACTTGCTGTCATTGATGTTAAAGGTACAATACGCGGTATTAAGAACTGGGGTATGTAAACTTTTAATCAGGGTCATTTGGGTAGTTTCTGTTGTCATTATGATTTAAAAAGAGTAAACACAATTGTTTGACAATAAAGGGCTTCACCCAACCACTAACTATGAGTGGAAAACAGGTTTTTTTGTGCTATCATTCAAATTTTCTGAAAAATGGCCCAAACAAATCTGAAATTCTGCCAGGGTATGTAAACTTACTCTACTGTGTGTTTTTTTTTTTTTTTTTTTACAATTGGATTTCTCCAAACGTTTAAGTGATTGCCAATCAGGATCAGGCGGCTTGTTCCACTGTAAAGTAGCCTTAAGTGAAAATGTTCAAAAGTTGAGTGACAAACGTGTACAGTGCCGTTGTGTGGAGACGCTAGTTGATCTTAAAGAACTACCAGAATAATAACGGACAAAATCCAATAAACAGCCAGATATTCCAAACTGAATATGAAAGCTAGGAGAAAACAAGCTCTTTTTATGTTCCTACCTTACAGGCACTTGTATGTATGTATTTATGTATGTAGCACTTTTCACTCTGCTCAATGAGCTCTAAGAATTGTGATCACGCTGGCTGGCTTTCACTAACAAAGCAAAGACTCACAGCGCACTTTGTTTTATATGTACATTTGAAGGCTGAATATATCACACTGCCTTTGTTTTTCTCTTGTAGGAGTGGGAGTCACTATATAAAAAGTAAACTGCAAAAGGGTTCAGCGCCATCTACCTCTGCCATCAGTCAAACAGGAAACGCCAAGACATCAGTGTTTGTTCCTCTATTTCTAAACAATACAAGAGCACAAGCTCAGAAAAATGGCACACAAAAAGAAAATAAAAGAACATTTGTTCCGCCATTTAAAAAACACAAAATGGGTGTCCAGGAACACTCTACTACAGCTCGGGAAGAGGATAGTGTGACATCGTCTAAAACCAACCTATTTGTACTGCCAAGTAGAAAAAGTCCCAACACTGTGGATGTAAATAACAGCAAAGGCAAGCATAACATTCGAACCCATACAAGTGAAGATTCTGCTAAGACTGAAATCTCTAGAGCTGGTGGAACAGATAAGACTGCTGCAGAGAGGTCGCAGGAGACGGGCATAGCCCACTGTCAAGGTAAATGTTACATTGCAGGAGCATAACACCAGGGCTTTATTTTTTAAATAAAATTGCAATTTATTTAATTTATTTACCCCCTTGCCCAGCTAACTGTTGCTGGAAATTGGCATCTAGAATGAGACCCTGAAAACTATACAGTGAAACTTTAAAATATCAGTCAGACTTAATAATTAAATTGGATAAAACATCTCCACTTGCAGAGATTATTGAGAATCTTGAAAAAATACAGCTGGCACGGAATATGCAAGACATAAGAATCTGGAAGAAGAAGAACATTCAACCTCTTCCTGGGAGTTTGTTTCTAACAAAAACATCCCAGGTGGCAAGGGTCACTCTCAGGACAGCTGTGAATGGAGAGACTCCCCAAAAGTACACCCCAAAACAGGTAAACAAAATATCTCACTGTACCATATTAAAGCCCCCTTCATTGTAAATTGTTCATTGACAATTACAAATTTTTCTCTTTCAGCTGTATGAGTATGGAGTTCATCAGCAATGGTCTGAACTTAGCAGTGAGACAGCCAGATCTCTTCGCTTCAATTTACTGATCTTCCATAAACAGGAAGCATTTACAGAGGCAGGTGGAGTGCAGCTTGCAGATGGAGGATGGCTGATTCCCAGAAATGATGGCACTGCAGGAAAAGAAGAGTTTTACAAGTATCAGTAAAATTGACCAATCAAGCAAACCAACTTGGCCTTTAAAACTAGCTAAACAGTAAATGCAAACTGAATGTTATTTTCTCTTGAACTGCCAACAGAGCATTATGCGACACACCAGGGGTCGATCCTAAACTGCTCAGTGAGGAATGGGTGTACAATCACTATCGATGGGTAGTTTGGAAGCTGGTGTCCATGGAAAGATCCTTTCCTGCAACAATGGGCAGTCGCTGTCTCACACCAGAGCAGGTTCTACTGCAACTCAAGTACAGGTATAAGAGATATAATTACTTGACTGTATTGAATGTTTATTTATTTATTTATTTTTACACATAGTGTTGTCTTTAAGATATTTTTTTATTAGTCCCATAGTGCAAAAAATATGGCCATGTTACATTAATAACAAGTGTAAGAACAATTTTGTGTAAAAGAAACGTACAGTAGGCTTTTCCAACTAAAGAATGAATTTTGCACTGCAATGCACATTAGTGTTACTGAGTACAATAATATTCTACTATATCAAGAGCGGAAAAGTTAATACTGAGTAAATTTTTATTTTTCATTCACACTAAATTAATGAAATGCTTTCTCTATTTGTCAGATATGATATAGAGGTGGACCAAAGCCGTCGACCAGCTCTGAGGAAGATCATGGAAAAGGACGACACAGCAGCCAAAACACTAGTTCTATGCGTGTGCGGGGTCATCTCTAAAGGTGGACATAGCCCCAGGACTCGTCAGGATGTTTCTGCCAACCCTGAAAACCCCTGGGCAGTTGTGGTGCTGACAGATGGCTGGTACGCCATTAAAGCACAGCTGGATGATCCTCTGACTGCCATGCTGCACAAAGGCCAAATAGCAGTGGGTGTGAAAATCATGATCCACGGGGCTCAGCTGGTGGGGTCCCAAGATCCCTGCTTCCCTCTGGAGGCACCCGAATCTCTAATGTTAAAGGTTTAATTTATTTACAACTTTAAACTTTACTTGTCAAACCTTTTACGCCGTTAAGCTCATTTTAAGCAATTTGAATAAGCTGCTGTATTGGGGTACTGCATAAATCAATCACATTGCATGGAATTTAAAGTAATAAAAATTGTACAGGGTTTGGTGTGGTCATGTTTCTTGTAA
Organism: Perccottus glenii; assembly: GCA_024416835.2. Classification (NCBI taxonomy): domain Eukaryota; kingdom Metazoa; phylum Chordata; class Actinopteri; order Gobiiformes; family Odontobutidae; genus Perccottus; species Perccottus glenii. The sequence goes on along the minus strand of CM044550.2, from coordinate 31,833,862 downwards.
ATGTAACTAATAATACCATTGGAAATAATCCCTATAAACCCTTTCAGATTTTTGCCAACAGCACTAGACGTGTTCGCTGGGATACTAAGCTGGGATTTCACAGGGATCCGCGACCTTTCTTGCTTCCCGTCTCTTCTTTATTCAGCAATGGAGGACCAGTTGGAAGCGTGGACATTGTTGTACTGAGAAGCTACCCTATACAGGTGTGTGAAGTCATTCATTATGTAGATACTACCCACACAGCTCATGGCTTTTATTATATTTTTTTTGTCAGTGGATGGAAAGAAAGCCAGATGGAGGGGTTGTGTTCCGCTCTGCCCGCGCTGAAGAGAAAGAAGCCAGACGTTACAACTGCCACAAACAAAAAACAATGGAAACTCTTTATGCAAAGATTGAAGCTGAATTTGAAAATGAGGAAAAGGGTAGGAGTCACAGTTGAATCAAATGTGTTATATTTCTCAGCAGTTTTTAAGGGTTATTATTTTATTGTGAATCAGCTGCAGGTTCTATGTAGCCTACTTCAGAAGAGTTCTTTCCAGGGTGGCTTACACACTGCTAGTTGTGGCACTAGGCCATATTTACAAATGAAAGTGCTTTTAAAATTGGTAACAAGCAATTTAATAAGTACCATGTACACGTGCTATGACAAACCTAACTTGTATATTCCTTTTCATCAGGAAAAGAGAAATCCAGGCACAGAAGACCGACAATGAGACCTGAAGCTCTTGCCAGGCTGCAGGTTGGAGAGGAGCTGCATGAAGCTGTGGGGAACGACCTATCTTACGTGGAGGTGATCAGAAAAGTACCATAATGGTCTACAGTGTTTGAAATGTCCCCAGTGCACCTAAACATTCATCTTGTACTTCCATTGGACAGGCTTTTAGTGAGAAGCAGCTGGAGACCCTTAGTGCGTACAGACGTACTCTGATGGACCAGAGGCAGGCTAAACTCCAGGAGCGCTATCGTCGAGCTCTGGAAGATGCAGAGACCAAGGGAAGCTGCCCAAAGAGAGACGTTACCACTGTGTGGAGACTATGCGTCGCAGACTCTCTGGCTCAAACTGGGCGCAGTGGTGTGTGCAAGTGTCTCCATTATGTTATTTAAACATTTGTGCATTCAAATTCTAACTACACCCCTTTATTGGTTTAGTTCACAAATTGAGCATCTGGAAACCATCTTCAGACCTAGAGTCTTTATTAAAAGAAGGCTGTAGATACAAAGTATATAACCTCACAACGTCTGAGGGGAAGAAACAAGGTGGAAGCACAACTGTTCAACTTGTTTCTACAAAGAAAACAAAGTTCCAAGACCTACAGGTATTTATGAACAAATGTGCATATTACCTTGTCAGGTCAGGTCACTGCATATTATATTATATGTATATTAATGTTTTATCTGCCCAGGGGCTGCAGATGGAAATTAGCTTTAGCTAAATCTAGTGTAAAGCATCTTTTCTAATTCTGGGCTGTGGAATTCCAGACTGTACCAAAATAAGCATCCATTCCACTTTCTACACCCTTACACTGGGTAACCAATAGTGTTATACAGGTATTAAAATATTGAGGTAACACTCCACTCAATTGCAACAGAGAATTTTAAAAAGGAAGAACAAAATAGTAACAATTTCTCAAACGGTGCTTGTCTTGTTGTGAACACCCCCATGCCAATAAGAACAAATAGAAAATGCTACGCTTTTGACTCATTTCAAATTATTTTATCAGCAGCTATTTCTGCTTTTAAATAGTCTTTTTTTTTTCTTTTTTTAAATAGTGCATTTTTTGTTTCTGTGCATTAAACACAAACAGAGCTTGTAACTTAAAAGAGAAAGCTGAGAAACGGCTCACTCCTACTTCTCCTTTTTAAAGGTTGACTTCAAATTGTTGTAATTAAAGCCAGGATTGGGGATGGATGTTCCAAACCACGTCATACCAAACTAAACAGTACCAACCTGCCTAAAGACAGAGCTGGCACTTATTGGAACTATTATTATTATTTCTTTAAGTTTAATTATTTGTAATCTCTTCCCGGATCAGGATTCTCAGGAATGGTTATCTGCACATTTTCATCCCAGGGTTTGTGTCAGTTTTGCTGAGCTCAAAAATCCAGACTTCAAGCCTCTTTGTGGAGAGGTTGATCTCACAGGATTTGTTATCAGTGTCATTGATGAACACAGTGGGTGATACTCATCTATTCAGTAGCTATAATTACCTAAATTTTAATGCTAATGTTTACTAAAAATATCTCATTTACACAGGTTTTTCCCCTGCATTTTACTTGGTGGATATAAGCCTGAACTTTGTTAAAGTGCGCAGTTTTGTCAGCTTCTCTCAGTCTGGCTGGGAGGATATAGTGAAGCTGCGTGGACTGTTGGCTCTGAGTAATTTGCAACTGAGAGGTCAGTCTCTGTCTCCAACCCCTGTGCTCTATGCTGGAGATATGACTGTGCTTTCAACAAACCCCAGAGAAGTCCATCTGCAGCAGTCTCTCTGTCAGCTCCGAGACGCTTTTCAGGTGCAGAATACTGTCTACCTTATTATAATGTATAACATGATAATGGGGTACAAGAAAGGTTTTTAATCTTGTCTCACTGCAAGGAGGAGTTTACATGTGACTCTAAATGTCCAAAGACATGCATGCATAGATGACTCTTAGTTGTAATTAATTAAGTCAATGGTTATCCGCCATAATGAGCAGTGAGAAATTGTTTTATTTTAATTGGTCGCATTTCCGTTTGTGGAAAATGTATGAATGTTCATTCATTTCTACCGCTTTGTCCCGTTAGGGGTTGCGGGTGACTGGAGCCTATCCCAGCAGCTTTGGGCCTGAGGCGGGGTACACCCTGGACAGTGGCCAGTTAGTCGCAGGGCTGACTTTTAAAGACAGACAGTGACAGACAACCATTCACTCTCACATTCATTCACTAGGGACACTTTAGAGTTGTTAACCTAAACATGCATGTGTTTGGACGGTGGGAGGAAGCCGGAGTACCCGGAGAGAACCCACGGTAACACGTGGAGGACATGCAGACTCCTCACAGAAAGACTGGAGTCGGCCGGGTTTTGAACTCACGACCTTCTTGTTGTAAGGCAGGAGTGCTAACCACTCTGCCACGTGCACCCCATGTATGAATGTATTTTTAACAGTAAGGGTGTGATATTACATGAAGTTAATTTAAATTGTATAAAATCCAAATATAGACAGATTTAATTCTTAAAATGAAGTGGTGTCTAAACTATCTTCCTGCAATTCCTTTAGTGTACTTTTAAACAAGTATTTTAAATGACTGTCTAAAAAATTAAGTTGACAAATAAAATCTTTGCAGCTACAAGATGATTTTTTTCTTGCGGCTGAGAAGAGGTTTTCTGAAATTGGCGGTCAGCATGCCATAGTTTCTCCAGATGTTTACAAAATTTCAACCAAAGACACAAAACAAGATACAAAGACAAATGTGAGTAAATGAGGATTTGATTTTCTCTACTATCAAATACTGATGGAAATGAATGAACAATGTCATTTTAATTAGGTAACATGCCAGCTGCCAGTGAGAAGTCTGGGGGCATTCACACCAATTACCAGGACCCCTTCCTTTCCAACCACGTCTGCAGAGAAAGATCCCAAAACCCTGAAAAGGAGAAGAGCGCTGGACTACCTGTCTCAAATCCCATCCCCTCCCCCTCTGTCTCAACTGAGCACAAGGGCCTCACCCTGTGTAAAAAAGACCTTCAACCCCCCTCGGCGCTCCAGAACCTTCAGCACTTTAAAAGCAGTACAGACCCCAGCTCCCAAGCTTGCCCCTGTGGAGGAGGGCTGGGTGAATGATGAAGAACTGGCTATGATTGATACACAGGAACTGCGTGCCGCTGATTCACTATTAGACTGACATGAGAAAGAATTTTGTATTTGCACTACATCTGTACAAAGAATTGATTTAAAATGATATATTTTCATAACTGTATTTGTCAGGAGTTTGATACTTACATTACATTTGTTAAACACAGTATAATAAAATTAAACCCCTTGTTTTCTGTTTTTTACAGGAGTATGTCTGAAAAGATAGACCTGAATAGCCTGTTTTCATGTTATTTGGTAAAACTTTACAGATTATTTGTGTCATCACTTATTGTTGTTGAATTGGTGAGGGCTCTGTCTGCAAGTTTTGGCACTTGATATGATTGTCAATGTGTTCCTCAATAAAGTTAAAACTGATTTTGTTTTTACAAAATGAGTGGAGAAATTAATTGCATAACTAAATAACATAACTCTTTTTTTGCATTAAGCATTGAAATGCATTAATAGCTTAGATCAGGGTGATTAAAAGCTAGTATTACTAGACAACTACAGACTAAAAAGTACAAAGAATGGTTTTGTTTTTCGTCGTCAGCTACTAGTAACACTGTCGACCTTTAGGGGCGCTAACAATCACTCTGCACGAGTTAACGTCTAACCATAAAGGAGAAGAAGACCGTGAGCACCTACGTCACATAGTGACTGCCGCTTTCGCAAAGATTCTTTTCTATTCCATCCGTTCTATTTAAGTAAAGACAGGTAAGTTAATTGTATAATTGATGTGAGCTTTATTTGATAATATTTTATAATTTAGTTAAAACTAAGCCTTCCAATTTGTGTTTAATCTGGTTATTGAAGTCTGCCAGTCCCTCAGCGGACCAAAAAAAGAATAAAACGTAAACGTCTTCACTTAATATTTTTAGCGTTACATACTGCAGGCTTGTAATAAAATGGAAAAAGAAATGGATTAAAAATCCTCGGGGCAGTCATCTTCGTTCTTACAAACTAATGATAATTTTGTGTTTACAAAGAAGTATGAAAAAGAAAGTACACCGGGTTATTTTAATTGTAAAACCATCAATGTGATTGTTTATGAGTCATTTTTACTCATATGAGTCATTGGCTGTGAAAATCCTAGTCTTAAGCACAAATGGTTTAGTCCTGGGTTTAATCCTTCACTTGTGGGTTCAGTCCCGGTGTGGAATGTTAATTGTGTCCATGGTTTAGCCTTTGTGTGATTGTGTTTGGGTTTATCCTGGTTCCAAAAAAGCATGAGAGAAAACTGATTACAATGTTTAATGACAAGTTCAAAATAAAATATCTTAAATTTTGGTTAAAAATAACTGAAAATGCATTATTTTAGAAGTTTAATGGAGACAGGTTATTTAACCTTGGACATGGGAAGTATACAGAGTTAAGACCACAAAGGGGTTACATACTTTACGTTCTTCTTCTCTGCAGATGCCTTTTCATTCCCCTTCAACTAAATGCCCTCCAGACAGCTCTAGTGTGGATAGTGTATTAAAGAACAGCATAAGAGCACGACCATTCTGAGAGCAGCACTTTACATCAGACTACCAACAGCAATCTGATGGAGCGTGTTGTAAAAGAGCTGGGAATCACAAGCCATGCGTTCATTGGTCCTGCCTTTTCTTCTAAAAAAAATCAAATCACTCCAGTAAAATCTGGAATTGAAGACCAAGTGAGTGAGTTTTACAAAGAGCTGGAGAAGATTGATGCAGCTAATGATGTTCCTGACACTCCAGAGAATGACACGGCTGCTTT